>PVKB01002251.1:0-303985 GCA_004027205.1 Ctenodactylus gundi
CTGAGCAGGACAACTCAATGATTAGAACAGAAGTCTGAGAAAGGGAGCAGCCCAGCTCAGGCCCCTTCCTAGGGCACGGTGATTAGTGCAGGGTCACAAACAGCACTGGGCAGAAGGGCGTTCCTTCCATCGGGCACATGTCCTCAGATGCACCTGTCGCTTAGCCTAGACTTTCTTCATGCTCAAATTAAGCAACAACACTGGCACATCTTTTCTCCCCCAGGGGATCAGGCTCCAAACCCAGGGCCTTTACACTGAGCTACACTCCAGCTCTTTTGTTTCACTTAAAGACAAGGTCTTGCGGAATCACTAAGTTGCCCAGGCTGGTCTCAAATTTGTCATTCTCTTGCCTGAGCCTCCCAGTACGCTGGGATTATAGACCTGTGCCATGGTGCCTGGCACTGTCACTTACCTTCTGATAACCAACAAGTCAGAAATGGCAGGATGCTGGGACCGTGAGGGAGCTAGCACTACCCGGGGACCGCTAGCAGGCTTCTGGTCGTGTGTGTGCGTGAAGTTGTTACTTGGATATCTCAGTTCAGCCAAACCTAAGGCGCTCTCGGGGCTTGCCGAGAAGCCGAGAATTCCGTGGTGCCAGGTGTTCCAGCCTGGCACCCTCGCCTGCACTGTGACCATTTCTCAGAGTCTCGGGATAGCTGGCGTTAGTTTTGGCCAAGAAGTATGGCACAGGCCTATAACCCCAGCACTCTGGGAGACTGGGACTGGAGGATTCCAAGCGTGAGCCCAGCCTTGTCTGTAAATTAAAAAGCAACGAAGGACCAGGGACGTGGCTCCGTGTGAACACCCCCACCTCAGTTCCACCCCCAAAAAAAGATTTGTTTTGGTTTTAGCGAGGTTATTTCTCTTAGACTGAAACTGTACAGAGCACAACATTCTAAAAACTAGCTTGTAGAATTACTGTCTCCGACGAAAGTCATGTCCCGATTGCCAACGGCTCTGGAGAGCTCTGTGTCTGCTGCAGGGTAGGACGTGGTCATTAGGGCTCAAAGTGAGCCGGCCACTTCTCCGTACACAGCTGTCAGCCCCACGTCTCCTCCCTGGTATTTGAGACTCCAGATGTTCAGCCACTAGACAAAGGACAAATGCTGTGCCAGTGAGGACTCTAGACCCAAGGACAGGGTCCCTGATGGAAACCAGGCTGCCCCTCGGGACTGGAGAACCCCAGGTTCTTTTTTCTGGCTTTAGTGTTGCTGTCTGGGAAAGGAAAGAAGGCTCTGATGTCATAGTAACACGGGTGAAGGAGGGACTGGGCTCAGCGGTGAGAACTTAGGCACCGTAGGGAGCCAGGCAGGGGTGCTAACGAGGCCTGTGTAGAATCCACCTCCCCAGACAGCTGCCGGCAGGGCACAGGTGTGGTCGGAAGGAGCCACCCAGCGCCTCTGGTGCTCCCTCAGTCCTGTGAGACTCAGAGCAGGCCTCTGATGCCATCGCTCTGGAAGTCCAAAGTGCTTGCCAACGGTACACCAAAATCCAAACGTTTTCCCTCTGGATTCTTCTGATCTCCTAGAAATCGAAGTGGAACTCACCCATCTCTGTAGGCTGTGGCTGGGGCACTGTCTTGCACACAGTAGGCATTCAGTACCTGCGGCACAGGCCTGTTATCCCGACACTCTGGGAAGCTGACGCGGAGGGTTGCAAATTTGAGACACTTGACGAGACCCTGTCTCAGAATGAAAACTAAAAAACCAAATGGGCTGAGAATGTAGCTGATTGTGAAGGGCCCCGGGCTGGACCCCAGTGACGAAAAGAAAAAGAAAAATGTTGAATACTTACCAACTTCCTAGTTAATGTAACAACTGTTTACCAAAACTATATTCACACCAGTGGCGTCTACTGCTGATGTAGCCGGAGTTGTGTAGCTTTGGAAAAGTGCTTTGTCTAGCAAAATACCACCGATCAGCATGGGGAGTGTGTTAAACAGATGGGAAGGAGAGAGTAAATCATTTAGAGTCAAAAATGGGGGGGAAATGAATTCTTTTAATCCCTGAACTCTGAGACTTTTTAAAGAGATCAGCCAATGAAGAGACCCCGCTTGGTGCATGCCTTAGAGGGAGTGGCAAGGCCTGCAGAGCTCATAAATACGAATTTTCTCTTTGTGCTAGCAAAGATCTTTAACTGAGAACATCCACGTGGGTCAAACTGCCTGGCGTGGGGAATGATTAGGAGAGACGTCTTTGTCCCATTCTGCAAGTGATCAGACAGATACCTTTCCTTCTGTCTTCCCGCCCATATAGGTACTTGGGCTGTCCTCACCCAACCCCACAGAGCCGCTCGCGTGGGGGCCACGGGAAGGGCATGGTTGCACTTAGCCCCTTTTTACCTGTACGGTGCAAACCATCACCAACGTCAGTGTAGACTGGAGAGAAAATATCCTGAAAGGAGCTTCCAGGGGATGAGGCAGCTTGCTGGCTTCTCCTGGCAGCAGGAAGCTTTGGGGACCTTCCCTGTGAGCCCCGAGAGTCTCTGAGGCCCTTCTCAGGAATGTGGACAGAGGGCCCCCTTATCTAAAGGGACAGGTGAATGGTTGCTCCGTAGGCAATGGGCGTGTTTCCTGTTCGCATCCAGAGCAGCGTCCTCATCTTTGCCAAAGGCGCTGACTTTGACCTTTTTTATAGTCCCGCGTGGCCTGCACGCCCCTATAGGCCCGCGTCACCACCCATGTCCCCCAGAGGCACGTCAGTCGTCTGTACTGTAACATGATGCCTGCGAATTTGTGGTGAATATTATCGCCAAGTCTCACAGTGAACTAAGTAAATAAAACGAGTATTGAACAAAGAATGTGGTCTGCTGTCCTTTGAGTCTGAGGTCTGTGAACTCTTCATTGCACAAAACAGGTCACAGTTCGGGAGCTGCGTTCTGCTGGCATGGACATCTCTGTTCGCCATCCACTAAAACACTCTTCGGCACCATCTCTGCACAACCTCTCCCAGCCAAAACTCCTCCCTGCCCCCTGCCATGGGTGTGGGAGCCTGAGCTGACACATTTCTGGGAATGGAGTTTTCCTCTTATACCCTCTTTCTTTTTTTGAGAAGAATATCTGTTTCTTTTGCACTCACCCAAAGATGTGTTTGCACTGGGAGAAGAAAAATTCAAGCCTCACCATGTACTGCACTGACTTTAAGATTACTCCATGTACAGTAAAACTTGGAGCTCCCAGGGATGAGAGACAGGATGGCTTGTGTATGGGTTTTATGGTTTTAGACAGGGAGTCCTCCTAAATTCTTAAGTTACCCAGGCTGGGCTTGAATTTGGGATCCTCCTGCCTCAGCCTTCCAGAGTACTGAAATACAGGCGTGTACAGTCCCAGCAAGGTTTCTTTAAATGGATCCAGACAGATCTCCCGGGGGCCCAGCTGGCCCCTTGGCTTGTGGATCTCAGTGTCTGCAGGTTCCTGGCTGCTGAGCGTCCTACCGTAGGGACATAGTTGGACACTGCCGTGGGCACCCCCCAGCTGAGCTGCAGAAGGAGATACGAGAGGGACACGACCCCAAATATGAGACGTGATCAAAAAAGAGAATGAATTTTTCAATTTTTAAAAATTGAAATAGCGTTAGACACCTTGCCGTGAGTCTTCCTCAAAATCCTGCCGTGTGTTTCAAGAACTCTCACCCCGTGGCCCGTGCCAACCCCCACGGCAGTTCTGATTGTCTTTCCTGGTTGTCTCTAGTTCTGCCGCCGTGTCTGCCTCAATATGCAGAATCAGTTCAAAACCTTGACCTTTCGTGGTCATTTTTGACTTTGGGAAGAGCCAGGAGTCACAGTGGCAGACCTGGTGACCCGGGTGGATGGAACCCTTTCCACTGGAGGCGCTCAGTGGTGGCAGTCACCGTGTATTTAACCATAAAGACACTCAAGAAAGATGAACTTCCAGAGCTGCCTCAGAAAGAGGGAAGAAAAACAGGTCCCGTGTGTCTGAATCCAGGGGAAGAATTCTGAGGGGATTCATGGCCATGTGTGTTTTATCGTAATAAATATTTGGGTAAGCTGGCACCTATTTTTTTTTTTTGATCACCCCTGTGACCCTGTACAGAGGAGGAAGATAGGACTCCCTACATGGGCCATGGGTTTCTCTAGCTGGGACCTCGCAAGAGAAGACCTCTGCACCCAGCCTCAGAGGAACACAAAGGCCAGGCCGGAAGCCAGCCTGCTTCTAGACACCCCTTGGGCAGTGGCACCTGCCCTCACTGCAGATCCCTGCCCTTGCTCTGCTGAGCTGCTGGAAGCCAACGTGGCCGCCATGGAGGGGTTCTGAGCACTGGGGGTGGCTCCTGCCCATCTCCCCATCTCCCCACCCTCCCCACCCCAACTGCCAGGGTGACAACTGGCCTACCTCTCAGGTCCGTAGAGTGTGTGTGTGTGTGTGTGTGTGTGTGTGTGTGTGTGTGTGTGTTGGGGGTGGAATCCAGGGCCTTCACATTATGCCACATCCCCAGCCAATTTTTCCTTTTTGATTTTGAGACAAGGACTCCTGAAATCACCACGTTGATTTGTGATCCTCCTGTCTCACCCAGAGTGCTGGAACCACAGACCGACACCATCAGGCCTAGCTTATATGAACTTGCTATGTGTTCTATCACCTGATTTAAGACCTTTCTAAACCTAAAACAGAAGTTGTTAAACATGCACTCTTAAGCAAATTACATCCCCCATTAGCCAAGACATAGCAAAGAGTAGGCAGCTTCAGAAGGTAGACCTAGGAAGAAAAAGCAAGCAGGGGGACTAAGGCTCATAAAGAGAAAACAAATGTTCTTACTAAGGAAATGATGGTTCCCCTTTCTTTCAGGATCCTAAAATAAGATCAAGATGTTAACATACTCCTAAATTCAAGCGATCTGGCTGGGACACTACGTATCTGAGTTAGAAGAGACGCGCGAGTGTTCACTGGCCCAAGCATCCCCAGCTTGGGGTCCCCGCTCCCGGGGGCATCCTTGACAAGTGACCAGCCAGCTTGTGTGTAAGTAATTCCTATGACGGGAGCCTCGTGAGAGAGAGCAGACGGCCTCATGTGTACAGTTTCCATGGCTGTGTGGTACCTGATCCTCCAGCCCTAGCCTTGTCCTTAGACAGAGGTGCAAAACCCCCCAAAGCCATGGCCACTTTTGGGGAGAACCAGAGTATGGTCACTTTCAAGAATTCGTGTTTCAGGTCCTCAGATGATGCCCCAGGTACTCCGCTCCCGCTGGGCTTCTTGGGGCCACCCAGGACACCTCCTTCACCTGCCTTTCTACGTTACACGACGCACCTTTCCCCAGCCAACTGTCAGCCAAAAAATTCTAAACCCAAAGGGCAGGCGCAGGGTGCACGTTTCTGAGGGCGGAGTTCCCAGCCCACGAGCGAGGGCTGCCCAGGCAAGGAGCAGTGGGAAGGGAGCTTTGCTGCACCCGAGAACAAACCTGCACCAGGCTCCGCCCACCCGCCCATCTGTCCATCCATTCATCTATTTGTGAATTTGGATTACGACGGTCTCAGCTACCACAACAACAGGTATGAACATGTTCCCTTGAGTTGGAAAATTGGGTCAGTTTTTTTTTCACCATGAATAATAAATGGAATTTGGCTGGTAAGCCTGACCATGAAGATGGATGCCGCCAGCTGGGTATACAGGTTCCATAAGGCCAGGATAACATCTGCACGATAGAGGTTTGATAATATAGATATTTGCTGATGCCTGGTCCGGTGGCACATGCTGTAATCCCCGCTCCCTGGGAGGCTGAGGCAGGAGGATTGCAGGTTTGAATTCAGCTGGGCAACTTAGCAACATGCTGAGACCCTGTTTCTAACCAAAATTGAAAAAAATATAGGCCCTGAGTTCAATCCCTAGTTCCACAAGAAAGGAAGGAAAGAAAGGAAAAGAGGAAGAAAAAAAGAAATGGAAGGAAATGAGGGAAAGAAAGGAGACCCCATAAAAATAAAAAAGATGGGCCATGGGAACGGGGAATATCCAAGGACGCTGACAGTGAGCATGGCCACCAATCACGAGGCCAGAGCCCAGCGCATTTTGCGTATGCAGTGACGTCACACATGTCACATGCTGTGGCTCGGGGACCCCGAAGCCGCCCTTACCCACTGCTTCATCTATTCCTTGGTCACCACCCGCGTGGTCCCCAGGCCTGGCCAAATTCTGCACATAGAAGTTTTGCGTCGGCCGAAAGAAACGCTTCCAACCCGACAGAGGCAAGTCCTACCCTCCAATCTTCTACTCTTAATAATTCCATATTAGAAAATAACGTCTTGAAAGTGGTGACTTTCTAAAGAAAGAGCTAAGTACTGAAAGAGGGAAAAGTGGCTTCTGGAAATGCTAACGCCTCCGCGGGCAGGGCTCAGGTGCACAAGCCCCGGGCCACGGCGGACCGAGCCGGGGCGCGCTTGCGGGGCTCGGCAGGATCCCGCCTGAGGCCTCACGGCCCCCGCGAGAGTTCGAGAACGTATCATCCTTGTATTTTTCAAGCGGTTCCTTTTCTCCCGCGCAGGACAAGTTCTTCCATGTTCTCAACCAGGGGAAGGCGGGAGAGAGCAAGGAGGCGGGAAGGGGGCGGGGCACCAGGGTCGCTGTCCCCAGGTGGCAGCCGGAAGGCAGGACACCCCCAGAGCAGGGAAGAGGCAACTGTTCCGAGCGCGGGCCTGGTCCGCCGTGACAGAGAAGACGTCCACGTAGAAACCGCCAGACATACGTTGGCTGGGATGCACGAGAGTCGGGGACAGCTGGGTCTTTGAACACAAATACCACCGTGACTCAGAAGAAGGAGCCCCTGCCAAGTCTAGTACGTGTCGCCACCTGGGCGGGAGAGAAGAGATCGCGTTTCTCGGTGATCGCATCCACCGTGACTGCGATCACTTCTGTTTTTCCCAAGGAACGGGTCCAGTTCATGTAAGATCCGAAATGCGGGAACCGCGGAGACCCAGTAGCTGGATCCGCGGCGGGGGCGCCCGGGAAGGGCTGGGCTGGCGTGGCGGTCCTGCTGGGTCCCCTCTCCGCTCTCTGCAGCCCCGTCGGGGCCAGGAGGTCGCGCACCGCCCGGCTCCTCACCCCGCCGCTCCGGGCTGCGCTCCTGCTCCCGCCCCCTCCTGTCCCTGAGGCCCTCGACCGGGAAAACGCCGTTTGTGAGTGGCTAACTGAGCGGATCTACTAGCGGGGCCTTGCAGGGCCAGCTCCTTTGCAGACGGAAACCCTAGTGCCCGGGAACACACTGCCGTTCCCACGCGGCGCCGCCAGAGGCCGCTGCGCACCTGCCGGTGGCCCTGGCACCGGCCCACTCGGGCGCTCAGCAAACGCTTGTTGTAAGAACCTCGGAGAACCCTAAAAGCAGGAGCCCTAGAGGCTGTAAGGCACAAAAGAGCTTTCTTGGGAGTCGTAGGCGTTGCATTTCAGAAGAAGGAGACTCAGATCCCGACAAAGGTGCATTTATTTGAGAGAGAGCCAAAGGGTGGAATCACATAAAACAAAATCTGGGAGGGCGGCAGTTCTGGTCCCCGCTCCGGGCCAGCCGGTGGGACGTCCCGCTCCTAGAACACGCGACTCTGTCCACCGCGACTCCGTCCTCGGTGGAACTCTCCACGATTTCACAAGAAATTTGTTATTCTTCCATTTTAGGGAGGGGACGGGTTTTTTTTTAATCTCCTATAGGAAACAAGATAAGGTTTTTCACTAACTGGAAGATTACTTCGTTACACAAAAGAAAAACTGTAAAGGAATTTAGGCCTCCACCAAACGAGATATAAAAATACTAACCTAAAATGGATGCGGCAAACGGAACGTAAGGGGCAGAACTCAACTCCTAGAAGGCAACACAGGAACAAAGCGACATCATTTTAAATTTGTGATTAATTTTTTTAAATACGGCACCAAAATCAGGAACAGTTAAAGGGGAGGAGACATAAGCAAAAAGCAAGGTAAGCTAAGCCGCGTTTTTTAAACGTTGATACTTAAAAAGCAGGACATAAGATTAAGAAACAGGTAGAAAACTAAAAAGACAGAAGAAATTAAAAATCAATTAAGAGGAAACTATTGTAGGACTGGAGGAATGGCTCAGCGGTTAAAGTGTGTGCTTAGCAAGTGCTAAGTCAAACGCTAAGTACCCGAGTTCAATTCCCGAGCACCACAGAAGCCGCGCATGGTGGGCACACCTGTAATCTCAGAGCTCAGCAGGCTGAGGCAGGAGGATTGCTGTGAGTCCAAGGCCAGCCTGGGCCACACAGTGAGTTCAGGACCAGCCTGGACTACAGAGCAAGGGACTGTCTCAAAAAAAAAAAAAAAGGCTAGGTCTCTGAAAGGTGAAAGGCATCATCTTCTTCCGTTTATGAAATAGTATCAGAGCCTGACCCCTCCGCCCTGCCGGCTGCCGCGGGTCTGGGGGTCACCAGTGTCTGGAAAGCAGCGCTTCCGCACCACCGCGAGCTCGCTGCCCAGGACCCTGAGTTTCTCCGCAAAACAAAAACTATATTGCCTACAAATTTCCATCTGTTAAGGACACAAAATAACATCTTTAAGAAATCTTCCTCTTTTGGTATAAATAATATATTTAAACGGAGTAAGGCAGATTTTAGCATGCCGACTTTTCAAAGTTTCAAAGTTGTTTCAACTACGCTGACGCTGCGGGGGGTGGGGAGAAAAAGGAGAAGACATTAAAACGCAAGTAGGCGCGAGGCACCAGGTGGCGCTGCCCCACGTCCCCGGGCACGCTGGGATCGCGGCCAAAGTCCCACCGAGGCGTCTGCTCAAACAAAGTAAGTCTCGCTAAAATACACAGCAAAGCTCCCCCCGCAAAGCTCCCCCCGCAGCCCTGGCCGTGAACAAGCATCGAATACTCTTTTTTTATTCTTTTATTTTTTTTCCTGCCTTAGCGCCGAGCGGCAGGTCCAGCCCCTTTGTGTCCATCTACGTTTGACTCTGAGCCAGGGCCTGGCGCAGATCCTGAGCTGCCCCAGCGTCCGCACTGAGGCTCCTCCTGCCTCGGCCTCCCGGAGCGCTGGTGCGCGGCCCGCCGGGGCTCCGCTCGGGCTGGGCGGCGGCCGAGCGCCCCTGCCGGCCGCCCTCGCACGCGGAGGTTCCGCGGCGCGGTGATCCCGAAGGGTCCCTCCGGGAACTGGGACCTTCTGCAAATCTGCCGGCCTGCGCCCGCGCCCGAGCGGGCGAAGCAAAAAGCAAAGCTGATGATCTTCCACAGAAAAAATATATATCGGTTTCTTATGTATCATCAGTATTGGAATATGGGGAACACGGCCTCAAAACCCGAAGGCCTAACAAAACGTGTGCCGAGCCGCAGTCGACCCGGGGAGCAGGTGGAGAGGCGTGGGAAGGACTAGCGCTCAGCGTGGGAATGTTCCTAGCCCGGGAGTAACCGTCAGGGTTGAGCCTGTCACAGGCTCAACGCGGGCAACTCGGCAGAGAACCGAGTGTGCTCGCCCCCCCCCCCCCCCGCCCCAAAATGGCAGCAGAAACAATCAGAAGCCGTAGGAAAAAAATTTATAAGCACAGAGCTTACCCAAAATGTTCCATAGGCTTACACTGCAAATGAAACATTGTAAAGTTTATTAAAACACACACAGAGCGAGAAGGAAATTTCCATGGCCTTGAGCTTGGCGGGAACTTCGGAGATATACGTGTGCAACAGAAATAATGTGGACTTTATTTAAAGATAAAGTCTGCATAAGATCCTGTCGGGAGAATAAGAAGGTAAGAAATGTTTGGAGAACACCTGAAAACGGACTTGCTTAGGAAGTAGATTCGGAAGTTCTAGACTCAACAAGAAGGCCCAGAAGTTAAAGATGGCTGGGAGGGGAGCTCAGCGACACAGCGCGCGGCCAGCTGCACGAGGCTCTGGGTGCGAGTTCCAGAACTGCAAAGAAAAGAAAAGAAGAAGAAATAGAGGGCTGATGAGACTCACCCACCATCAAGGTGTACCCACGGCAAAGAAACGCAACACCGGTAGCATTCCTCACCTGGAGAGGAAAAAACAAATTAAAATGACTCCGAGAGCTAAGCGTGTGTCAAAACAATCACAGTCGTCTTTAAAATGTACACACAGTTGCAACAGGGCCTTCTTCGTTGCGGTGGCCCGCACTACGGTAGGACCACTTTAGAAGATACCTTCTGGGGTGTTTTGTTTTTGTTTTTGTTTTGTTTTTCCCAAAGCTGGGTCTCATCACGGGAGCCCACGATGGTCCTCCTGGGTAGCACCCAACTGCGTGGGCAAGCGGGAACTCCGCGCTGACCTCGGGGCCGGCCTTGTTCTTCCGATCAAACCCCACGCCGCAGGAGAAGGGGCGGCGCTCGGGTGCCAACGGTCCCGCGTGGGTTTCGCGGGCGGGTGGCTCGGGGACAGGAACCAGGTAGAAGAGGCTGCCTGCTGCGGGATCTGTCCTCAGACCACGCAAAAACAGGCAGCCAGCGGCTCGGGACCCAAGTGAAAGGCATAGGGCGGGGAAGGAGGCCGGAAAGGGCCAGGTGAGGTCCTGCCTCACCTGGGTGGGAACCGGCATGAACCCAGCTGCTTCCCACCGGGGACACGGAGGGCTTCCTTCCCTACACGCGGGACTCTGCCCGGACCTTTCCTGAAGATCTGCGTGTGCGCGTGCACACGCCCGCCTCTGTTAAAATAAACATCAAATTTACCATTTTAACTATTTTTATTGCAGTAAGAGGAGTGTAACTAGCTCTTCCTGTTTCCATTTTGTGGCGCTGAGAATGGGCCCCAGGGCCTTTGCACTCCGCTACATCCTGGCCCTTCATTTATTTATTTATTTGCTTATTTTTGAGGCAGGGTCTCTCTCCGTAGCCCAGGCTGGTCCTGAGCTCACTCTGGAGTCTGGACTGGCCTTTGACTCATGGCAATCCTCCTGCCCGTCTTCCGTGTGCTAGGATCACAGGCGTGTGCCGCCACGCCCAGTTTATGTGGTGCTGGGGAATCGAACTCGGGTACTTAGCACCCGCTAGGCACGTGCTTGAGCTATGAGCTTGCGTTGGGCCAAGTCACTGAGTTGCCCAGACTGTTCTTGAGCTTGGAATCCTCCTGCCTCAGCTTCCCAGAGCGCTGGGATTACAGGCCTGCACCTCCATGCCTGGCTGTATTATGTTTTAAAATTAAAGTCCACCTAAAACCAAGCCTGCCACTTTGGCCCCGAGCGCTCAGGGCCTCGGCACTGGGCGCCTTTCCGCGGCTGCTGGACTTCTGCGGTTGGCACGGCGCGGCGGCGTGCTCTGTTCTCCTTGGGAAGGCGCCCCCGAAAGAGGAACCCCAGAACTGCGCCAAAGAGCAGCGGGAGCGTGGGATGAGTGTGTCCCAAGCAAGGAAACTGTCTTCAGGGGTCCGATAGCGACATGTCTTTTGCGGTGACGTATTTGTTTTGCGCTTGAACACACCCCAGTTGCTGGTCAGCCCCTGTGTACCAGCCCAGCGCCCCTGCGGCTGGCGTCAGGAAGTGGCTCGCAGTGGTGTTTTGACATCTCATGATGGAGGGGTGCCCACGCTGGCTTCCGCCCTCCCCTCCCTGACAGGATGCCAAGGACCCATTCTGAGGTCAGCCTCCCCCTGGCCTGCACCCACCCTGGTTCCTTCTGGTTTCCAAAAGGCCCCGGGGCCACAGGAAGGACGTCTGTCTGGGCTAGAAGCTGTAGCCTCGGGCAAGAAGGGGAGTCCTGAGGTTCAAGTTCTTTATTTCTGTGCAGGACCCAGAATCATGGGGCTCGGCACCCAGACCCCAGCTCCTCTTACAGGCTGAGGCAGGAGGATTGCTGTGGGTTCAAGGCCAGCCTGGGCTCCAGAGTCAGTTTGGGACGAGCCTGGACTATGGAGCGAGACCTTGTAAATAAATAAATGAACCTACCCCAGGCTGGAGAGCTTGGGAGATTCTCGCTTTGTCCCCTCGGAGAAGTGTGGTCCCGGCCACACCTTTATTTTGGGCTCGTGGACTTCAGAACCAGAGCTTCTAAGCCAGGAAAGCAGTCGTGCCCTGTTAGAAAGCCAGTCACACCACCAAGACGTGAGTGGCAGGCTGGTGTGCCAAGCTTTATCTGTCTTTACAGCCACTCCCCGTCGCTGCGTTACCAGCTGAGTTCCACATCCGTTCGGATCTGTGCAGTCATTAGATTCTCACTGAAACATGAGCCTTACCGTGAACTTTGCATGCAAGAGATCTCGGTTGTATGCTTCCTTAGGGACCCTAAAGCCTCATGATCAGAGGTGGAGCTAAGGTGGTGATGGCAGCCCCATTCTCCACCTCCAGGTTGTCGAACATACTGTCTTCCATGAACCTGGTCCCTGGTGCCAAAAACCAGTCTTGTGGGGACCACCGCCCTGACACACCTAAATTTATGGGACTGCCATCTTATATTCAGTTTGCTGCTGACCCAAGCTTGCTTATGAACACATGACGGTTTAAAAAAAAATTGTTTCGAGGCAGGTGTGTGGACCTCACACGTATAGGAACCTTCCTGGAAGCCCTGTCCATCCTGTCCCCAAACCAGGAACCGCACAGGAGAATGGACCAAATGGACCAATGATCTGAGTCACGTCCACATCAGGGAATATAACTCAGCCATGAAAAAGAATGGGCAGTTAATACGCCAACATATACCAACATGGACGGATCTCCAAAAAAAAAAAAAGGTCATGTAACAAAAAACCCCGGGCACAGAGTACAATGATGTGGTCTTTTTTTTAATTTCTGAAACATATATTCTATTTTCCTTGTTTCATTTTTTATTTTTCTCACACTGGTTTAAGGTTTGTTGGTTTTATTTTTTGTTCAGAAGTGAAACTCTTATTCTAGTTTTTCTGTTCACTATTTTGTTTATTTCTGGCCTGATTTTTAGGACCTTCTTCCTTCTGCTAAATTTGGATTCTGTTTGCTCCTCGTGTAGCTCCTTGAGGTGTAAATTTGGACCATCAACCTGGGACGTCTCTTCTTTTTTAATGTCGCCACCTACTGTTGTACGTGTTCCGAGCCTTCCCTCTCTTGTAACTGTGTTCCAGTTAGAGCTTGCTGTATATTGTTTGTTTGGGGTTGTGTGTGTGTGTGTGTGTGTGTGTGTGTGTGTGTGTGTGTGTTGTTTACTGCTGGGACCTGGGCATTCTAAAAGCTGCTTCACCCCTGAGCCACATTCTCAGGTCTCTCAAGATATTTTTAAGCATTACTTTTTTTTTTTGATCACTTGGTTGTTTGATTTTCTCATATTTGAAAATATGGGCCCTCCTCTCCGGGGACCCCATTCTACCTTCTTCTGTGAGATAAACTTTCAGCTTGCACAAATAATTGAAAACGCGCAGCGTTTGTCTTTCTGTGTCTGACTGGTTTCTCGTCACCTAAGTCCCTCCAATTCTGTTCATGTCACCGCAAGCCACGAAACCTTATCCCTGTCCATGGCTGTGCAGGTGCACGTCCCCGCTCGTCCCCTGAGGAATACCGTGGCTGATCCCTGTGTCGGCCACTGGAGGAGCGCCCAGTCAATGCCGGGACACGAGCTGGTTTGGGTGGCGCAGGTCTGTGATTCCAGCACTCGGGAAGGCCAAGGCAGGCAGATTGCAAGTTCAAGCCCAAGCTTGCAGTGTGGCTCAGCAGTTCAGAGCCCTTGCCTGGCAGGCGCGGTGCCCTGGGTGTGATTGATCTTTCAGCCAAAGCTGGGCGTGGTGGCACAGGACACACCTGTGGGAAGGAAGCTGATGCATAGAAAAGAATAAAGGCCCGCGCCTCGGGCCTGGCCTGAAAGAAGCCCGGCATGGGGAACTGAGGGGCAGAAAGACACTGTCACCCGAAGAAAAGTAAATAATAAACAGCAAGGGCTGGGTTTGGAGCCCAGTGTGCATGCCCGGGCGCTGTCTCCAGCAGCCGAGAGGGAAACACAAGGACTGCGTATCTCTTTGATGGAGTAATTTCACTCCCTTTGACTACGTACCCACAGCAGTAAAGGTGGCAGTTCCGCAGTCAGTGTCTTGAGGCGTCTCCCAGTGCGCTGTTTGCCCCGGTGGCCGTCCTAATCTGCACCCCGGCCATGCCACCAAGAAGAACCTTGGTCTCCCCTGCGCCCTCTCCCGCCTGTCCCTTTCGGTAAGAGCTGTGCTAACGAAGGCCAGTCGCAGTGGCTTGGGTTTCAGCGTCCCCGGTGACTTGTGACAACACTGAGCTTTTACTTGTAGTGATTTGCATCGTCTCTTGTTGGTGGATCCAGCTGAAGGTGTGTTGATCCTTTCTGCCCCTTGCTTGTCTGTCCCTCGGGCACTCGACTCTCTCCTTCCTTCGTAGCGTTGGGCTGGTTTTCTCCCAGGTTCGTGGTCCCTGGGTGAACGAAAAACTCGCCTGCTGGCTGAGAACATCGCTCTTTTCTCGCAGGCTGGCACTTGGCACTGGAATTTCCTCTGCGACCCGCAGTTTGCCACGTCCCATGGCTTTGGACACACTGCGTCGTCCCTTCTCTGTGTAGTTCTGTAGCTTCGTGGGTAATGTCTCCCTGGCCCTGCTGGTTGCTTGAGAGGGTGTGTCATATACCGGTCACATATTTGCGAATATTTCAGTTTTCCTTCTGTTATTGATTTCTACTTTTATTCCATTAGGATCAAAAGAGATACTTCAAACGATTTCCATCCTTTGAAATTTATTAAAAGTTATTTTGTGGCCC
Source organism: Ctenodactylus gundi (assembly GCA_004027205.1). NCBI lineage: Eukaryota > Metazoa > Chordata > Mammalia > Rodentia > Ctenodactylidae > Ctenodactylus > Ctenodactylus gundi. The sequence goes on from PVKB01002251.1 coordinate 14,633, forward strand.
AACATATGGTCTACACAGGAGAATATTCCATGTGTCCTTGGGAAAATATGTGTACGCCTGCTCTCGGGCGGCGTGTTCTGTGCGTGTCTGCCGCCTCTAATTGGTACGTAATGTTCAAGCTCTTTCTGTAATGAGCTTGGGTCCTGCTAGTTTATGTACTGTGGAAAGTCAGCTGATGAAGGTTCCAATATTGTTGCTTTTTTTTTCAGCTCTAAGTGTTGAACTCAGCCCCTCACACTGAGCTACATTCACAGCTTTTTATTTCCGCTTTATTTTATTTATCTATCTATTTATTTATTTATTTTTGAGACAGAGTTTTGCTATGGTGCCCAGGCCAAGCTCCAGCTGGGATTCTCCTGCATCAGCCACCCCGGTACTGGGATCACAGGTGCGCACGGTCGTGTCCATCTCCAGAGATTGCTGTGGAATGAACTGCCTTCAATTGTTTCAATTTCTGCTTCATATACAGAGATGCTCTCTTGTTAGAGGATGTCACAGTAAATCTAAATTGCTTCCACAAGGTGCCTGTGATTGGATCGGGGCTTGATACCTTCCTGGGCTGTGAGGAGCTGTGGCCCGGCTCAGGACACCGGGGCACCTGCAGCAGCGTCACCGCGGCGCCGGTCTGAGGGGAGTCAACGGCAACGCGTTGCGCTGCACCACTGACCAACATGCTCAGCCTATGTTAAATAATTCTGTATTATTTTGAGACAGAACCTCCCTGAGTCACTGAGGCTAGCCTTGGACTTGTGATTCTCCTGCCTCAGCCTCCTGAGTAGCTGAAATCATAGAACACACCACTGCGCGGGGCTCTAGAATTCCTGATGCCTTTGCAATCCCTCCTGGTTGTTCATTTTTCTTGGCGCTTTTTCCTTCCTCCTCAGCCCAGGCAGTTAGAAACGGCTCTCAGGAGTTCACCTGTCCCAACGAAGGACGGACGTGGGAGGCACAGAGGACAGAGTATGAGGCTTGAGTTGTCTTTTTGCAAGAAGAAGGTGACCTTCCCACTGGCAAGTGAAGGAAGGCGCATAGGAAATGGGGTGGGAGGTGACGTAAAGGCCTAGATCGCAGGTCCTTCCGCCTGCCCTGTCCGACCAGCAGGATGCACAATCTTCCCGATAAGATCTAAGTCACCGGCTGGGGCAAGTGTATCACAATGCTACGACCTGTATCCCAACTCCCGCCTTCCGCCTTTGTCTGCTCACCTGCTCAGGTAAAGCTCATGAGAATGTAAAGACCCGCCATCCCCACCTTGAGCAATGTGCCCCTGCTACCGCCGGGTGGCGCTCCCAAGACCATGTCCCTGGCTTTGCCCTGGAATCCCACTGTGCCACCGCTGCCCTTCCTGGCGCCAGACGGTTGTGTCGGTTGTGTCTTTCCTTTCTGTGATTTCTTCCCATTTATGTTCTCTTTCGAGCATCGCTTTCCGTGGTTCCCGTGAGCCCTTTGTGCGTGGTCTCTTTTACCGCATGTAACGTACGTAATTAAGACGTGTGGTTTGGTGTTTTGGGCTAATCACTTCGATGCCAGGGCCTCCACCGCATCTCCCCTGTGAATGGGACACGAGTGCCAAGTGGGCTGTGTCTCCAGTGGAAGGTCACGGCCGTGACTATCTAATCTCGCCACCCTTGGAACATGGCTAATGCTTGCGTTTGAGGCTTGGAAGCGTTTATTTTTTTATTTTACTTTTCCAAACTAATTTTTTCAATGTACTCCTCTTCCTTCTGGTGTGTGGTCACTAGGTTCCTGTTTCATAATCCATGGTCAGCCAACTACCAGACAAAAAAAACTTGTTGAAATCACTGATCCCAGTAGGAGAAATAGGAGAAATTTTTAGGACGTTGTCTCTAAATCCTCTTGACAGCTACCACCTGGGGGCCGCTTCAGTTCATGGGGTTTGATGCGGTGGCTACTTTTATGCCAGTCTGTTGACAATCAAAACCCACTACCCCCGCCTGGCCTGGTGGTACAGGACTGTAGGCCCAGCTTTCTGGGAGGATGAGGCAGGAGAATCACAAGTTAAAGCCTCGCCTGAGTAACCGAGCAGCTTAGCAAGATCCTGTCTAAAAAAACTGAGGACTGGGGTGATCTTTACCAGCATCCCTGGCAGGAGGGAAACCCATCAGCTAGTTACCCTGCATAAAGCCGAGAGCTGGAGATAGTAGACATTGCAAAACTCTTTTCAAAGGCTCACATCTATACCTGGGGCACTTCCTGCACAGACCAGGATGGAAAGGAAGCGACCGGAGCAAAAATGGAATCAAGCTGGCGTGTCGGGATGCCCACGGACTGGTTTTTTACAGCAGGCAAATTGATAAGTCAGCATTTTCATGTGTGCAGCCTGGAGTTTATTTTTATTTTTTTTTACCACTATGAAAATCTCCATAGCACAAGAGAACTGCCAGTGAGCTTGTGAGTGGAGATTTCTGGTTGATGTGCCAGGGTTCCAGCCTTCCAGGAATCAGACTGCCGAGTCCCTAGAGCCACAGGACCTACCTCAGGAGAAAATCAGACCTGGGAAGTACTGGAAATTCCTTCAGAGAGGAAGCCGGAGCAGTGACATCAGAATGCCACGTTGCTAAGCACCACCGTGAATAGCCTGTGGACGACCTTGGAGCACAAGAGTATATCCTTCTGTTGTGGATAAAGTGTGATCTTTAAAATACTGCCAGATGCCATGGAATTAATAGGATTATTTTTTTTTGGGGGGGGGGAGTCCTGTTCATGTTTAGGCATTATGAATAAATATTCCATCGCGTGCATAATATCCTCATTGAAGTGCAAATAACCAAATGCTGTCCTCCTGGCAAATCCCCACCCAGCTGAGATTAATGGAAGAATTTTGCTACCAGAAAAATAGCTGTGCTGCCCAGGGTCAACATCAGCAGACTGCCTTTATGCTTTATGCCTTTATGTCTCTATGCAGTGAAATCAGCAATTGATATTAAATATTAGGAATGATGGACATTCTGGAAGGGAAGGAACCTTTGGTGGGAGAGGGAGGTGCAGTCCGGGCTGGTCCTGAACTCATTAGGTAGCCTCCAGCACACAGCAATCCTCCGGCCTCAGCCTCCGGAAGGCTGAGCTTACAGATGTGCACCACCCGCCCAGCTCCTGTGGTGCTGGGGGATCACACCCAGGGCCTTGTGCACGCAAGGCAGGCGCTCTAACCACTATACTCCCCAGGGCCAAGAAAAGAACTATCTGGATGAGGTGTGGCTTACTATTTATATTCCTATCTCGGATCGTTATTTACAGAGACCCCATCCAGGTAGCTAATCAGGGCAGAGATCTCTCACCTGGGAGAGTGGTGCCGCCCAGGTACTCGCGAGGGGCGAGGGGCGAGGGCGGGCAGGTGGTCTGCGAGGGAGGAGCAAGGTGAGGTCTCCCACCGTACGGCCATCTGCGCTAATGGCTTGCACCTGGAATGTCTCCGGCCAGTATTAGGAAGGGATCGCCGCGGGGAGGGGACTTCACGCTGGTTAAGGCAAGGGGCCTGGGGCTAGGTCCCAGCTCCAGGCTCCTCCCGGCCCGCTGGCTTCCTGGCCCCGGGCGTGAACAGCTCTCCTGGCTCAGGCTGTCCGCCGTGCCCTCCAGCCATGAAGGAGCAGAGGCCGCTGAATTGTGAGTTACCACAGCCCTTTCCGCCGAGGGGGTCGGGTAGGGTGACCAGGACGAGAAAGCCGCCAGGACATCGGCTTCCATGTTACCGTTGTCCACAGAGAGCTAGGTCCCACCTGATGTTAGCGACCTGGTCACGTCCCAGCCTGTCGCCTGTGGGAGCATTTCCCTTTATTCTCTCCGCTGTCTTAAGTGGCCCCGCCTGCGGGTCCCCAAGTTTCTCTGCGGACCTGTGCCACACCCACGCGGGAAGCTGCTGGTCACCCGCGGAGCGGCTGGGGCCCAGAGTGGATGCCCAGTGAGTACTGGGGCGGCAGGCCTTTCGTTGGGCTGCTGGCCCGGTCCTTGAGCCCTGAGAGGCCCCGTCTGGGCCTTCCCCAGCTGGCCCTCAGGACTCATGCTTGTAGCTTATGTCTTGGGAGCAGTTTCTCGGGGACATCACAGGAAAGTCCTAGCCAGCCCCTTCTTTGCGATCACTCTGTGAGGTCCACACCACGGGGCCACCTCTGAACGGGAAGGCGGGTCCACATCTGCTTCCCCCAGCTACAGGTTAGAGAGCAAGATTGAGAAAACCTGGGTCCCCCCGGCTGGGCCGCTTTCTGCCTGTCACTCGGGTTAAAGCGTCTACGTTTTCACTCTTTCCCCCCAGATTAGTCTTTCTATTAGGATATATTCATGATACAAAGTAATTACATTCAAGATGGAGGCCTGGTACGCGTGACCTCCCTCTCCCCTTCCCAGGCTCGTGTTCCCGCTTCCTTCTCCCTTTCCACAAAAATCTTTGTTTCCTACCATCCTCCTGTTTGTTCTTCCACGGACTTGGACTTTGGGTTTCCCGGGTTAGGGAAGCTGTGTGCTATTCAACGTTCTGCGTCTGATTCATTTCGCTGAGACTAGTGGTTTCAAGGTGCGTCCATTTTCCTACAAATGACTCGAACCCATCCTTCTTTAGGGCAGAGTAGTACTCTGTGTGTGTGTGTGTGTGTGTGTGTGTGTGTGTGTGTGTGTACGTGTGTGTGTGTGTGTACGTGTGTGTGTACCACGTTTCCTCTTCCCACTCATCAGTTGGTAAGCCTATCAGCTGCGTCCAAGGTTTACCTATTACAAGTGGTGCCGCTGTAGACACAGGCATGCGCGTATTGCCATTGTTGACGTCTGTAACTCTTTTGGGAAGATACCCTGAAGAGGTGCAGTCGGTCAAGGGGGGCGTCTGTTTTCAGCTTCCTGGGGAGCCACTATACTGGAAGGAGCCGTGATGCTGTACCAATTTGCACTCACCATCCATGCAGCGGTACCAGGGGTCCGTTTCCTAGCGACCTCGCAAGCATGTGTTGTTTTGGGTTCTCGTTAGCAGCCGTTCTTACTGGAGCGAGAGGAAACCTCAGTGTGGTAGTGGCTCGTATTTCTCTTATGGCCAGCATTTTTTCATGGGTGTGTGGGTACTTGGGTTTCTGGTGAGAGATGGCTGTTTCAGTTGCCCACTTTTGGGTCGGGTCTTTTATTTTGAGGAGTCTGATTTTTGGCGATTCTTTTTGTGACCCCTCTATTCAAGAAGTAGCTGGCAAAACTGTGTCCCTATCGGTCAGTGTCTCCTCATCGTCGATGGTCTCCTGGCTGTGTTCAGAGGCTTGTTAGTTTAATCTAATCCCATCTGTTGGTGCTTGGGCAATGGTGGGTGTTCTGCTGAGAAAGTCCTCGCCTATAAGGCAGTTAGGTTTTTGGTGTGTAGATCCTTCCTCTGTGAAGGAGGCGCCAACACTCCTGTGAGCACCAAAATGTTTTCTTAACTTTGGTATCTTTGATGAGTACATTTATCAAGTCTATGGACTTAACAGATCTAAATTAAGATAAACCTACAAAATATGCATGCTTTTATATAAATCTAAAAGGCAAAATCCTTGCTTTTGAAGGTTTTTGTTTTGTTTTGTTTTTTGTTTGTTTGTGCTGTGAAGGATTCAATCCAGGGCCTTCACACAGAGCTCCATCGCTAACCATAAAAAAAAATTATTTTTAAGAGATGTTCTTCCCTCTAAATAACTAGGTTGTGCATGCTGGGATTTATCTTGGGATCATCCTGCCTCTGCCTCCCAGAGTGCTGGAATTGCTTTTGATTTTTTAATATTATTTTTAATGTTCCCCACTCAGTCTGAGCTACTAAGCTCTCCAGTGTTTGTGAAGTGCCTGGCCCGTTGTCCTCAGGGCCGCCTTTGGCACTGACATCAACCTGACGGGCATCTGACAGCCCTCCGCAGCGCGGCGCAGGGCCCCTCCTCACACTCATTGTGCCAGTCGGGCACCGCTGCCTTCCCAAAATTGCTTTGTTCCTCCAATAAAAACCGAGCACGGACGTTGGTCGTAAAGGACATATCCTCTGTTGTGTTACGCAGCCGTGTGGTGTCCTGGAATCCTGTGCACAGGAGCAGGAAAGGACACGGACAGTCTACATCTGTTTCAGAAAGAGCCCAGGCCTGTCATTCCAGCGCTGTGAGAGGTTGAGACTGGAGGATCGCAAGTTCAAGCCCAGCATGGGCAATTTTTAGCAAGTTGGTGAGACCTTATCTCGACACTAAAAGTAAGAGATGGTCTGGGGATGTAGCTCAGAGAAAGCTCTACCAAAATAACAACAATTAAAAAAAAACACTTTAGCTGCTATTAAGAACTCTGGGTAATTTCTGCTGACTACCTTCCTCAGACTTCCTTAACTGTTTTAATCCAAAATTATTCCATATGTCTGAAGAAGAAATGCTTTTTTGAGCAGAGAGACTAAAGCCCCAGGTGAACATTTCCAACACCTATTGCGTGTTAGTATATTTATCAATAACTTCATTGACCCTGGTTTAATTTCCCCAGCACAGAAGAAATGGTTTCATTGTATAAACTGGAGCTAAAATAGTATTTTCCTTCTCTTATGTTCCTGACTGGGCTTGCCTTTCTAGGGGTGACAGGTTAATGCATAGTGTCACTAAGTGGGTAAGAATAACATTACAGAAAATCTGCCATTTTTGTATGAACATCTTGTGAGTAACGTCTCAACTCTACTGCTAATGCCACGTTCCCTGCTCGGTGTTCTGTAATTTCTAGTTACACCGGTAAATTACAGCCTGCAAGGCCTTGATACACTGTGGAGACTTCCATTTCTGTATTTCCTAGTATTTTCACGTACACAGGGGCTTCTGGGGATTGACTGTTGACTCTGGGGCCTTCACACATTGCCAGGCCTTCTCATTTTTTATTTTGAGACAAGGTCTAAGTTCCCCCAGGCAAGGCTTGAACTTGCAGTCTTCCTGCCTCAGCCTCCCAGACTGCTGAGATTTTAGCCATGTGTCAACTACACTCAGCATTATTTTTACTATAATGTAGAAAATGTGAACAGTTTTAGGTATGGGTACTCTTATCAATTGTTTTTAAGTCAGTTCTTAGGTTAAGAAAATAAAGAATGACATCAGAGAAGAACAATGCTCTTAAGCAGTGAATAGAGCCAGGGTCTCAAATTATGTGGTTCTGTGTGACACGTGCGATTTTACAAGATCTGAATGGTCTTGCCTAGCAAGCTCAAGGCGCTGGGTTCGATTCCCCAGCACCACATAGGTCTGGGGTGGCGGTACACACCTGTAATTTCAGCGCTCGGGAGGCTGAGATAGAATTGCCATGAGCTCCAGGCCAGCCTGGGCTCCATAATGATCCCAGGGTCAGCTTGAACTACAAAACAAGACTCACTCTCAAAAGAAAAAAAAAAAAAATACCCTAAATGTCCACCCAAGCTTTACGCCTGTGCATATTAGCAGAGAAAACTCCACAGCCAAATTATCTACATAGTTTTAGCTTTTCGAAATAATTGATGGCACACCTCAGCATTATTTTCCTGTTCTGTCTTCAGTTCAGATTTCTCTGCCATCTACAGAAACTAGGTCTCTGCTGTCAGAACAATTATACTGTTTTTTGTAGGGAGATAAATGTTTGTTGTTATTCAGAAATGCAGCAACAGTCTGAATGAAGGGGTGTGTGAATGAGTGGCCACCCGATGGCCCAGACCCCTGCGGAATCCCCACTCAGCCAGACTCATGTGTGAACACACACGGCATCTAGCGGGAAGACATTTTTCTTCCACCACTTCCAAATAGCTTCTTCTCAGCTGTGGGCCAGAGGTTCATTAACCCGGCTCGACAATGCTTCCTTCATCGCAGCACAAAGCCACGTCTGTGGGTGCTTAATGGGCTGTTGCTGATGAATTTGAGAAACACCGCTGCAATAAGCACACGTCGTTCGTTGTGTATGGAATAAACCGGGGATGGACAGGTCATTGTACCCTAGAGGGTCTCAGCGTGTTTTTCTTTTTTAAACTTCCGGGATAATCTTAAGTCCTTGAAGGTATTGCAATTTTTAAGAGGACAGTTCATCTTCTGAAAGTGAAGGTCATTTAAAAGTTGGCCACTGCATGTTTGGTGGGTCTGTAGTACATGGTCGCGTCCGGTTGGTCCTTGGACCAGGCTCTCATGGCTTCCCCAGGGTGTTGCACCAAGGGTGGGGGGAGCACCCGTATCTGGTGTCCCGTGAGTTATGCTTGTTTAGGAGCAAACCTGCAGGATGAGGTTTGTGGAATGGCTTCCGCTCTGAAGCTGCCGTGTTTCCCTTCCCGGTCACCTCTTCCTGGACCCACCGCAGAATCCTTTCCCTTCGTGTAATCTGTGCCTCATTAAATGAATTTCATCATCGACCGTAATCACAGGTATAGGAGATGAAGCGGGCTGCTTGTCCATTTCCTGGCTTGCTAGGAAATCTACAGGAACTTGTGTTCTCTGTTAATTGTTCTTCGCCTCATACATCTTAATTTCTCCAGCTCCTTGGAAAGACTTGAAATAAATTATATAATCTTTCAAGGTCCTTCTCCAGGCTTTTTTCCCCCATATTTTCATAAACTCAGGTGTTGAGGATTTTTTTTCTGCTTTGTATCTTTGCATTTAATGTGTTATACCTCAGTAACTTTGCAAGCCCTCTACAAACATGAATCACCTGTTGTAGCTTTTCTTCCCCCCCCCCAGTATAGAGATTAAGCCCAGGGCCTTTCTTCACACTAACCTACACCCCCAGCCTATTTTGTTTTCGTTTCTTTTGTTTTATTTTGAGAACAGGTCCTGCTAAATCACTGAGTTACCCAGGCTGAGCTCAGACTTGCAATCTTCCTGCCTCAGCTTCACGGCATGCTGGGATTACAGTCTCGCAAGTAACATTTGGTGTCTAACGGCATATTGTATTTTCCTAAAAGGCGTTTAATACCACTGATGCATAAAGTCCATTTACATGTAGAAATATAGCTGGGATGTGCGTTATTGGCTGCAGTGTTTACAGTTGGCCACATATTTATTGTCAGAGAATTTTCTTTCTTGTGCATTTTTGAGGCTTCCTGTGGGCCTCGCCCCTAAATCATCTACCTACCTACCTGTCTACCTGTCTGTTTTGGAGGTACTACATTTACTCATTTGTCTTTACATGTTTTTGCAGTACTGGAGATTATTTATTTTTTGAGGTACTGGAGATTGAGCCCTCATGCCTTGAATTACATCTGCAGTCCTTTATGTTTTATTTTGAGACAGGATCTACCTAAATTGCGAAGTCGCTCATGCTGGGCTCGGACTTGCAGTCCCCGCCTCGGCCTTCGGCGGTGTGGGGATTGCAGGTGTGCGCCTCCACCTTCGGCTCTCCCCCCACCCCCCTTGAAGTTCACGCTAACACCTGTGGACCCAGCCTGTCCTTGGACTCTGACTCCAGTGAGTTGGACTCTTGGGGGAACCCAGAAGCAGGGCCCAGGAGCTCGGCTCCTCCCTTCACCCAGGGCCCTGAGCCTGCTCTGGCCACCTGCATGTCGTCGGAGGTCTGCTCTGGGAGTGAAACCCAGGAGGGGCAGAGAATAGACATCCTGCTGGGGAGGGAGAAATAACCCAGGCTGAGTGCAGGGCCTTCAATGGACCTGCAAGCCCACGGGGAGCTGTTAGTTAATAAAAGATCATCTCACTGCTGCAGGTTTGGGGCAGGGAGACGGGTCCTCCCAAAGGAAGACAGCCTGGAGGGGCTGTGCCTTGAGGCTCCTTAGACTGACAATAGCTGTTTCTGGACTAGGTTCCCCAGGTAGGACAACACCTCCAGTGGAGAAAGAAACCGTTAGGTCCCGTGTAGTGGCACAGGCCTGTTATCTAGGGACTCTGTAAGGCTGAGGCAGGGGAATCTCAAGTTCCAGCCCAGCCAGGTAACTTAACAACTCAGTAAGATCCTGTCTCAAAATAAAACTTTAAAAAAGGGCCAGGAATGCAACTGAGTGTGAAGTCATGGAACCATCTCCGGTACTGCAAAAATGAGTAAATTAATTAAAAATTATGTGACTTTACATAATCCTACCACTAACTTGATTTTTCATCATGCATTTCCAACTCTAAATGAAATCTTAACATTAGAAAACACACACACACACACACACACACACACACAAACCTTTTGCAAGGGACTGTGGGATTGTGTCTGAAATAACTAAATAGGAATAAAGAATTAGCAGGGACGAGGCTATGAAAATTATTGATACTTTGGAAATACTTGTTCCACCAAACAGTGACCAGGTGAAGAAACTAATGTGTCTCTGAGTAAGTACATTCTCACGTTGTGTTTGAAGGCTCTTCATACATGCAGAGTCAGCTACAAAGGTTACTTGCATGGAAAGTACACCTTAAAAATCTTAGCCAGGTATGGTGCCCCAGCACTCTAGGCAAGAGGATTGCAAATTCCAGCCGAACCTGCACAGCTTAGTGATTCACTGAGATCCTGTTTTGAAATTAAAATAGTAAAAATTAAAAAGGGTCTAGGGGTGCAGCTCGGGGTGAAGGCCTTGGATTCAAACCCTAGTACCACCCCCCACCCCCACAGAAGTATGAACGTGCCAAGGAGTACTACAAAAAGAGATTTTCTTATCTGGCATGAAAAGATTTGCATGGTCTGATTTATACAGAAAAAAAAAAAAAGTGAGTCTTGGAATCCAGTCTCCATCTCTTGACAATAGTCATCGAATCACTGGAGTCGTGTGTTCAAGACGATGTGAAAACACAAGGCTTTTGAAAAAGCTTCATTGAGAAGTTTCCAACTTCCATTGCTGCTTGCCTCGAGAGCAACACCGACTTATCACTGACCAGGAAGTGAAGAGGGTGGGTCATTCACATCACAATACAAAGTAGAAAGATGCTTCTGTAAGGTTAGTGACCTTGTAAAAGTTGTAATGTTTCAGAAGCTGAGGCAGGAGGAATGCTGTGAGTTCAGGACCAGCCTGGGCTATAGAGCGAGACTCTGTCTCAAAAAAAGAAAAAAAATGTAACTATCATAGAATGAATTATTTGCAGGAGGATCCAGGGAATTAAGGGAAGTAGAAATAAGTGAGAATTGTTTCCCTTTATTTTCATTTATTTGTTTTCGAGGCTCAGTCCAGGCTGGTCCTGAGCTCACAATGTAGCCCAGTCTGGCCTTGAACATATAGCAATCATCCTGCCTCAGCCTCCCAAGTGCTAGGATTACAGGCATGCACCATACACCCAGTTTAAATGGTGCTGGGGAATTGAACCCAGTGCCTTGCACTTGCTAAGTCAGCGCTCTAACTGCTACACTCTTCCCCCCACTCTATTTTTTTTAATGTAATGAAATGATTTTGGCCAAGCCGCTTAACTTTTAAAGTTAGCCAAGCTTCCTATTTCTCCAAGTTTCCACATGAAGGTTGCTTTCCCAAGGTTACTATTTTTAAGCCTAATTTTCAGGTGAAGCATGTTTTCCCTGTTCCTACAGGGTTTGTAAGTACTCTTGGAGAGACTCATGCTGCCTTATTCCAAATGTGTAAGGATTGTCCTTCTACACAAAAGATAGAGACAGAATCTAACCCCTGCTCGTCTCTTCCTCCCTGTAATGTGGCACGTACACTAAGCAATCTGTGCACACAATTCCATAAGGGCACATGCTTGCAACCCAGAGCACAGGGGACAGAGGCAGAAGGATCGCACGTTCTAGCCCAAACTGGACAATTTAGTGACTCATAGTTTACAAAAAAAAGTGGGGGCCTGAAATTAAATCTCTCTAGTACTGTACACAAAAAAGAATACTTTTTACCTATCTACTGTTGATCATACCTTAGATTTTTGGAGTGGGTTGCTGGTTTTGTTTTTGGCAATGCTGGAGATTAAACCCAGAGCCTTCACACTAAGCTACATCCCTCGCCCCTTTTGGGGTTTTAAAAAAAAGTCTCTGTATAGCCCAGGCAAGGCTCAAACATGCAGTCCTCCTGCCTCAGTCTCCCAGAATGCTGGCATTATAGGCATGCACTACTACGCCTGATTTAGAAAGCAGTCACTTAAACTAAGAGTTTCATAAAGACATAAACTGTCACAGCGGCCTCACTGACATGTAAGACACCCAAACTGACCACTCTACATGCAACACACAAAGAAGTGGGCCTCTGGACATGCCACCATTTGACCCACATGCAAATAACACAGCGCTGGTGCTGATCTGCCGCAGGCCACAGAGGCCACATACATAGCTCCTACTGGCAAGTATTAACCTCAGCTGTTTACAAAGATCTTCACTGTTGTGTGGCTTCCAAGTCTTACTCAAAATAAGTTTGCTCTGTGTAAATACTCTAAGGGCCTCTGTGTGCGCACATTGTCTATGAGACACCATTTCTCCTCTGTCTATTAGCTAAGACAGGAGGTGTGTCTGTCCTGTTTGCCAGGTACACGCTCAGGCGGATAGGACACAGGCTGTGTCCGGGTAATACTACAGAGCAACGTGGAGGCAAACGTATACGTGAATAGTTGTACTCCTACTGGTGGGGCATTGGGAGGCTCTGCAGTGTGCCTGGCCCCGCACAGGGCCATTACCGCGGGGCTCTGTGGCTCCGGAGGTGGCCCTGTCCTCCACCTTGCTCGCAGGTCCAGCTCTGTGGAGTTGCGTTGTAAATATTAACGGTGCACGCACACACTAATTCATCAGACACGTTGGAAGGCGTCTTACGAGAAATCGTTTGATTTCAGGTATCTCAAGTTCCGTACTGATTTGAGTTGCTGCGTGCTTGTTCTTTTTAAGGTACTCAGGATGGAACCCTCACGGCCTTCTCGAGCTACCGTCCTTTTTTTGTTGTGGTGCTGGGAATTGAACCCAGGGTCTTCAGTCTGAGTCATGGCTGTATTTAATTTTTTATTCTGAGATAGGATCTTGCTAAGTCATTATTACAGTGCCCAAGCTGGGCTTGAACTCGCTGTTGTTCCGTTGTCCAGGCTGGGCTTGAACTCCTGATCCTCCTGCCTCGGCCTGCTGGAGAGCTGAGATTCCAGGCATGGACCACCACACCCAGCTGGAAACTTCTAATGGCAAATATTGTACAATGCTCTCTGAAAACCAGCCAACTGGAGCCCAACCGCGTGACCTTCGTTTCTACCAGTTGTCCCACGGCCAAGAAAACAAGAGCCAGTGCTGGATTTCTCAATGTTGTCCTGTCGTATTAAGGACCCAGTGACTCATCCTGCCCTGGTGGCCAGAGTTTATCCATTTGAGAGGCCAGAGATTTTTCTGGAGACAGAAATCAGAGGGAGGGGGTGTGACTTCACAAACGCTCGGGCTTTCGGGAGAGTTGTTAGAGCCAGTTCATAAGGCAGGGCTCCTTGGATGGCCGCTAGAGTTGGGAGAGTTGCTGAGGTTCTTGAGAAGGCAGAGAGCACGTGTATGTTGGAAGCCCCCCTTCAATTCAACCGATATTTTCTGGGTACCAAGTGCCCCTCAGTAGACGGCTGCTTCCCACTGCCGCGCAAGTGGAACAGTCCTCTGGGGGATGGCTAAATATCATCACTTCTTAGGAAAAGACCTGTGACTTAAAGCCTTAGGCATGTGCTAAATGTGAAAGACAACTTCATATAGGCGGTCCACGTGGGCAGTGTTTCATGGATATGTAGACATGCCAGTTTTAAATTTGCTGTCTTACACGTTTAAAGTAATCTAATCCCACCATTCATGATGCTAATGACTGTTCTAGAAAGCACACCAGCCAAGAACCGAGGACCCGTTGCCAGAAGATACCTTAACACGTTTTTAACATCCCCAGTGTACTTTGGGCACATAGAAAGTGACGACTTAAACAAATCAAAAGAAGACCGTATAGATGAGGAGATCTTGGTTCTTCACCTTACGGGTCTTGAAAAGAGAGGAGAACCCAAAAGAGAAAAAAAAATTGATGGTTTAGGCAATGCTAAGAAATGTCAGATGGTTAGTATTAACTTTCCACTAACTTGAAAACTGCGCAGATTTTAGTCACATTTTCTATATCGGCTGAACTGGTTCAACCAGTTTCTCTCCTCTCCAGAGCACAAATTGGCCCAAATCAAAAATGCTTTGTTGCTGACCGAAACCAAACTTAACACTGCAGCAGTCGGAAAGACGGCCGAGAGGATAAAACGAGGCCGATTGGATTCAACTGAAAGTAAAATTAAAATACCTGAGACCCATAGGCAGGATTCTACCCCAGAAAAAACAGGGCCAAGTGTTTACTGCAGTAGGGAAGAAAGCGCTGTGAGGAAACACAAGAAATCAAGCCAGAGAAAGCAAAAACACGCAAAAATGTAGCAAGACTGCCCATGTGTTAGTAATTGTTAAAGCTGGATCATAGGATCATGGCAGCAGATTACTTCATCCTCTTCCTGGACTTTTATGTTTGACATTTTCCATATTGGAAAGAAGAGAGAGAAAAAGGAATCAGAAAAAAATCTAGTTTCTTTTTGTCTTGAAGATCATCTTTAAACTAGTAAATAAAAATACAGGAAAGTGATGAGAATGAGCATAAACACAAAATGCGTCGCAGACTCCACCACCTGGGAAGCATTAATACAGAGCGGAATATTGAATTAATGTCGGGGGAAGAAAGAATCACCCGTTTAACCATGAAAAGGGTTGGGACGTTCAACAAAATGAGTACGTTCATTAATTCTACCTTTTTTTAAAAGCTTTTCACCAGATATGAGAAATTTTACTGGGGGGAAATTGATCATGTTGATTTGACCGCGTACACACAATCCATTTGGAAGAGCGCAAAGGTAACTTATGTAGGTTGTTAAAGATTTTTTCCATGGCACTTGGGGAAGTCTAGAGAAGACTTTTTTGGGACCCGGACAGTAGGTTCAGGGACCAGTGCGAGGAGGGGAGAGACGCTTAACTCTGCATGCAGCACAGGGAGGTGGAAATTCACAGGTGCGGGGCAGGAATCCGCAGACACAAGCAGAGCTCCTCCGGATGGTGGAGGGTGTGAGGCCTGGGCGGGTTCTTGGATAACCAGAGGCAGAGGAAGATAAATGAGAAAGGGCTGGGTTTTCACCATGAAACGCTTCAGAGGGCTCTTGGTCCTGATTGGATTTTACAGAGAAATGCCCAGGCGTACCTCATGCAGGAATCGCAAGGTGAAAATGTAACCAAAGAAAGACTCTCTGCCAAGATTTGAGAAAATTTATGAAACAACCCAGTTTCTTTCTTCTTCTTCTTTTTTAATCACTGACTTCTGGGAAACAACAAATGCCTTTGAAAAAAAAAACAAATCAGGATGAGAAAAGGGAGATTTTTATTAAAACAATAGGAGATTTGGGAGGGGGGGGGAGGGAAAACACAAATGGCTGCTTGTCCTGGTGCAGTGTCCCTCTGTGCTGCTCCCTGCTGATCACTTCCCCTCACTCCCTGGATGCTTGCTTTAACCTCACATTCAATTCTAACCAGAATGTTCTAACAATAGGGCTGACTCCAATGTTTTCTATCGTTCTTGGCAAGCCATTGCAGTTCTTGTGGCACGGAAGATCTCCTTAGGCAAATGTCATGAGAGACTTCTTTGAATATCCCTAATAGGAAGAAATCATACTTAAGAATCAACTCGATAAGTCAGTGGTTCTCACCACCTGACCTGGAGGAAAACCTCTGCATATGCCTGAGCACATGCAGATGCCAGGAACGTGGCCACGAAGTGTTCATAAGCCTGTGGGTGGATGTGTCGTTTGTTTAGAGTTTCTAGTGTTAGTGATTCTAATTGTCTCCTGCCTATGTATTCTTCCTAAGTGGACTATTCATTTCTTGTATTTAAATAGGTATCATATGGAGACAGGGGATGGAGTTTCATGGTAGAGCACTTGACTAGTAGGGGACTTCAGGAGGACAAGATGCTTAGCTAGCTCACGGTTGTGTAGATTGAAAATCCAGTCTCACATGGGCCCATCCATCTGGCCTCGGGTGATGCTGTTGTGGCAGTGGCACCCCAGTGGCAGGAACACATGCAAAAAAATGGGGAGAACCCTGGAGAAGTTCAAGGCCCAAGCTTGCTCATTTTATACCACCTGTTCTTGCAGGAACTGGAGAGGGTCCCAGGAGAACTACGCCAGTCCCATCCAAGGGGAGTGTCGTCCCCTCCCTGCCCCCAGCCTCCTAATTACCTCCTGCTTAGGCTTGTGCTAAGTAGGAAGTAATTGGAATTGTCACAGTGAAGGCCAACCTCTCAGCAAATAAAAAATCCCCAGAGACCCACTATAAAGCCATGTTCTGACCATAGCACCCAGGCAAGCTAATCCCACTGAAAAAAGAACAGGTTGCCCGGACTCCCAAGGGGAAGGGCATGGCATGCCACCTGGGGCTCATGAAGAAGTGTCAGGTTTAGTCAGAGTTTCTGAAGAAAAAGGAAAAAAGGCAGTACAAGGTAAACGGTCGTTGACAGCCGAGTGTGCATAGTTCGGGTGGCTTTGAGGCACAGGGCTGTGGCTCTTGTCTGGTGCCTGGGCCTGGGCCGAGTTAGGGAAGAGGAAAGGTTGGCTGGGTCCGTGAGAAGTAGAAGCGGTTAGGGGTGTGGACTCGGGACAGACTGGAGAGTGTGTGATATGAGCGTTGTACGCGTGCAACAGCTGATGGCGAGGGGGAGCTAAACAACATTGGCTGCTGGGCTCCTCCATGAGCAGGCAGCAGATCAATTCAGAATCTAAGAGATCACAGAACACACGTGTGCGTGTGCACACGTGTGCATGCTGTCTTTGTCCATTGTGTGCTGTTTTAGCAGAATACATGAAACTGGATCATTTATAAAGTATAGACTGTGGGCTGTATTGAAGATGGGGCTTTCGTTGGAGTGTTTTGACACCATAGAAATGGTGCCACTAAAGGAGTAGACGTTGGATATCTCTCTCTCTCTCTCTCCCCCTCTCCCCCTCTCTCCCTCTCTCCCTCTCTCCCTCTCTCCCTCTCTCCCTCTCTCTCTGGAAGTAACAGGGACTGAACACAGGGCCTTCTCTCTAGGTACATCCCCATCCCCCTTTCATTGTTTATTTGAAATAGGGTCTTGCTAAAAAGTTAAGTTGCCCAGGTTGGGCTTGAACTTGTGTTCCTCCCGCCGCAGCCTGGCTGACCTTGGACAGATTTCTGTACCTGTCCCCAACCCCTTCATGTGAGGACACAATAAGAAGACATTGATCTGTAAACCAAGAGGAGGCCCCTGGAATCCAGATCTGCAGCACAGGGATCTTAGCCTTCTCAGTCTCCAGCATCAGGAAAATATACACTTTCATTGTTTGAGCTCTTGGTCTAGTCTCTGGGATTTCGTCATGGCATCCTGAGCAGAGTTGTAACCTTGGGTAAATTGAAAGTACATATTCAGCTACGTTTTATCCATGTTATATGCCTTTCCTCAAGCTAGTCTGTGGCCAGTATTGTTATCATGTAACTTGCCATGCCTCTATTCTGGTTTAATAAAGCCACATCTGTGGCAAGACAGAAGAGAGAATCAGAGAACAGATAGTCTCCATGGCAGGTGAGCAGCTTATGAAATGCTGACATTGTTATTCATAGTACTTATGGTTAAGAGATCGATACACTTGTTGAGGCAAAGCCAGCCTGGTGTGGTGGTGTAGGCCTGTGATCTGGCACTCTGGGGGGCTGAGGCAGGAGGATTGTAAGTACGAGCCCGGTATGCAAAGGCAGAGACCCTGTGTCTTAGATTCAGAGAGTCCTGAGTATGTGGCCTTGGAAACCACTTAGACATTTCAATCTTTTGTTTCTTTTGTATAAAACTGGGGTGATATCGACCACATGGAGGTATGAGATAGGATAGAGCACTCAAAAAAAAAAATGTGGTTGCCCAGGATACAAAGTAGGTTCAGGACCCGCCCGGACTACAGAGTGAGACCTTGTCTGAAAAAAAAAATTATTTTAACTCAGAAGAACTATAATATTTAAATTGATCCACAACAAAATCTAGCTGCAGTGTAAGACTTGTGTGTTCCTCAGAACGACACATTTAAATTATGCACTGTATACAGAAATACATTATGCCTAGATCCAAGGAGCACAGAGCTGTTATCTGGGGAGGCTGAGGCAGGAGAATCACAAATTTGAGCCCAGCCTAGACAATACAGCAAATGAGCTAAATACCCTGTTCCAAAATAAACAAAAAAAATTAAGAGTGGCCTGAGGTTATAGGTCAGTGTGAAGGCTCTGAACCTAATCCCTAGTATCAAAAAAATTTTATTTTCAGTATAAAAAAGGGAATCCTATCTTTGTATATTAAAACAGTTAAGTATCAGAAGTTTTCACTCCTATTGTGGAAGAACGGTCACTTCCGGATCCCTAGGGCCGTCTGTGGCCTGACACATGCCTGTTCCTGTGGGACCTGGGCTGACACATGGTCCTCCCTGTTAGAGCTGGGCTGACACCGCAGGTCCTTGGGTCTCAGACACTGAGCTCTGTCTCCTGTAGTCAGGGTTGCAAGACATTTTGTTGTGATTAATGACATCCAGATCTAGCTAGTGACTTCCGGTTGTATTCATAGAGACTCCATTTTGAGTCTTTTCATTTTCAAAATATTTCCTTTGATTAATCTCACTTTTATGAATCTAATAGAATTTTATTCTTATGACCAAAAACCTAAGCTAGTGGTGAGAGAAAAGCCAATCCCAAATTTAAATAGATTTGCTGATATGAAGGTGCTGAGAAGTTGTTGCTTCCTGTGGCACCTGAAATCAAACCCAGGGGTTGATCAAAATACATGGCATGAGTTTAAATCTTTAAAATTATTGCAGTGAAGGACACATTGCCATCAAAATCCTTTTGGATCGCCCTCAAAATCCTTTCCTTGCTTTGAACACAAGCATCCCCTTCCTCTTGCCACGTTCTGGAGCAATTCTGGAAGTCCTCTTTCCTGAGAACCAACATTGTCAATGTGGCCATATTACCTGAACTGATACACAGATTCAGTGAAATCCTGATCAGGATACCAACAACACTTTTCACCGAGTTAGAAAAGAATGATTCAAAAATGCATATGGAACCACAAGAGGCCCAGAATAGCCAAAGCAATCCTAAACAATAAAACAAAAGCAGGAGGCATCACAATATCAGGTATCAAATTATGTTTCACACGAACAGTGGTAAAAAGTGACATGATGTTAGTAGGAAAAAACAGACAGGTAGATAAACGGAATAGAATTGAGGATGCAGAAATATCCCCAAGTGCCTTCAGCCAAATCTTCCTGATCTTCAACAAAGGAGCCAAAAACATACACTGTAGTAAAGACAGCCTCTTTAACAAATGGTGCTGGGAAAACTGGCTAACCACATGCAGAAGAATGAAACTAGACCCACAACTTTCTCCATGCACCAAAATCAAAGACCTAGACATTGAAATGGAAACACATTGAGCTCGTTGGAAGAAAATGTAGGCAAAACCCTTGAAGACCTAAGTGTAGGCAAGGACTTTCTCAAGATAGCATTCAAAGCACATGAGATAACACAAAAAAATCAACAAATGTGATTATATAAAATTTAAAAGTTTCGGCACAGCAGACGAACCAACAGAGTGAAGCAAGCACCCGTGGAAAACAATATTTGCCAGCAACTCCTCAGACAGAGGACTATTGTTGAGAATATGCAAAGAACTGAAAAAAATTAGACCTTCCAAAATAAAGGGTTCAGTCAAAAAATGGTAATCTGAAATGAATAAGCAGTTCTTAGAAAAAGCCCTAATTCGCCAATAAATACATGAAAAAAATTTCAATATCTTTAGCCGTCAAAGAAATGCAAATTAAAACAACAGTGAGGTTCCATCTAATGCTAATAAAAATGGCTGCAATTAAGAACTCAGAAAACAAATACTGGGGAGGCTGTGGGGAAAAAGGAATCCTGTGTGGTGGAGGGACTGTAAACTGGTACAACCACTACTGAAATCAGTATGGAGATTCCTCAAAAAACCAAAAATAGATAAACCATTTGAGCCGGCTCTACCGCTTCTCGGTGTCTTCCCAGAAGAATCACAGTCATCACACACTAGTGATACATGCATACTCATGTTTATAACCAAATTTATAATGGCCAAATATAATAGGCAAATTGTGGAAGAAGCCATTATGACCAAGAACAGATGACTGGATAAAGAATATTACTTTGATATTAAGAAGGACAAATTTGAGTCATTTGTAGGACAATGGCTGCACCTTGAGACAATTATGCTCAATGAAATGAATCAGACCCAGAAAGTTAAATATATTTTTTTAATATGAGAAAACCAAACCATAAAAAATGCCAGAGATACAGAAGAAAGTAAGAAAATAGTCTTTGTGAAGAGAGAACGGGAACGTGGGAGGCTAGAGGGTGGGAACAGGAATGGGATACGATATGTAAATTTAAAAAAAAAATAAAACTCTTAACCTAAAAAGATCACACAAGAGAAATATATTTTTAAAAATCTCGCTTCGTATCTAAAAGTGACAACCAAATCTGAATTCAAAAGAAATCAGAAAGGAGATCCAGAAGCCAGCTGATGGACATACGCTCCCACACCAAAATTACATACAGCAATTGCCACGTCTGGACAAGTGGACATTTTGCCCACCCCCACCCCCGCCCTGCTGCCACAGGCCACCAGAATAGCAAAGGCCACAAGCTATGTCCCTGACAAGTAGTAATTCAACATCTACCAAAAACAATCCCATCTTGAGTTAAATAATTTGCCAGAAAGTGAAGAAATAAATCCTTTCCAGATTCTTTATTTTCACAAATCTCGCCTCGAGACGCTCAGCAAACATTTGATATTCGTGTGTCAAGTTTTAAAATAAATGTTATACCCATGGATGTGGAGGAAACAACAGGGACAGAGCAGAAATAGAATTTTACTTCAGAAGATATTCGTTGTTCCTTTAAATTCTGCCTGAATTTCAAAAATAATTATCATACAGTACAGGGGAAAAGTAGATACTGCTAATTACATTTGTTCACACTGACTCCCTGTGAGGAGCCTCTCACGTGGCTTCTAAATTTCTTTTATGTTGTGTCTCTGAAGCTTGTGTCTACAGCTATTATGGAGGCAAGGCACACTTCTAAAAATCTCCTTCACCAATTAAGTTACTTAAGGGGAAAATAAGAGGATGCTGTACATGCTTTTGCCCTGCCTGTATAATTCGCCTTCTTGAATCCTGCAAGTTTTCTCCATTGAAAGATAAAAAGGGAGAGCAATGGACCATAGAAGCCATCCGTCCGCTCCAAAAAGAGATTAAGAAAAGGCAAGTCCTCAGAAAGATGCAGAGGCCACTGAGATGGATACGTCAGGCAGAGGGGCTGTTGTCCAGCCCTTTCTGGCAAAAGAAAGACCTCTAAGTCGGGGAGTGCAGCTGGGATTATTATTTAAGGGGACAGACCACTGACAGCCCAGGGCTTTTGTGAGCCCCACGGCCCTACGTGTGTGCTGCTACTTTAAACGGCCCTACGTGTGTGCTGCTACTTTAAACGTTGCAGGCATCCATCGGTTGCCAGGGGAGCGCAATGTGCATTTCCACAGCGAAATTGCCCACAAACTTCCTAGGGCTCGGCCCTTCTGGGAGGAGTGTTGACAAGATTTCCCCTCCGCAGCCCTCACGCTCCCCAAGGCTGGCCTCCCGTTGGTTTGGCTTCCTCCCCTCTCCCTCCCCCAGATCTGTATTATAGATTTGGCAGCTGAATTGATTTGGCGGGAGAAAGAGGTTAGCTTGGTGACATGGTGTGACTCATCCGTCCATTCAGGGGAGGAGAACAAAGCCCAAGTTTTGATGGCGTGACATTGTTTTGAACATAGCAAGCCTTCAGCGTTTGTGCTTAGTACAGCGCTGCTTCCTCGTCGCTGGACCAGCAGCCCTGAAATGCCCAAATCCAGTGCTCTTGTGTTTCTCCGCAGTGTAGTAGGTGACCTCTGGATAGGACAGAGGCTGAATATAACTCATGAGTTCGAGGATGCCCCGCCACAAGTTAGGTCTTTAAAAAAGAAAAAGAGGAAGGATGCATCAGAGTGAAATAGAGGAAAATCTATTATTAACTCATGAAGAATTGGGGGGGACAATTATCTGGCCGTTGTTCAGATGCATGGCTCACCAACCTGCTGAGCCTACCACAGCTCCTAAAAGCCGTATACAGAAGATTATATGGGAAATTAGCTAGGCGTGATGTTTTTATTTATAAATAGTGTCAGCAATGCCAAGAAACATCAAGTAGATGATTACACCACAATAATAATGAGTGTAGCACTTTCGAATCTCAAAAATAGATAACATTTTTGTATGTTGAGCAGACCATACATTCCCCTTAAATTAAAAGTTTCTTGTGGTCGTATTTAGGCTTAAGAATAATTCTTAAAGTTAAGTCTTCATCAAGTTGTTAAACTACAGAAAGATCAAATATAAAGTTCGTTACATTGTGCTCACTGCTGTCCTTGATGTGCAAAAGAATTACAATCTTCCAAAACTGCATCTGAAAGGAAAAAAATCCTTCCGGAACCAGCTAAAGACAATAAAAGGCTGCCCTGCCCAAGACAGCAACCAGTGACCACTAAAATCTAAATCAAATGAGATTGAAACTTCACGAGTTGCACTGGCCATAGTCAAACATTCAGTGGTCACAGGTGACCAGTGGCCGGCCATACTGGGCCGTGCCGACACTACACATTTCAGTATGTCAGAGAATTTGCTCAATTTTCTTACTTCTCCAGAAAGCCAAACACCAGGGAAATGGGTGGATGAGTGTGGGGAGAGGAAGGAACTCAGTGGCTCTCCTTCCTCCGTGGGTAGATCTCATCATTCGGTCAGAGAAGACCTAGGAATCACTTCTGTGACTCTGAGCCTAGAAGCAGAGCCGCTGTCCCTTGATCACTTTTGCTGGATAGTTGAGTGTTGACTTGATTTCAACCACACGCAGCCCAATCCAGCCTGTAGTGGTCAGTTACGCTACATACCTAAATGCAGTAGACAGTGTAAATCCGGTTGTAACAGAAAAAATACCCTTCTCCTCTATTAGAAGTTTGATTTTACAACTTAGCAGTCTCCTCACTACCTATGAATTCTTCCAACAAGAAAAATCCATAAACTTTATGAGCCTTCAAGGATCTCTGGGTGAGAGATACAGGCAAAAATAGCAGGTTCGAGTAGGTACAAGCCAGGCTGGTGGTGCAGGCCTGTGATTCTACCAGACTGGAAGGCTGAGGCAGGAGAATCGCAAGTTTGCCTTAGCGAGACCCTGACTCAACATCAAAACTGAAAACTGGCTGGAGATGTCGCTTAGAGTGAAGTCCATGGGTGGGGTCCCCAATCCCTGCCACAAGCACAGCACAACAGTTTTAGGAAAGAGAAACAAATGTGTGTGAATTGAAACCGTTAGGATCTTAAAAAAAAAAAAAAAAAAAAACATGTTTCCTTAAGATTAGCCAGAAGAAAGAGAGAAACTGCTTTAAGAGAAGCAGTATGATGTAATGATTTTGTGAAGAATGATTTGGATGTGAACCGAGAGACTGCATTACTTCCTTAATGCTATCAGATAAGCCAAGGGTGTGTGTTTTCATTCCAGAAGTACACTTTGAGTGAAAGAAAAAACCTGAAATCTGTTTAAGTAGAAAATCCTCCCTCTAGTGAGTACTTGTGTGTATATACATATCTGTACTTACATTCTGATGTTGTGAATGGGAGCGTTGAGGGAAGGCACCCTTGGGTGGGAGTCTGCAACTCCTGATAAAGGTTCCAATAGCCGGCGTCACTTGGTCCCTAGAAAAGATTCAACAGCGAAGCCAAGAATCCTGGAGCCACAGTTGCTGACTGGCTTTAAGAAGGCAGAGTACAAAACAACCACGTGGCTAGGCAGGAGTCACATGTAGAAACTGAGAAGACAGTTAAAAGGGGGGGTGGGGGGAAGCTCGTATAACAAAAGGAAATAAAAACCATATTTTCTTGGAGAAAAAAATTAAATTTTTATTCTTCTTTAATGAAAAAAAAATAGATCCCAGCTTGATGTTGATGGCCCAGGCCTGTCATCAGAGCACTTTGAGAAGCTGAGGCAGGAGGATTAAGAGTTCAGGCCCAGTCTAGGAAATTTAACTCAGCAAGACTCTTGTTTCAAATTTAAAGAAATTTTTTAAAGACCTGGAGATGTAGCTCACTGTGAAGGCCTTAAGTTTCTTCCCCAGTCCTCTAAATAATAAAAATAAGTGAAATAAAAGATCTGGTCTTTTTTCATCCCCTCTAGAAATCAGCAGTTTCTCAAAATACATTACTGATTTCTTTGGTTAAATTGATAAATTGATACAGTCAGTATAATAGATTGTAAATAGACACCTCCCTCCCTCCCTCCCTCTCCCTCCCTCCCTCTCTCTCCCTCTCTCTCCCTCTCTCTCCCTCTCCCTCCCTCTCCCTCCCTCTCTCCCTCTCCCTCCCTCTCTCTGTTGTGTTGACTTAAGTTCCCCACCCCCAACCAGCTCTGTGAACAGCAGCACCTCACAGCACAAGAAACTCACCTCACAACATTCTTTACTAGAACTGGTTCAAGAATTTAAAACATAGCATCTATTAATTTTCCCTAATAATTTTTGGCAAATCTCTTTCCAACTAAGTTCTCTCCGGAGATGGTTTAGAGTGATTCCAGGACTTTTTTTTTTTTTTTTTTTTTTTTTTGACAGATATCCAAGTTATACATCGCTCTCAGGTTGTAAAGGCACGATGGCCGAGTTATGGTTTGGGTCTGGAATGTCCCCCAAAAGTCTCACGTTTGGACGGGGTTCAGTCATGGGTTCATCCGTTGGTGTCCTGTGGTGTGGGAAGGTGGGCCTGAGTGGAAGGGGAGGGTCGCAGGAAGGGGTGTGCGAGCTCTGCCTTCCTCTTGGTTCCTTTCGTCCTGTCTTGCGGTGCCGTGAACAGCTTTTTTCTGTCCTCCGCCAGACCCTGGCCACCATGGCCAGCAGATAGGAATCAACTAAGTCCTCTTGACACTGTGAGCTAAATAACCCCCCTTTGCGCCAGGTATTGCGTCCCAGCAACACAAGATAGCTAAGTCACGCTGTGCGCATCGCAGGACGCTCGGAAACCGTTCACCCTGGCGCAGGTCACCTTGGTGCTGGAGTCTCACACCCCAGAAGTGGGCAGGGGCCCGGTGCCCCTCCGGGCCTACCGCCTGCACAGAAACTGGCGAAAGTTACCCTCATCTCTCCAAGAGCAAACGCCAGGGCGGCCAGCGGGGAAAAGGCTTGGGGCAAATGCTTTGCTCCTGAGTAACAGATTAAGCCTCAAATTCGGGGCCAGACGAACTCACTGATTCTTGACTTCCTGGGGCAGAGAATGTGCGGAAACGGATGGGTCTGATTTTCCTGGGATGTGAAAAGAGCCGCACAATCCAGAGGCATGTTGACGTGTCCTTACATGATCCAAGGAAGGAAGGAAGGCAGGACGGAAGGAAGGTCGGTCGGTCGGTCGGTCAGGTGCTGGCCTTCCAGGGCACAGGCTTGTAATCCCGGGAGAACCACAGCTTTGAGCTCCCCTGAGCAGCTGAACAATTTAGGGAGGCCCTGTCTCCAACAGGTAAAAAATAGTGGGGGATGGTGATTTTTCCTTCCAGCCAGGCCACAGACAGGGACAGCCGCGTAACCGAGACGTGCGCGGGATCAAAGCGGGGACCGCTGCGGCCCAGGAGGCGGAGGGCCTGCTGGGGACTGTCCCTCCACGGGGCGCTGGGCAAATCCCCCCGTCCCTCCTGGGTCCCGCAGATGCGGCCGCCTCCCCCGCTGGGCGCGTGCTTTCTCCAGGGCTCCACCTGTGCCCCGGAAGAGCAGCGTACCCAACCTGGTGTTTCCTTCTGAGCCGTCGCCCTGCAGCTGAGAAACGCTGTCCGGTTCCCCCGGGGGCAGAGCTGCTCCCGGAAGGTCACTGCCAGGTGCGTGCAGGAGCCAGGCGTTTGCACCCCATGGGGCTGGAGCAGGCCGCCTCCCCGCAGGCCTCAGAAGAGGCTCGCAGTCTATCAACACCCGCCAACCGGACAGGGGGAGCGTCTGACGAAGGACAGTCCGGGCGATCAGCAGACGTCAGTCACCTTTAAAAGGCAGCGATCTCCTTGGTCCAGTCTGATAATTTGTTGTGAAATCGTCATTCGGAACGGAGTCAGCTCAAGTGGGAGAATGCGTTTCTATTGCACGTCCTTATCTTAAACTTTTAGGAAATATTTTCTGGAAAAAAATAACAGCAACAAAAAAAGCTATTTCGGTATTCCAAAAGGAGTGGAGGTTAGCCCTGAACAGTGGCAGAAGGAAGTGTGTTTTGCAAAGGAACAGGGCTTTGCAGGTGAATAGAGACCAGAGGTGCTTTATCTGCCAGAAATGGCAAAATGTTCCTCTTAAGCCTTAACTAGTGTGACACCATCTCAGGCATGCTGCCCCCATCCCCCGCCGCCTCCATGCCGAGTACCCCGAGTTCAGGTAGTAGAATCATTATTTCATTGGGGTTGGAGGGATGCGACAGTGATTCTAAGCACTTACCTTGCAAACGCAAGGCCCTCAGTTCGAATCCCCAGCACTACATAAACCGGGAGTGGTGGTGCACGCCTATAATCTTGGCACTCAGGAGGCTGAGGCAGGAGGATTGCTCTGAGTCCAAGACCAGCCTGGGCAGCATACTGAGCTCAGCATCAGCCTGGGCTAAAGAGCAAGACCCTGTCTCAAAGGGAATATATATATATATATATATATATATATATATATATATATATATATATATATATATGTATTATTTTACAGTAAAAAACAATTCATTTTTAAACCAGTATAGACATCTATGTCTTTAGACATTGAAATTTAAATTTTTAAATGTTTTATGCCCATACTATTTTTATATGAGTGCTAAGATCAATTGCTCTCTCTCTCTTTTTTTTTTTTTTTTTGTCCAGTGAAAATCTTTGAGCTCAGTGTGGTGGCTGGGGCCTATCATCCCAGCACTCCAGGAGGCTGAGGCAGGAGAAGAGCAAATTCAAGGGCAATTTAGCAACATAGCAAGGCCATCTCTCAAAATAATTTTTTTTTAAAAAAGCTGGGGAAGCAACTCAGTGCAAAGGCCCTGGGTTCAGTTCTCAGTAATAAAATGGTGGAAAAGGGAGAGAATGCAAGAGAGAAAAAGGAGGGGGAGAGAGAAAAAAATTGGAGTTCTGCCTTCTCTGGGGAAACAAGTAATAAAATATTTCACTGCTGGCATAAAGCAGTGATGCAGGGGTGGGGGTGGGGAGGGAATGGAGGCCAGGGTCCTGCCCATTTCGGCAGGAGTTGTACACTGAGCAGCACTCCCAGCTCAAAATGGAGATTTTAGGGCACTTTCAGAATGCTTCATACGAAACTATTATGTTAATTTTTAAGCCTTAGCACCAAGTTTCTGTCTTTCTTTTTTTTTAAGCAATAAACTTCCTCGGTAAAAATACTCAGATATTGATGACCGTGGATCGGATTCCGTGGGAGGCCTTCAATTCTGAAGGACAGTGGGGTGCTGACACCAGGAAGACCCCTTTGCCTGGAGCCAGGAGAGGCAGGGCAATTCTAAGCTGACCCAGTGCCTGTAGTCCAGAGGGGAGGAGGGGCAGGGGTCTCACTGGGACCCTAGGAGGGAGGGGAGGGCCGAAGGCAGGGAGACCCAGGCCGAGGAATCCGCTTTCTCCCTGGGCTGCCTCCTGGTCAGGATTTTGTGTGAGGAGCTTTTCCACAGGCAGTGGAAGACCCCAGAACCACAGGGGTGAGCAGCATCTCTGGGGCAGTGAGGGCATGATAAACAGGCCGGAGGAAAACATATGTCCTACCTCCCCGTTATCTTATAGGAAGGACATACATGAAGTTCTATTTTATGTATTGATTGTATTAGTTTCCTACTTTTTTTTTTTGCTTTCTTTCTGAGAAATCTCTTTAGCACTTATTATTGTTTTGTTTTGTTTTTAAAAGAAAACAAGGTTTTGCTAAGTTGCCCAGATTAGACTTGAACATGTGACCACCCTGCCTCAGCCTCCCAGAGGGCCGGGATTACAGGTGTGTGCTCCTATGTGTGGCCCTTACTAATTTTTAAATAGGAAACCAGATGAGCAAGGGGGACACCCTGAGCAGCTTCTCTGTGGGAGGTTTCCATAGGGGGTCTGGTCCTGCCGCCCCCTCTGCGCACAGTGGGAAGTCGTGCGCTCCTCACAACACCTGCTATGATTTATGTGTGTGGTCTGAGTGTGTCCCTGGAAATTCACACGCAGTAAGTTTGGTCCCCAGTGTATTACTGTGGTACCGTTACAAGGTGGGGCTTAGAGGGTGCATCTCTCTTGGAGGAGATGGTGTTGTTGATATGGGACCCAAGGTGTCCCCACATAAAGTGAGTTGTTTTTACTATTTTTTGTACTATGGATTGAACCCAGAGCCTTCATACTGAGCTATGTCTCCAGCACATTTTTTAACCAAAATGTCATTACGTTGCTGTATTAGTTGGGGTTCTTTCAAAAGGCAGAATTTACAGAAATTATAGCAAAAAGATCTATTCGGAAAGCTTACAAATCCAAGGATAGAGATAGCCCAAGATGGCTGCTCAGCCGTAAAGTACATCTCCCATCCAGGACTGCAGGACAGCCGGTGAGAGTCGGCTGCGGATCTCGGTTGTTGGAGAACAATGGCGAAGACGGGAGGCTGAAGATTAGCAATGGGCTGGAGCGAATCTGTGATGAATGTCTGCAGCCGTAGCAAGTCAGCGTCTGCAGACAATGCCAAGGTCAGAGCTTCCCCAGAGGAAGAAGCTGTAACAATGTTTCTTCTTCCTTCCTTTTGGAGTTCCAGTTGGGCCTCCCACATCATGGGTGGGTGCTCGTCCCTCTTCGGCCAGCCCACAAATCACACTCTAATCCTGGCTGGTTCTCAATTGCGTAATCCAGGTGTGGTTCCTGATTGCCCCAAATCGACATAATCTCTCCAAAGGTCGCAGTTGCTAAACTGCCCAGCTGAGCTTGAACTTGTGATCCTCCCTGTCTCAGCCTCCCAGAGTTCTAGGGTTACAGGCTGAGCCTGGCTCGCAGTGGGTGGGTGTAAGAGGCCAAACCTGAGCCCGGATCCTCCGAGGTCCTCCCCATAGGCCACGCTGACGGAGCCACCTGATCTAGGATATTACGAGCGGAGGGAACACCTTTTCTTTATATATGACCCGGCCTTGTATATTTAATTACAGCAGCAGAAAACAGACTAACATACCCTCTCCACAGCCCCTGCCCATGCCCTCGGGCGAGCCCCACACAAAGAAAAACAGCTGGGAAGAGAAATAGGGAGTTTAAAAAAAAAAGAGAGAGATCATCTTTTAGATTTCAGTCTTGTTTTTATAAAATTACAAACACAAACATCCTACATGATTTATCTCCCAGACATGTTTAATGCCTGTGTAAACATCTAAGAGTTAAAAGATAGTCCACACTGGTTTTAGAAAGGTGTTCTGCCTGATTTCCTAGCAGTCTCTCCCAAAAGTCACGGCGAACCTTGCAGATCAACACAGGAAAGAGCCGGAATTGTTGTTAATTTAAAAGAATAAACAACACGCAGTGATTTATTGAAAGGACCGACTGTTGGACACATGCTCTTTCCCACATTTTGTACCAACCACTTATACGGATGAATTAAACCTGTCTAACGTGAAGCAGTATTAGCTAAAGTCTGCCAAAATGTACACCAAAAGTTGCCTCTCTACCTCTCTTATCTTGAGTTCTCCTCTCGACTGTGCAGTAACTGGATTTGCCTCAGCTATTGCTGGTGATATCCTAATTGCTGTGACTAGGAACCCACTCAGTAAAAAGTTCAGCCAGTAGGAAAAAAAATTAGAATTCCCATCTGCCATAAGGCTTTGCTTCAACCACTGGTAAAAAAAAGATAAATGAAACCGAGTAAATTAAAATTGCATAACTGTGGTTGTTTTCCCTATCGTCATCCAAGCCTGCAGATGGAGCAGTTCCTTGACACCAGCCTTGGAAAGATGACAATTATTTGGAATGTCCCTGCAAAGAAGTAAAAGGCTAATTCCCCCGGAAAGTAAACTCTGAAAGTTCAGAGGAAATGCCTTGCAGACTGAATTGATTCGAATAATGTGAAACAACTTTATCATGGTGCTTTTGTTATAGCCCATTTTCCTTAAGTACAACAGTGAGTTCACGAGACTCTAATATAGGGGTCCCCAAACTTCTGCCTTGGGGCTGCTAGGAACTAATAGGAGGTGAGTAGTGGGTGAGCGGGTGAAACTGTCTATATTTGTGGCCATTGTCCATCACTCTCATTGCCACCTGAGCTCTATTTCCTGTCAGATCAGCAAAACTGGTATCAAAAAGGTTCAGGGTCACTGTTCTAACACCAGAAACTGGACTTAAGAAGATCCGAGAATCATCCTTCATATGTTGCTCCTACCAACCAGCTACCGTGTGAGTTCGTGGACACAATTTTGCCTTTTCTGTAGATATTTACATGAAGAAAAAAATGAGTTATCAGCGTTTCACAAACACATTTCCTGAAAGCCACCATTACCATGTTTAGGCCCAGTTAACCCACTGGAAGGAATTGCAAATGGTGAAGAGATCTGAATACATGTATACTTTGAATTAATGTGCTGTCCAGGAGTTTAAACTCACAAGGTAGTTGACCAATATTTCTGTGTACTTACATAACAAAACACGGCCACTCTTAATTTATTAAGTTTTCGTTGAGACATAGGAATTTGCTGAGCACATTAAGAGCTTTAATCGCAAATCTGGACAGAAAAGTTCTAGAATGAAAATGGCTGGAAAATTTACACTAGAGCCACATACGCACCTCCTGGGCTGTTAATTTGGCAGAACTGTGGCTCTGCCCTCCCCAGCCCCAGGCACTTGAGTGCACGGGGACGTTGTTGTTGTTTTGTGGGACTGGGAATAGAATTCAGTGGGTTTTTTGCACTGACCTATATTCCCAACCTTTTTGGTTGGTTTTGTTTCTGAGATAGGGTCTCACTAAGTTGCTAAATTGGCCAGCCTGGGCTTGAGCTTGCAAATCTGCCTGCCTCAGCTTCCCAGAGTGCTGAGGTGATGAGCCTGCACCACCAGGCCTGGCATGAATGCCTTTTTCATATGGGTGTGAAACCGCCTCGGGGGAGAATTTCCACAGAGTAGAAATACTGAACACAGGATACTACTGCCTCGTGGGCTGCTGTTTGCAACAACCCAAAAACTGGCAGTAGTCTCTGCTGTGTTCTCATTCCTTACAGGAATAAATGAGAATGGGCAGCATAACTACTTATTAAGGTTTTTTTTTTTATCAGTTTAAGTAATGCAAAATATCGTGTTGCCGTGTCTGGGGCTTGAGCATTGAAAAGCACACGCGCACTGATGTGTAACTTTTGATGTGGCTTTTTAGGAAGTCTTGCTCTTGTTTTAATTTTTGGTTTTGTTTTATTTTTGAGACAGGGTTTCATTCTGTGGCTCAGGCTGGTCCTGAACTCACTATGGAGCCTAGGTTGGCCTTGGACTCACAACAATCCTCCTGTCTCAGCCTCCTGAGTTCTGGGATTAGAAATGTGTGCCACCATGCCCAGCTCATGGGGTGCTGGGGAATCGAACTCAGGTACTCAGCACTTGTTAGGCAAGTACTTTAACTGCTGAGCCATTCCCCCAGCCCCTTGGTCTTGTTTTAATGACATAGTGACATGGGACGTAAGGCAAAGAAATCCCTTTTTCTCCCAGTTTTTCCCGGGCTTTCAAAAATTGGTCTAGCTAAAGAGCTGAGTGTAGTGAGAAGCAAAATGTGTAAGTATTGATAATAAATTTCGTCTCTTCTGTCATTTTTTTCCCAAATAGAATTTTGTTGAGCTCTGACTAGGAACCCCAAAATTGCAAAAGCTAGCCTGTGTCAGGAGAACTCACACATGCACACGTACATATCATACGAAGAGTGAGTGTCCTAGTACACACAACAGAGAGCTGTTGTGGCCACCAAATTGTGATTCCAATTCGAATTACCCAGGGGAGTAAGACAGACCAAACTCGTGTATTGTATTTTGAAGTCTCTGAGAGCCAAGCTCAGAGATAGATAAAATTCTTTTCTGTGTCTATTAATATTCAAACCTCTGAAGAATAAATCCCAGCTTGGGGCCTCTAAAGATTTTTTATTATAAACTTGTGAATATGAAAATAGACTATATCAGTATTGCTGTTTAGATGTTACATGTCAGATACTGTTCCTGTGAAGAGGCAGTAATACTAAATAAATGGGGGGGTGACTTCCGCCTTAATCACACTTTTGTGGACAGAAAGAGATCATATCTTTTTCGTAGTTCAAATTAATAGGGGGAGAACAGACACACGGCCAGTGTGAAATTGGATATTAGAAAGTAAAGGCAAAATAAAGAGTTGCTACATTATTTGGCTAGAATTTATCTGCAGAGTAACCAAATCTGATTAAACCTCATTAAACAGAGTTCTGAGTCTCCTTTACCCAACCATTTCCCTATAACATTGTCTCTTACTGCCAACAGCAAGCATGCACGTGAGGCATGAAACTTTTTCTCCCGTAGTTCTTTTTTCATTGTTTTTGTTAGTATGTATATGTGATACACAGCGATTACCTGAAGCTTGAGAATTTTGTGCGGTATATATCCAACAACTTCATTTTCCCTTCCCCGTCTCCTTTCTTACACTCCCAAGCCCTCCGTCACCCCCTTGAGTCGCAGCATCTCTTTACTTCACTCTAGTACTTATTTATATTCTGGTGTCTCATATTAGAGCAAGCATGCAATATTTAATCTTCCAGGTCTGAGTCATTATGGTTGTATCCATTTACCTATGTATGACTCATATCTACCTGTCTTTATGGCAGAGTGGGACTCCACTGTCTATATACACCATGTTATTTTAAACTAACCTGTCTATTAATGGATAATTTGGCTTCTTCCATTATTTATCTATTATTAATTGTGCTGCTATAAACATGGGTATGCATGTATCTCCGCCATTAGGTGGTGCCTTTAACTCTCTTAGGAAGATACCTGTAAGAGGTTTCACTGGGTCAAATGGTTTATTTTCATGTTTTTTTTTTTTCTTTTTTTGAGGAATCTCCATACTGCTTTCCCTAGTGGTTGTAGCAGTGTGCAGTCCCACCAGCAACGGGAAGGGATTCCTTTTCTTCCGCATCCTCGCCAGCATCTCTTGCTTTTGGAGTTCCTGGTAGAAGTCAGTCTCACTAGAGTAAGATGGTATCGCAGTGTTGTTTGATTCACATTTCTCCAAGGACTAGGGACGTTGAACATTTTTTCATGTGTTTGCTGGCTATTTGGACTTCTTCTGAGATTTGTCTGCAATTTGAACAGGCCATTTTTCAACTGGGTCTTTGATCTTGAGAGGTCGTGTCAAGTTGCTTTTTCATCGCTGTGACTCAATGCCCGATGTGCACAGGAAAAGTTTTGTTTTAGCTTGCAGTTTCAGAAAGTGACAGTCTATTCACGGGTGGGTGACTAGAAAATGACGGAATCACATGGTGGGGCCGCAGCCAGAGCTAGAGCCAGTGCTCTGGGAGAAAGAGAGCCTCACAGCAGCATGGAGGAACTGAGACCAGTGTGAGAGGAAGGGCGGAACCAGCTCGTGTCCCTCCAGGTCAAGCCCCAAGCACCTGCCCCTTCCCACCAGGCCCCACTTTCCAACAGTACACAACAGCCATAGGAATGTGAGGCTTTTAGGGGACACTCCATGCCCAAACTACGACAGGTCTCTTTCTCTCCAGTTCTTTGTATATTCTAGTTATTCGCCTCCTGTCTGAGGGGCAGGGGGCAAATCTTTTCCCAGTCTGTTGGTTCTTTCTTCATTCTGTCAACAGTTTCCTTTGCCATGCAGAAACTTCTGAACTCGATAGAATCTCCTTGGTTGAATCTGAGGTAGAATCTCCTTGGTTGAATCTGAGGATTGACTGTGTCGCATCAGGTGTTCTTTGGAGAGCAATTGAGTGTGGTTTTATGTTCTCAGCTCCTTCTCAGTGAGTTCATTTTAGTGAGAGGAATGCTATTAATTTGCTCACATTAATTTTATATTCTGCAACTGGGCTGAATTGGTTAATTAGTTCTGAGAGTCTCTTGATGCATTTTTGGAGTCTTCTATGTAAAGAATCATGTAATGTACGAATAAGGATAATTTGACTTTTTTTCCAATACATATTTCCTTTATTTCATTCTCTTGCCTTATTGCTCTGGCTACAGTTTTAAGCACGATATTGAATAGGACTGGAGAGAGGGGACACCCTGTCGTGTTTCTAGTTTAAGGAGAAATGTTTTCAGTTTTTCCCCACTTAGTACAATGTTGGCAGCAGGTGTGGCATAAATGGATTCTGTCAGTTTGAGGTCCTTCTATATCTCCTTTCCTCAGGCTATTTTAAATTCATGAATGAATGTTGGGTTTTTGTGAAAGGCTTTTTCTGCATCTGTTGAGATGATTGTGTGAATTTTGTCCTTTTCTTTTGTTTATTGGGTATATTATATATGTTGAACCATTCTTGCACCCCTGGCTTGAAGACAACTTGGTCATGGCATATGATCTTTTTAGTGATTTGTTGAATTCTACTCACTGGTGTTATATTGAGATTCAACTTAATATACACCAGCTATAGACATAAGATAACAAGACATCCACCCATATGACCATTCCATTCTTAACATTAGAAATGTGACCAGTACTACTAATGAAAATTTCCATATGCATTGTCTACTAACATTTTAGAAGAGTTTTCTGAAGGTGACACTAAATTATTGTTGATAATATAGAGAAAAATCTACCTCGATGATCTATATCTAGTTAAATAACATACAATTATTGCTTCCCAACATAGCCATATGGCTTGAAGTGATCAATACTTAACAATACTATTAGTAAGAGTGATAGGAGTAGAAAGAGAGCAGACTGAGACTAAGGGTTAGCTTTGGGAGGATGATACAAAACAGAAGAGTGTTTATAACATAACCAAGATCCAACCCCAGATCAGAAAAAAAGTGGGTAAATTCAAGTAACAGAAACAACAGTAAGAAGAAACAAGGGAAGTTATGAGGGAAATAGAGGGAGGTCTCCAGAATCTGTAGAAATATTTTTCAAGATGGGCATAAAGAGCCACTTTAAAGGAAAAATGTAGAAACTAACAATAGACACAGAAAAAGGGAAAAGAAACAAAGGAATAAAAAAAGAAAAATTTAAAAATCCAAAACCCAGTAGCAGAAAAAAACACAAGTTCAGTGTCCTCACAAAAAGTGGACCTGAAGTCCCAAAGGAAAAAAAAAATTATCACCCTGTGTTGTTTGTGTCGGAAGTCTGCACATCTAAGACTTTGGGTCCTGCTAGTGGAGAGGAAGAGTGTGACCAGTTCCCCCTGTTCTTCCTGTGTCCCAGTCTGCATAGATGTCTTGCTCCACAGTATTTCCTGTGGCTCCTGGGAGTTTGGTTTGGGAGAGGGTAGAATGGACTGGTGTCATAACGTGATAGACACTCCCTTCTCCCAGTGCACACCATGACCTCATAAACAGGCTCTTCTCGCGCCTGTGCTGTGAGGATGTGAGGAGGCAACCTCTGCTTTCTGAGAGCTACTCTCACTGGGTTCAGGTCTTCGAGTAGGAGCACAGTCCTTGCCCCCATCCTCTGTTTCCAGCTGGACTGGAAAGTGCCACTTTCTTGGAGTGTGATTTGTTGATTACCTCCTGGGAGAGCTCACGGTATGCTCCAACTCCCTCTGGGCCTGCCGGTGCACACTGACTATTCATTCTTGCACCGTGGACTCTGGCATTGTGATTTTTCAGTCTGCCCTTCAGTCCTCATTTTCTAAGGCCAGAGTTCTTACAGACAGGGCCTCTTTCTGCTTCCACACTGCAACCAGAACGACACAGCTAAGGGCTGCTGCTGGGATGCAGCCCCGCAAGATTGAGAGCTGCATGATTGATCAGAGCCTTCTAGACGCCATCCTTGCTGCAACCTTACCATGAACTCGCCAGTTGCAGTCCACACCCGCTGGGCCTCTGTGGCTCTGGGCCCTCTCCTTGTCTAGGAGCCTGTGCTCACCTGCTGGTGGTCTTCACCATTTTTCTCTGCTCCTGTGGTCACCATTCAGGCCCAACAGATCGTTTTCCTTTCTAGGCTGGGCCAAAGAGGAAATTTCTTTCTAAATCTCTGTCTTCCAGCTGAATCATGCAGAGCTACTGAGGAAGTACTATTGATTATGGCCAGCTTGGCTTTGCCCCCGGAATTCCTTTTCTGAAGTGAGGAAAGTCGTCTAACACCAATGCAGCCTCACCTCCATCCAGTGGAGAAAGTGTGCATGTGACCATCACTCACAAGCCGCACAAGTCCTTCAGCAAATTTCTGTGCAAGAGGGTAGGCATTTCCTTCCTTTGTTTCTGTGACACCACACACAAGTCTTGCCCTTTGAGAAGCCACCTTCTTACTTGGCTTTCTGACTCATTCTGTCTTTCCCAGAGAAGGGAAAAGTCTGTGTTTTGGATGTCTTTCTTCTTTTGACCAATTTCATTCTTTCAAAGCGGCCTCAATGACATTATGTAACATTTACAAACTGAAGATCCCCAACTGTGTCTCTCGGTCCTCATCTCTCTCCTAAGCGCCTGACTTTTCTTTCTGTACCCATATGCTCATCTGATGCTTCTCCTTATATGGCATGGGCATAACTCATTATACCAACTATTATATCACCTG
The DNA here is from genome assembly GCA_004027205.1 of Ctenodactylus gundi. Lineage (NCBI taxonomy): Eukaryota > Metazoa > Chordata > Mammalia > Rodentia > Ctenodactylidae > Ctenodactylus > Ctenodactylus gundi. Next base: position 51,290 of record PVKB01002251.1, read on the forward strand.
TCCCTCCCCCAAATAATATTCATCTCCAAAGATGGCAATACCATTCTCCCAGGTCCTGAGTTCGAAACTGTGGGAGCTATCTTTTTTGCCATTACTTTATCTTCTGATTTAATGCAACATGCAGATCTGTCAGGGCTGCCTCCTAAATGTTTCTCAAAAGTGTTGACGTCCATCAGCAATCATCCGACTTGATGGTGTTGTCAAAGACCCCATTCCTCCCATACTTCCGCAGATCCAAAGGCAGAGTTCATGATCCCTGGCTGTTTGGAGATCTTTTGTGTTTAACCTCTGATAAGCATGACATCAATTGCTAGATTTTTATTTTTGAATTTTCATGTTTTAGAACTCAGTGTGTGAACAACCACATCGATCCAGAGATCATTCAGAGAAAGTAAAGAGAGACCAGAAAAAAGTGGGGGAAGTACAAACGGACCCTCAGTTCCCAGGGATTTTGTAAGACCCAAATATCCGATGAAAGCATGGCTGTTGTTTTGGAGGGGATTAAGAGCAAAACATTTGTATCTATTTTTAAGATCAAATTGGTGGCACGGGCTTGTAATAGCAGAACGCTGGGAGGCGGAGGCAGGAGAATTCCAAGTTTGAGCCTAGGCTGTACAACTTAGCAAGACTTTGTCTCAAAGTAATGTAGCTCAGTGTGTGAAGGTCCTGTGTTCAACTCCCAGTACTGCAAAGTAAGTACGTAACAGAACAAATTTAAGAAATTGAGTTTAATCGATAAAAATTATGACTTTTGTGAATACCCTTGGCTTGGCTATGCATGATATGTGTAGACTAGATTGTTTCTGACTTTACATTTTACCCTAAACTTATCTTTTTTATTGCTTTTGTTCTCAAATTTAACAAATCCTAATATACATAGTGCAATGAAAACAATGAGTAAACTATGTTTCCTCAATGCTGAGCCAAAATTTTCTACCTCAACAGTGGAATATATGCACAGTCACACACAAAGATGCACACAATTTTATAAAATGAACAATAACACAAGTATTCCAATTCATATTACATTTTAAAAACTCAGCCAGGCACATCTATAATCCAGTACTGTGGGAGCTGGGGCAGGAAGTCTCAACCTAGTTCAGGCAATTTAACAAGATCCTGTCTCAAACAAATACAAACAAATAAAAGTAAATAAAAAGAGCTGAGGACGCAGCTCAGTGAAAAGACCCTGCATTCAATCTTCAGCTAAGAAAAAAAAGCCACCACCACAATCTCTTATCCAGGCTAAATTCTTTATGCAAATACTTTGATCAGGGAATTATTATTAGAACGCCACAGTAGTCTGATGTCCCACACCGCACTTCGGAATTTCTTCTGCTTCTCTGTTGTCGTCAGCTGAGTCTCGCCAGAGTATAATCTTAGCAACAGGATCCCTAAAAGGAAGTGATGTACATAAAACAACCAAGGTGACTCTCATCAGTAGATGATAGAATTTTTTTTATTTTTCGCTTTGAATGATTCCTAGAAACACTATATTTTAGCTTTTCTTCTCTTTTGGTGAATGTGTTTGTTTATTTTAAACTTTTTTTTAATCGGAAAGTCTTCTTAGCAATATACTCCCTTTTCAGAAAAAAGAGATTTTTTTTTTTTTGACAGGGTCTTGCTTTGTAGTCCAGGCTGGAACCGAACTAACTATATAGTCCACCCAGGCTGGCCTAGAGCACATAGCAATCCTCCTGTCTCAGCTTTCCGAGCGCTGGGATTACAGGTGTGCACCAGCATGCCCGGCTTCTGTGGTGCTGGGAAATGTGATGGACAGAAGTTTTATGACACAAGGCAGGAGATTCGAATGTGTGTGGCCTTCGAAGTAGATTCGTTACAACACTGGGCTCTGAATTGAGGCATAGATCTGAAATGATGGATTTAGGTAGGAACGAGGATTAAAAACTACAGGCATCAGATTTCATCAGAAGATTACCAAGGACCCCAGTCTGAATGAGGTTCCTTTCCAGGGCTGAGTCTCGGCAAGAGAACTTATCCTTCTACACCTCAGTTGTCTCCCAAGTATGATGTAACAGTTAATCAATTTCTGAACATTCAGAGGGCTGGTGCAATAAAGGAAAACAAGCCACCAGTCCACAGTGCTCAGAACAGTTCGGTTTTATGAACACAGCTCCTTATTGTGTGAGGGATTTAACAACCGAAGGTAAATTTATAGAAGAAATAACTACAGTTCCTCCACTCCACATAAGGAGTTTCTTCACGAGCTGTGTGAGTTCCACATCGCTATAATTTTCAACATGAAATACTAAACTGACCTCTACGTGTTGAGCTTGAGGGAAATTTATTGACCAACTGAAACTTGGAAACTGGGCAAGAACTTGATTTGGGGTCTGAGAGGTTGCAATTCGGTAGATGCAGATTCACGCAGCTACAAATGAGTGTCCCCGACCTGGTAGAGGAGGTGCAAGCCCACGACAAGGGGCTTGTCCCCAAGTAGAGAGTTCTTGTGTAGAAAACTTGAAAAAGAACAGGGCTGTGTGACAACAGCTGTGTGACCAGTATGAGATAAAAGGACACAATGTATATATATGTAATAAGAATGTCCACCAAGTAGGGCCTGATGGCCTCTTGACCTGCACCTTGGGTCTTTGACGCACAATTACAGGTCACTTCAGATTCCTGAAGTCAAGGCGGACAGGTGACAGAAGTCCACATTCTCAGGCCACAGCTTGACATGTGCAGTAGTGTGACTTCCTTAATAGCATCCTGACTCTACTGTGAAAAGTTCCTTTGATATTGCTAGCATCACGATTTTCTTTTTATTTTGCAGAGAGTATGGGCATTAGTATCTCTCTCTCTCTCTCTCTCTCTCTCTCTCTCTCTCTCTCTCTCTCTCTTTCTCTCTCTTTCTCTTTCTCTTTCTCTTTCTTTGGCGGTGGTGGTGGTCCTGGGGATTGATTGCAGGCTCTTCACACTTCCATTTTTTATTTTGAGAGACGATCTCACTATGTTGCTCAGACCGCACTCCAACTTGTGATCTTGCTGCCTCAGCCTCTCCAGAGCTCTGACATTACAGGTTGCCTCATGACATCATTAGAGCCCTTCTTCTTAGCCCCTCATTGATTCTGTCAGATAATTATTTTCCTAAAGAGCATATTTATATCTGGCTTCCCATTTACTTTTATTATTCCAAAATCCCACCCAGAGAAGCTGAAGACCAAGGCTGTTAGGACAAATCCTGGGCAGAGGCCAATATTTAAATTGTTTGATCTATCAAAATGGCTTCAATTTGATATGACAGGGAGCAGTAGAGTTGGTCCTCATTGAACAGAAACACATATTCATGGACAGTTTAATTGGATAAATTTATTATGTGGTGTTTTTTGAGGGTAACGTCTGTCATTAGTGACTGAATACATTGAAAAGTATAGATGAAGTCTTCTGAACACCAATATTTCACATTTATAACAGTTCTTTACATTGTAAAAAAAACAGGCTCAAGAAAATAAAAACATAAAGAAGATGAACTGCATACAGTATTATTTGCCAGAGATTAATATCCTTAGTATTTTACATTTCCTTGTTTTTCTGTTCATTAAATGTTTATTTTCGTATGGCATGACCATTTTCTGTTATGTCTACCCTGTTTTCTGTTCACTTCATATAGAAATTACTTATCTAAGCAGCTTCTATGATGGTTACAGAGATCCTGTTCTAGAAACAAATCATAATTTATTTAGCTAGGTTGCTCTTATGCGTGAGCACATACAACACCTTGCTGACATCGTGTTCCATTTTCACAGGGATTTCAAGGTAGGTTTAACACATAACTACTCGGCACATGTGACAGAAACCCTTAGTTAAGAATTAAACAGAAGTACATGCATTTACATTTAAAATGAACAGAATGCATTTATTTGTAGACTGACTTCAGGCAAGCCTATGCAATCAAACACTTTGCTAATTAAGCACTGAGAATATTAGTACATATATAGGAAATCAGATAACTATCTCTCAGTCTAGCTGTGATTTATATTCAGTTACCTTTTCCAGGCGCTGTCCTTCCAGGAAAGATAATTGCTAATTGTTTTTAAAGCCTGTGTTGCGTTTCACTTTTCCTTTCTTTGCTTGTATTCTGGGTTTGTTTTCAAGATGGGCGTGAAGGAGAAAAGAAAAGTAAAAACACATCAGAAAGGTCAAGGGGTCCCTGAACAACCCCGTGTGTGGAAAATCAGCTAGGGGCTTCGAGAGGGCGGGGTGGGAAGACGGACACGGGCAGGCACGCAGCGGGTTCCCTCTAGCAGTGGGAGCCACACGACTTCCGGTGTTACATGTTCCTGGAGCAGTATCACTGAAAGAAAGGAGGAAGCAGGCGCTCTAGACTTCCTGTCTTTACTCAGTGCTGTGTAAATCAGGGCAACCGATCGAGCTCTAGAGGTAGAGGGGAGTGATCACGCAGCATGGGAAACAATTTTGGACTGTAATAATGTTGACTGTAGAGTTCAGCTCTGCAATTATTTATGTACTTATGCTCCTTCGATTTTCACTTGCTAGCATTTCCCCTGGGGGAGCTGAAATGTTGTATTTCTATATATCATCATCATCATCGTCATCATCATCATCTTCTATCTCTCTCTTTCTACCCCCCTCTCTTACCCCCTCTCCCCCTCTCCCCCCTCTCCCTCTTCTCCCTCTCTCTCCATCTCTTTCCCCCTCTCCCTCTCTCCTCTCTCTCTCTCTCTCTCTATCTCTCCCTCTCTCTCCTCTCTCGCCCAGGCAGGTCCTGAATTCACTATGGAGCCCAGGCTGGCCTTGGACTCACAGCAATCCTCCTGTCTCAGCCTCCCGAGTGCTGGGATTACAGGTGGTGGTGGGGAATCAAACTCGGGACCTTGGGCTTGCTAGGCCTCTTCTTCTCCTTAAGAGCTTTATCACTAGACAATTTAGATTTTCCTTCAATTAGTATAGAGAAGGTAGGAACCCAAATGGACACTTTCTGGAAGGTGCATTTTAACATAATATTGTTTTTGAATTGTTGACATAAATTTTAAATTTTTCTCACAACTCCAGTAGCATTACAGACCCAAAGCATTCACAGTGATGCCAATGTTCTTTTTGGGGGTCAATTTCAAATGAAAAAGAACTTATTTAAACATTAAAATAGAGAGAATCCTTCTGAACAAGAAGTAGTTGCAAAGACATTAATGCCGGGGACTCTAATGTTTTCCTAAATATGAATTTACATGGGACCATAATTAATTCCAGCTATCATAGAGCAAAAGGAAGGCAGTACTAGAGAAAATAGTAAATATTCTAAATAGCGTGGCAGTGCCACACTGTGGCTCTCCACTGCCACCCTAGGGTCTCAGCCCAGAGCCTCACACCCACCAGGCAAGGGCTCTGCCACTGAACTCCATCCCTCAACCCTACCCCAGGTCTGGCTTCTCCCCAGAACTGGGGATTGAACCTTTGCACCGAGCTACATCTCCAACTCTGCTACCACAGCCTCCTGGAGTGTGGGTTCAGAGACAGGTGGCTGCTTTCTGAGTGCATGGACCTCCAAGATCAAGAACTGGCTGACAAACTTACAGTCCCAGCTTTTAAGTAGGATTTGAGAGTCTTCTGTAACGATGGGCACTGTGGAGCACCTCACACCAAGCTCTGCCTCCCGGAAGAGCCGGGCTCCGTGTGTCGTCCTGCGTCTTCCATGTTCTGGAGAAGCAGAGAAAGACTCCACGGAATGCAGCAGTGCTTCTCCATGTGCCCGTGTGTGTTGCCAGCGCACGATGGGCCACTCCAAAGGTACCTACCTGCTCCTGGGCCCGTCATCAGGTGCTCTGTGCCTGGCATCTCTGGTCTGATCCCACAACCATCCAGAAAGAGGGTGGAGAAAAACGCAGCCGGAGTAAAGAGGAATAAAGAGCCGCAGAACCAGGAAAGACATTTTACAAGGCATCTCAGAAGACGCTGGGGACAATCAGGGCCAAGTTGCCCCGGGATGTCTGGCTCTACTGTGTTAGTACTAATGGGCAACTTAAAAAGCAGCCAACACATCTTCATTCTGGTGGGACCTGAGGCCAGGATACGCTGCCACTGGCCACAGCGACATCACCAGTCACAAGTTGCCTGAGACCCCAGAAAAGTCGGTGCGGGTTGAAATTGTTGAAGTCTCTTTCTTCTGTTTCAGATAACAGCTTGAGCGTGGAGCGAGGAGCTCGGAGCCTGGCTGCAATCCCGCCTCCTGCCCCGTGCCTGGTCCTTAGACTTTGAGGACTGTCCGCGAGCTGCAAGTGGCCCTGTGATTCATCACCCCACGTCCTGTGCCCTGGGGACTCTCACTTTATCATCCTGCCCTTTCACTTCCAGGACACGGTAAGAAGGGAGCTCTCTAAGTGTCATATATTTTACAATCTTTGACTGATTATTTCGTGTTCCTAGTGCTGAACCCAGGCCTTTGCCCTGAGCGACATCACCGGCCCCTTTTTGTTTGTTTGTTTGTTTGTTTTTTTTTTAATTTGTGATTTTGAGACAGATTCTTGCTAAGTTTCCCAGGCTGGGCTCAAATTTGTGATCCTCTTGCCTTAGCTTCCCAGAGTGCTGGGATTATAATCCGGGGCTACTGAGCCCTGACTTTTGGTTCATTTCATGTGACTGGTTACCATGCACAAGTCACAGTGGATGTTGTCACTGAGCACTCACACAAGAATCACACACACATCTGTTTCATTCTATCGTCATATCAAGGTAAAATAAGGTAATGGAGTCTTCACATTTTGCAGATAAGGAAAATGAGACAGAGGTTGGTAAATCACATGTCCAAAGCTGACAGGTACAAATGACTGAAGGTGGGACTCCAATCCGAGTAGCCTGTCCAAAATCCGTGCTCTTGACAAACCGGAACACCAAGATTCGATTATACTTTCTCTTATGTGTCCTGAAGCGTGTTAATCTGACTGGGATCACCTACATCTTAAAAGGACTATACATTTGGAGACGGAGAGGCAGGGAGCTCAGGTTTTAGGAGCCAGAGGCGTGGCACGCTGAGGACTGCCTGGAGCCCAGCAATGAGGTCCACAGACGCTGAAAGAGGCGGAGTATGAGTGTCCCTCCACCCCCACCTGCTGGGCTTGGCCAGTAGACTGACTGCACTTCCAATGGAGAGAAACCCACACTGGAAGATGTTCTCTCTTGTTTAAAATGTGCACAGTGCCTGCTTCAGGCTAAAGCGGGCCTCATTAGCCAATGGGAGTTGCACTTAGAGAATCTGGATCACGACCTTCTATTTTCAAAATGTTTTTAATGATCCACAGGTGATTGGAAACTAAGCCATGCTAATGTGTCTAGGTTGGGCTCAAACTTGGGATTCTCCTGCCTCGGCCTTCCACAGTGCTGGGATTATAGGCCTGTATCCCCGGGGCTGGGCCATTTTTCTTCTGCTGAGCTGGCATTCTGAGTTCTACCTGCATATGTTTGACTTTCATTTCCATCGGCCTCAAATGGTCCTATGTTTTTTTTACCTTTTACATAAATTCTGGGATGTAAGCTGTGTATGGATTTTAGCCACAGGTCTTTCCATGCATGGGCTGTGCAATTTGAAGAACATAAGATTTTTGTTTGTTTTTCACTGTAGAGACTGTACTCAAGGCTGCTGCACTGAGCTATAATATGTCCCAGCCCTTTAAAATTTTTTAAAAATTTATTTTGAGATAGGGTCACACTAAGTGACGAATTTGCCCTGTCTGGGCTCCAACTAGCCACCCTCCCACCTCAGCCTCCTGAAGTGCTAGAATTACTCATGCACCATCACGCATGGCTTGGAAATATGATTTCGTATAATTTAACTTTATCGTCAGCTTTCTGAAAAGTGTAAGTTTTTCAAGTAAGAGAAAGTTTCACAGTATAGTTCCAAACACAGAAATCAACTAGTCTCTTCAGCTAGTATTTCATTTTTCCTGACTTTGGACAAATGTTTTCTAAAAGAAGGTATCTGTATCCAAAAAAAAATGCATTTTAACATTTCCTTCTACAGTATTTCTTGCCAATAATTGCAGAATAGAAATCGTATGTAGTTTTCTATTCTTTCTCAGTTAATAGTTTCTATTGCCAGATTTTTAGGTTAATTTTTATTTGGTTTAGCTGATTCTGCTAAAAGACACCATCACAAACCTTGTCCATTAAATCAGCTGTTTGAGTGCCCATCCTGAGCCACAGATATTTTGAGTTCCAAATATTAGGGAGAATAAAATATTTCACACTAGCGGATTTTCTCCCCTAGTACTGGGGCTTGAACCCAGGATCTTTGCACTGTACTATTTCCCCAAACTTTTAAAAACTTTAAAATATTTTTTCAGGGATGTCCTCACTAAGTTGCTAAATTGCCTGGGATGATTTTAACCTGCAGTGTTCCTGCCTCGGCCTCCCAGAGTGCTGGGATTGCTGGAGTGCACCAACAGGACTGGCGGGCAAGACGTGTCTTACGTTTCTTCTCCAATTTTGTCTCTGGCGATAACAGTTAATGTTCTATTAGCCTACACCTGTTTCTAAATATGTTAACAATACAGAAAAAAATAGCACAGGATCAAGGTCTCTCTTAACAGAGCCATGCTTGTCTCGATGTGGATGAAACTTTCACTTTCCCGGTCCACACTGCCTACAGCTGTGACCCCGGAGGCCCTCCAAGTACTCGCTGCCTTGGGCTGACTGGAGATACTGCACACCTGGAAATGCCAAACAAAAATGTTTTCTCGCATGCTTTAAAATGATTGCCCGGGGTTCATTCCTCCTCCGTGTTCACACTTGTGTTTGTGTCCTTCGTCCTCCCTCCACTCCTCCCATGGCAGGCACATCTCCTCCCACGATCTTTTACTCCCCAGCCCCAAGCTATTCACCTAAGAATAACATAATCCAATTTTCATGTAACTGCAATTTCCAATGCAATTAATATGCATGAAGAAAAACTCAAGCACCTGAGTGCAGAGCCAATGCTATTAGATTACTTAAAACATCCAAGCAAAGTAAGTAGTCTCAGCATTCTGCAAGGCTGAGGCAGGAGAATCTCAAGTTTGAGTCCAGCCTGGGCAATTTGGTAACTTAGCAAGGCAATGTCTCTAAATTAAAAATAAATAAATAAAAAGGGGCGAAGCTCTGTGTGACGTCCCTAAATTCAATTCCCAGCACCAGAATAAATCGATAAATATAAAATCTTAACAGTGCTTTGCTTTCAAATGAAACTATCTGGCTGTGGAGTATTAGCTTAGCGGCTAAAGCACTTGCCTAGCAAGCACAAGGCCCTTGGTTTGATTTCCCAGCGTCACATAAGCCCGGCGTGGTGATGCACACCCGTAATCCCAGCATTTGGGAAACGGAGGCTGGAGGATTGCTGGGTGTTCAAGGCCAGCCTGGCTTAATTCAGTCAGCTCAGGACCCAGCCTGGACTATAGAGTGAGCTTTGGCCTCAAAAATAAATAAATACAATGAGACTATCAGTTGTACCTGCAGCAGTTTTTCATTGAAAAATATGGCTTGGATATTTGGTGATACCATGGAACACAAATCTGCATGTCTGTAAACATAAATATAAGTGAATCATCCAGTATTTGGAGAAAAATATGGAAAGGGCACTCTACCACTGGGTTCCATCCCTAGACCTTATTATTTTTGGAATAGAAACTGCCTTGCACAGACGGGCCTGGAAATTGCAATCTTCCTGCCTCGGCCTCCAGAGTAGCTGGGATTATAGGTGTGTATCTCTACACCGGGCTAGAAGATCCTCTTGTGAAAAGCAGCGTTTGGATAGTTTTCCAGAGGTTGAGCAGGAAGAGGGCAATGCTCTAGCAGGAGGGAACAGACCCTCCGCTCACCGTCCTGTGATGGAGCCGAGGTCAGTGGGGCGGGAGGGAAGGCCGAGGTCGGAGGCAGGCAGGGGTGGGATGGTGCGGGCCATGGTGAGCCAAGGAGTGGGGCTTGAATTTCATTCTAAATGCAGAAGGAAATCATTGAGAGGTTTTAGGCAGGGAAGCCGCACTCCTGGCATACGTCTTTGTCTGACCCTTGATCTCTTCAGAGTGGCTCTTTCCAAATGTACATGTCTGGGGTCAGAGGTATTGTTCCAGTTTGGATCTAAATGTCTCCTTAAAGCCTCATATATTTTGGGAGGAGATTGGACTGTGCAGTGAACTGAATCATGTGGATTATTCTATTCGTTTCATGTGCTGTTGAGACATGGGACTGAACTGGATCTAATGGTGCAGGTCTGTAATCCTAACGCTCTGGGAGGCTGAGGCAGGAGGATTCCAAGTTTGAACTCATCCTGGGCAATTTAGTAACTGAGATCCTGCCTCAAAGTCAAAAATCAGAAAAGGGCTGTTGAGGTAGCTCAGTGTGAAGGTCCTGAGCTTGGTCCCTGGTACAAAAGAACACCTGTGGAGCCTAGTGGAACGGTGGATCTCTGAGATTTTGGTCTTTTCCTGGAGGATATATTCTTGCCCTGGTTTCTCCCCGGTTGCTTTCCTTCCTGTCTTGCCATGCTGAGAACTGCTTTTCTCTACTTAGGCCCTGCGCCATGCCCTTTCCTCTCACAAACGGACTATGCCGAATGAACTGGGAGCCACAACAGACCGTTCCTGCCTTACACCGTGGATGTCAGGTATGGTGTCCCAGCAATGAGAAAGTAACTGAAACAGGTAGAAATATTTTTAAGCCTCTGGATATTATTTTGTGAAAATTCACACCCATTCAGCGTCCCTCCCATGCAGTAGCACAAGCACTGAGACATGGTACTACCACCGGAAGAAGAGCAGCATCACTTTTGTCATTTTATTATAAGCAAATTGGAATGCATCATATTGATCAATATTTTAATTCTTTTTTGATAAGTTATGCAGGGCCTTCTCTTTTTCTTTTCCTTTTTGAGAGACGTTGGCCTTTTCCATACTGATGTGACACAGCTTTTATGTTGTACCTGGTTCTGGTTTCCTGCCTACCTGTTCTCCAAGGTTGTCTCTACATTTCACATTTCTGTCTTCTCCACCTTTGATGGTCCACTTGTCATGAAACAAAATACTCTTTGGCTCAAAGATGTAGTTCCTGTTACTTCAAATTAGAAAAAAAAGGTTACGTGTTTCTGAGTCCCCATAAATACGTAGTAAGTCTCACTGAGTGGACCTGAGTACTCCCCAAGTGTACATTAGTAATTGTGCGGTACCTTAACACTGATCACTCGTTTCCCGCATGAGCTCCTCTGCCTTGGTGAAGGTCTTCCTAGCTAGACTATGTTCCAAAGAAAGGCTACAGGTCACCCCGAGTGCTTATGGAAGTTAGCTTCTAGTGCAAACTGGGAACATAAAATCAACCCTAAAGGTAAAGGAAGACATATAAAGGGTACTTAAAGAAGGCACACAGAGCTTGAAAAGGGTAGCCGGATGGAAAATGGGCGTAGTTTAAAGGACTGCTGGTTCTTGACATAGGGTAGGATGTATAAATTTTTACACAGTTCAGATTCATCAGTCTTCTTTTGGTCTGTGATTATGGTATTGGAGATTAAACCCAGGGTCTTCACATGAGATATAACCTCAACTTTTTTTTTTTTTTTTTTGAGAACAAAGTCTCATGAATAGGACGTTGCTGAGGCTGGGCTCAAATATGCCATCCTCCTGCCTCAGCCTCCCAGAGTGCTGAGATTACAGCCATGTGCCCACCAGCGCTCCTGGCTTGTTCTAAGGTTTTGAATAGCCTCAATCTACAACCTTCCAAATATTCATCTATTATTGTCTTCTGACTTATGAAACAATTTGCAGTGTATATATTAACACAAGCCATTTGGGCTTTATAAAAAGTGTTGTGTAAGGTGTGTGTGTGTGTGTATATATATATATATATATATATATATATATATATATAATTTTTAGAGACAGATTATCCACTCCAATTTGCAGAGCTATGGAAAAACTAAGAGCTCTACTGGCAGGCAGGTCCTCCCCCAGGCTCAGCCTCGGAAACAGCCCCCCATTCCTTATGTTCTCCAATTTTCCCTTTCCCCTCCTCACCTTGGACTCTTGCTTTCTCTTCACAGTCTGGTGGTGATTTTATATCTTAGGTCCCGTGGAAATCGCTATTTTGATCTTCCTGGCTTACCCCCCAGCCTTCAGCCATTGGTCCCCAATCTTAACATACAAGTATCTCTCAGCTGAGGAACAGATGAAGTGGGTAAGACCGGAAGGAAGGGAGAAACAGGGCTGAACTTGGTACTCCAGCAAAACCCACGCGAGGCTCCTGGATACGCTATCTGTCGTACATTGGGTAAAATGGGAGACGGCGCTTTGTGGGTAAAATTGAAATGATGCTTACAAAATCAACTGGAGAAAAATGAGATTATGCAGCTGTTGCTTTTCCTAAAAGACTGGGTTCTTTTACACCAATAGCGTGTCCTCTTTGAGGGATTTCTTTGTAATGTACAGAAAAGTGTGCAATCCTCTCTTTAATAGAGGAAGAAGTAGACTTTAAAAGTGTGACTCTCTTCAAAGAGGTGACTGTTGCAACTTCTGGCCCTGTATCCAAACCAGATATAGCAGGATTTTTCCTTTGACATTTTTGGTCCCTCGGTTGAATTTGATTCTTTAAATGACTGTTATGGTTTTATTTTTTGAGATAAAAAAAAAAAAAAGATGTGTGTACCCAAAGGAGGAGCCTTAAGAGTTGGCAGGGCGATGTTTATAGGCCTGGTCTCCCGGAAGACCTGTTCCACTCCACGCTTTCTAAATTCTGACTTCGAGACAATCTGGAAGAGAACCCCAAAACTTCTGGGGCTCCCTCTTGGTAGTGAATTCTCACGGATGTATGTGTCTGTGAATGAAAAGACCGACATCGGGGTATAGATCTCCCTTCCAAGCTAGCGGAGAGGTCCCAGACGGGGGACAACACACGACGTCCACGCGCGATGTCGCCTCCGAGTTTCTGCAGCCCACGCGGCTTGCGGATCTCGCTCCTCGGGTTCGGCCCGCAGCCCCTCGCAACAGGATCGCGGGCCGTGTTCTCTCGGGCTCGCGTGTCTGTGGGCCTGCGGCGTGGCTTGGGGGAGTCGCGGTATCCCCCCGCCCCCGGCGGCGAGATGACGTGAGCGCGGGAACGCGCGCTGCTCGGCCGGCCGGCCCTCCGCGCGCCCCCACGCCCACGCGCGCCCCCGCCGGGCCGGGCCCGACGATGCCGCCTCTCGCGCCCGCACGTACGTCGCTCGCACGTGTGTGCCGCCACGGGGCGCGGAGGAGGCCGGGCCCCATGCTGAGGACGGGCGCGCGCCGGGGCGCCGAGCGCGGGCCGGGCAGGTAGGGCGGGCGGGCCGCCATGGCGCGGGCAGCGCGCCTTCCCGCCGGCTGCGGGCGCGGGGCCGCAGGGCATCATGGCGGGCGGGCGGGCGGGCGCCGAGGGGGCGGGGCGGGGCGCGGGGCGGGGCGCGGGGCGGGGCGGGGCGCCGCGCGCGTCCCCCGCCCGCGCCGCCGCCGCCGGTCAGGCCGAGAGGCGCCGGGCGGCGGGAAGGAGGCGGCCCGGGCGGCGGCCGGGCGCGGCGCGGCGCGGCGGCGGCGGAGCCGGAGCATAATGGTGGGGACCGGCGCGGCGGCGCGGCCGGCGGGCGTCCGCGGGAGGGAGGCGCGTCCCGCCCGCGCCCCCTTCGCCGCCGCGGCGCGGCCCACTAGGCCCGGGCGGAGGCCGCGGCGCGCGGGGCCTGCTGGGCCGGAAGCCGCGGACTCGCGTGAGCGCCCCCGCCGGCCCCGCGCGGCCTGCCTGCTCCGCGCTCGCCGAGGGCCGGGGCCGGGGGGGCGGCGCGGGCGGCGCGGGCGGCGCGGGCGGCGGGCAGGGCCGGAGTGCGGCGGCCCGCGGCCTCAACAGGTCGCGCCGGGCCCCGCTTGGCCTCGCCGCGCTCCGCGTCCCCGGGTCGCGCGGTGTGTGCGGAGCCGGGAGTCTGGGCCCGGTGCCCGCGCTGCCGCCCTGCCGTGTGCACAGTGGTCACCGCCCTCTGCGGCGTCCTGCGTGGCGGGCACAGCCTCCGGTGCGAACCTGGCGCCGTGTGTCCACGGCGTGTCCGCGTGCGTCGCCCCGCGCCGCGGCCTGCCTGGCGCCCGCTGTCCGTCCGGGGCGCCGTGGCCGCCCTGCCCGGTGTCTCGGTTGGTGTGTGGCGCGTGGTTTCCCGAGGGCTGCGCACCCGGGACCGCGTCTCGTGGGCGCCGTGTACACGCCGTATCCATTGTCGTCCGCGGCGGGCCTGCACACCTGGTGTCCCACGCGCTGGGCGCGCGGTGTTCTCGTCCCTGATGCCGTGTGCGCAGTACACACCGCCGGGTGCGATACGTCCGGCGTATCCTGGTGGTTCCGTGCGTGTACACAGGACCCCCGGTCTAACCCTGTGTCCCGTGTGGTGTGTACGTAGTATCTGGTGTCGCTGTGGCCCGGAACTGGGAGGAGGTGCCCACCGGGTGGTGACCCACTCATCCTGAAGGCGGTGAACAGCAGGTGAAGTTTTTAGGGACCGCCTCACCCTCTGTCTCCCCGGCAAGTTCTTCCCACGGTAATCTCTGTCACGTGGAGGCGAGAGCGTCCTTTAAAATAGTTTAATGCCTTCGAAGTCGGAAAGTAAATATTTACTTTTTTAAACTGAGGGATATAGTAGTTTCGCCTAAGTAATTATAGGATACGTAACCTTGTCGGATTTTGGGGTCATTGATTTTAGTTAATGGTTGGAGCATATTTGAGAGAGAGTGTTTAGTTGCAGTTGAGAAGTTTGAGCGTTTTCTGGTGGGCACGATCGTTTTTGTGCCTTTCCTGAATGTTCATTTTGTTGGAGTGTGGGTTTCGGTCCAGGCACATTCTCGTCTTTGACTAACTGATGCCCGGCTAAATTGTAGTTAGTATTTTGCTTGGCCGTAAAGCGGGAGGCTAGCGTGGAAGATCAGAGGATAAGGAATGTGATCACGATAGAATGAACGTGTTTCTCTCGTGTAGCGCTGAGATTTCCATATATCACATGATGCTTTTTCTATAGATGCTGCTTACGTGACAACTGAATTTCTCTTCCGCCTTAAGTTGGGTGATTTCTTTTGGCAGTTACCATTTGCAAGGTGTTTAGATGAACATACATGCAGGTGCTTCCAGCTTTACAGTGAAAGTCAGCTAAAATGCTACAGTCAAGCTCTTCAGTTCATACTGGGTGTTCCTAGAATATCACTGTGTCGGTGCGGTGAGTGGGTGCCATTTTGGGTGTGAGTGAATGACATGTTTATTTGAACTCTCACCCTTGTGTAACCTTCCCTCTTTCGGTGGAGTGGTTCGGATAGCGTACAATGGAGGCATTCAGACTCTTTGCATACCTTAGTGCAGACGATAATGAGCTATGGATTTTAGCATTGGTGGCAGGGTGTGGAATGCTTTAATATCACACACTTAAACAACCCTAACCCTCTGGCGTCAGTTTTTCGTTGCCTTCCTTGACTTTCATTTGAATTGTAAAAGGAGAACAGAATTTCATTTAAACAAATAAGATGGATCCTGGAAAATATTAAGGAGAAAACGGACAGTGGAACTTTGTCTGATAGTAGCTTCGTATTTTTCATTAGTTTGCAAACATTAACAGCGCCAGGCATGGTGAGACATGCCTAGCACTTGGAAGGCTGAAAGAGGAGGATGGCAAGTTCAAGGCCAACCTAGGCTATATATATGGTGAGCTGCTTATTCAAAAAACCAAACCGAAACCAACAAGCACCTCGACCTGAATTGCACATTGATTTTTTTTCCAGGACGATTATACTTGTTGGCGTTTAGTCCCCACCCTGTTCATCCTTTCCCCCTTCCCTCCTTGGAGAAGTGGCTTGCCAAAGATGGGGAGGCCAGAGCGCTTCCAGCTGAGTGTCCTTTCTGTCCTTGGCTGTGCAGGTCAGGTCACCTTAGGCCAGTCTCCAGACTTGGCCAGGCTTACCAAGATGGCGACTGCCCCAGCTTCAGGTCCCGTGTGAGGATGGGATGAGCCGTGACACCGAGTAACTGCAGGAGTGGGCCCGCTTCGGTTGGGCTTCTTGTCACCAGACATTGTTTACTTGTCAACGTGGGGAATATGGGTCTTCAGCTGGACTGCCAGAGTTGTGTTCCCCGTGAAGTTCTGACCTTGAGTGGCTAGGTTGGAGGGCAGAGGGTACTCTCTGTGCTTTTGAGAGTTCTTTGAAAGTTGATTTTCTCTGTTCTCCCTATTGTAGGAAAAGGGGGAGTGTGTGGATTTCGTAACATCAGTTGTTCAACAGGCTGTCAGCTTGCAGGACCCTGCTGGAAATTTCAGCTGGGTATCTGATCAAACACCTTCCACCTTAGCCTGGGAGACAGGTGTGGATTTCACAGATAGTCTGAAACTTCTTTCGACATTGAGCCAAACTCTTGTTTCCCATGGTAAAAGTCGTATGTAGAAAGTTTCTATTTTTAGTTTTTGTTTTGTTGCTGCCTGGCTTCTGTGTGTGCATCCTCTCTCTCCCACACACATGAAGAGTGGAAGAAAGAAGAAAACAGCCTGTCTGATGCATAGCTAGTAGTCATGGTGCTTCGTGAGTCAGATTTAATTTCAGGCGATAATAACTAATACAAAAAGGTGTGAAGCTTCTGCTGTATGGCACGACACATCTATACTTTGTCTGACTGAAACGTGTTTAACCATCCTAGCATGCCCCTACATCTCGATTTTTCTTTTTAAACTTTAGTTATCTCAGAAAGTTGGAATACACCCATTTATCACACTCTTCTGGGCTTGTTTTCCAAAAGTTTAACAATATTGTAAATCTTCGATAATTAAAAACAAATAATGTAAGCACACGTTTAAGGATCTTTATTTTTACCATTGGTTTGAAGTTAGTGTTTTCCTTCTTGTCTAGCTCTGTCCCCTGTCCATAATTGCTTCAGGTTGTGTGTCTCATGTTGCTTGAAGGAGACAGGCTGTAAATAGAGAAAACCTGGGAGCTGCCTCGTCATTTATCTTTCTGGAAATTGACTTCTTCCCAGTCATTTTTTTCTAGGAATTTTGGCAAGAAATGAAAAGTAACTGATTTAATTTCTACTCATAGCTCTCATATGGTAACTTGTCAGATTTCAAAACAAGTATAACTGTTTTAGTGCCTGATTCTATGTGGAAGGTTTTCTTCTGCCTATTAGTATTTTGTTCTCCGTTAGTCTGGATTTTTATGTTTGCTATTTTCAGCTGTATGCAGAAATGAGTTCCTTGATAGTGATGCGTGCGTACTGTGTACCTTACCATGTCTCAGCTCCTGTGCAGATGGTTACCTGCTCTGTCCTGCAGATCTCAGCTTGTCCCTCTCTCACAGCAAGGGAGTCCTCTCAGGGCTGCGGATGTTTCAGCATCTCATAGCATACTGCCCCTTGCCAGTGGTTGCATCTGAGGGCACCCTCACACTCACACTCAGTGCACGTACACACATGAGAAGCAGGAACACTGGGTGTTTTGGAAGAGTGTATGTAACACCTCCATGTAACACATCTGTGTATTTGAGAGAATCTGTATAACATGAAATGTGGGACTCCCTGGGATTAAAAAGTAAGTTATAGTAGTGAAGATACTGTCTGGGAGTTAAGACTGTATGAATCTACGTACCTTATAAAATAGTCTCGAGTAATCAGAGCTTAGCTGTAATTGACTGTAGGCAAAAATGAGTTACTGCTTAAGGGAAGATTGTGTGTACATACAGCCTGTTGATGATTCCACTTAGGAAATTCTTTACAAGTTAGTTTCTGTTATGAAAATGCTGCACAGGGTTCAGAATTACTTACAAATAAAAAGAATTTAGAATATTTATTTGGAAATTTAAAAAATAAATGTGTATTCTATTATGTATTTGAGTAGGAAAATTCAATAGATTGTTAGCTGTTTAACAGTTCAAGTAATTGAGTTAAATATTTAATCTTTCATTGTGTTTTGGCATATATTTTCTAATCAAGAATAGTGCAATTTTTAATTTTCTTTAAAGGTAAATTTAGCATATTAGGAAATATTTTCACAGTAAAATATAGGGTAGGGGCTTTCGCATGTATTTGATAAGATAGCAGTAGAAATACCCTTTGTACATAGGGATTGATTCATTGGGTGCGTGGCACATTTGACTTAAAGGTAATCTCATCAACAGAGTACTCCATGAGTGGATGGAAGTTTGCCTAACTTTATGCAGTGTTTAAAAACTGGAAACAGCACTGGTAGTGGAGTATTGTTCTATCACTTATTAGGGAACCGTATAGACTCTTAATATGTCTGTTCTCCAGAAATCAGAGGAGTACGCGGACAGGGCACATTATCTTACATGTGAGTTGGAAATTTGTCTTGCTGAAAACTTGTATGCATTTTTAAAGTTAATTAACATTGGGTAAATGTTATTTTAGATAAGTGCTCTTATGGTTCGAGTTCCCCTGTTCTAAGTGTTTCTTATACTAAGATGTTACATTCTATTTCTTACAAGGGGATTGTGTGTTGTGTTGTGTCTTTACTTCATGTGTCAGGAGACGGTGGTCATGTGCTGCTAGGTGCTGAGTTGGACGGAGAACAGGGCTCTTGCCGTTGTAAAGTTTGTAGTTTGGCGTCTCAGTTACTAAAAGTGACGCAGGGCAGTATCAGCGGAGAAAGTCTAGCCAGTGTGCCGTGGGGCTGTGCATGTAAAATGTATCTGAGTTAAGATTAGTTGTGAGTGCTTGACACTGAGGATTTCCAGTTCATTCAAACTTGTAGCTTGAAGGTTTGCCTTATTGCCTGTGGATTTCAGAAGCCATGTTACCGCAATCAGTAATTTTTCTCACTACTCTGTTGGAAGTAGAGGTGTAGTAAATACCCACGTGCGTTCTGCGGGTGTTACCTGGGTGTTCACGTGCAAGGCAGGTCAGCACAACATATTTAGTGTTTTTTCCCCTGCTTTGATCTACATGTTACGTTAAGTAAATTTAAGGTGTGATTTTAAAAAATGAAGATCTTCTTCCCCAGTTTAAGCATTTATCACAGCATAAAAGAAAGATAATTCAGATACTTAAGAATGGATTTCTACCGGGTGGCCTGTCACATAGCATTAACACTTATAAGTTGGGTTAAAAATGCTGTTTTTAAAAACCTTTGGGGCCTGAGGCTATAGCTCAATGATCAGAGCACTTACCCAGGAAGCCGGAGGCCCTGGTCTCCCTGAGCCACATACTAGCTGGGCATGGTAGTGCACACCAGTAACCCCAGCACTCGGGTGGCTGAGGCAGGAGGATTGCCATGAGCTGTAGGTCAGCCTGGGCTACGTAGTGAGTTCAGGATCAGTTGAACTACAGAGTCTCTGTCTAAAAAGAAACCAGAAGAAAAGGAAAACACTGGGAAGATACTGTGGCTTACATCAGGAGAACCAGGCTTAACATTTCATTGTGCGCATGGACAGTAGGTTGCTTTAGGTCTTCTTTGTAGCTGGCTTCGTGGTAAGTGTCGCCGGCGGCAGCCTCTGCTTCATGCGTTTCTTACCGAGCCCTTCTCAGGCTGGGCTCAGCGGCATGAAAGAAGTAGTCTGCAAAGCTCTGTAAGATTCACAAAATGTAAAGCAGTGCTTAGTTACTTGCAGAAGCAGAGGCAGAAAGAAAGGAACATTAGAAACTGGTAATCATAAAGTTATGGTTAATTCCACCTTCACTGTTAATGACAGCTAGTGATCTCACAACAGGCATAGATAATTGGCTCGTTTCTGTCTGTCTCCATGGCAGCTCATGTTATGGAGATAACTTGGCTCAGGTGCAGGGGCCGCGGGTGGGGAATACTTACTGTCTTTAATGCTTACTTAGGGGGAAAATGTTTGCGCATATTTGGGATCATCTCCAACGTTAAAATAATCTTGCTGTTTTACAAGAGGAAGTCGTTATCGTGAGGAATCTCTTAACAGTCTTTGCTGGCTAGGTTCAATTTGGATTGAAATAGCTAATCTCTGGAAAACTGGTCTAAGTGCTAAGGCTTCAGATTTCTGTAGGGTGTGGGCTGTTAGCCAAATTAAGACAATAGAATCTTTGGCAAAGCAGGGGGTGGGGAGAAAAGGACCAGCTGGGTTGTAGCCCCCACAAAACCAGCTTCTTCTGGTAGTCACCCGCAGTAATGTAGCAGTGGTTATTAGATACAGTTTTCTCAATGAGTAGCTGGGTAAAGACTAAAAAAAAAAAAAAGATGTATTTTTTTCCTTTTGTTACTAGTGCCTACTAACTTTACAAAACCTTGAGTCCTAATGTGTACACTGATGTTTTGATTGTCTCCGTCCCTCCACAACCTCCCATGTGACTAATGCAGTCTCTCTTTGCTTTCCTCTTGTCTTTCTCTGATACCACATGTCAGGGAGAACATGTAATATTTACTTGAGTCTGGTTTATTTGGCTCATCATGATGGGCTCCAGTTTCATACATTTTTTTCGGCAAATGACATTTTCTTCTTCTTCACCGTTGGATAGTACTCCAGTGTGTAATACGGGCCATGTTTTCTTTATCCACCCATCTGTTGATGGGCACATAGGCTAGCTCTGTGTCTTGGCTCTTGGGAGTTGTGCTGCAGTAACATGGGTACGTAAGTGACTGCAGCATGCTGACTGATTCCTTTGGGCAAATATTAAGGGGTGTAGAGCTGCATCAAGCGGTAGCTCTGTTGTTAGAGTTTTTGATGGACCTCCACACTGATTTCAGTAGTGGCTCGACTAGTTGACTTTCGCATCAGCAGGTGGGAAGGATTTCTTCCCTGGCAGAGTTTGTTTTATATCTTTGATGATAGCCATTCAGATTAGGATGAGATAGAATCTCAGGTATTTTTGATTTATATTTAGTTAATGGCTAAAGACGTTGAACATTTTATTAATATTTGTTGGCCATTTTCACTTTTGAGAAGTGTCTGTTCAGTTCATTTTCCCATTTATTCAGTGAACTAATTGATTCTTTTTGATGTTAAGGGTGTTTTTTAAATATATGTTCTAGAGATCTGACTCATCTGTCAGATGAGTAGCTGGCAAAGAATTTGTCCTGTCCTGTGGGTGGTCTGTTTGTTGTTTTCTCGGTTATACAGGAATGTATTAATTTGGTGTTGTCCCAGTAGCTGATTTTTGTTATTATTTGTGTTATTGGAACCTTTTTGTTCAGAAAGCCTTTGCCTGAGTCTGTAGCTTCTGATGCTTCCCGTGTGTGTGTGTCTGTGTGTTTTATAGCAGTTTTAAAGTTTCAGGTCTTATACCTAAACCTTTATCCATTTTGAATTGGTTTTTGTGCCAGCATAGGGAGAGGAATGTAGTTTCGGGCTTCTACAAATGGATATCTAGTTTTCCCAGCGCTCTGGTTTTTTATCTAATTTATTTATTACTTTTCTCTGGTGAGTTGTTTTGGCCCTTGTGTCAAAAATTGGACTACTGGAGGTGCATGGCTTTGCTTCCCCGTTCTTTATTCCGTTCCATTGCTCTGTGGGTCTGTTTTTGTGTCAGTGCTGTGCTATTTTTGTTGCTATCACTTTGAAGTCTAACTTGAAATCAGGTATAGGGGTGCCTCTAGTGCGTAGGATTGCTTTGGCAATTCTGTGTCTTTTGTGTTTTGGTGTGGCTTTTGGAATTTTTATTCTAGTTCTGTGATGGATGTCATTGGTATTTTCATGGAAACATGTTGAATCTGAGGAAGCTTTTGGCAGTGTGGTTATTGTCTTAGTTACTTACTCATTGCCAGCACACAGTACCCGACATCCACAACTTAAGGGAGGAAAGATTTATTTTAGCTCACACTTTCAGAAGGTCGCAGTCAGTTCATGGGCAGCTGGCAGTGGTAGAAGCACATGGTGGAGGACTAGGTGAGAAAAGCTGTTCACAGCGTGATGGTCTGGAAGCCAAGTGAGCAAGAACAGCGGAGCTGGAGCACGTCCTTCCGGGTCACGTGCCAGTGATCGCCCTCTCCACGTTGAGCCCTGGTATTCCGCTCCTCTGACCAGGCCCCGCCTCTTACTGCGTCCAAATGCAGAAGGCTTCGGGGGATAGTCTGGATTTAAACTATAATAATGATTTTATTGTTAATTCTGCTTATCTTTGAGTATGGGAGGCCTTTCCATCTTCTTGTATCTTCAGTTTCTTCAGTGATCTTGATTTTTTCGTTGTAGATGTCTTCTATCTTTCTGGTTAGATTCATCCCTAGGTATTACATATTTTTTGAGCTAGCTCATTTTTGGTGCATAGAAAAGCTACTGATTTTTTGTGTTGATTTTATATCTTGATAATTGGCCAAATTTTTTTGTTGGGTCTAAATATTTTGGTGGCGTCTTTAGGGTCTTCTAAGTATATGATAATTATCTGCAAGCAAATATAACTGGACTTCTTACCTACTTGTATCTATTTTTTCTCTTGCCTAATAGTTAAAATTTCAAGTACTGTGTTGAATAGACATGATCATGAGGGTAGACAGCCTTGCTAGAAGACGTAATCTAGATTCCTGATTTATAGAGAAAAAAGCTTTTAGTTTTTCCTCATTCAGAATGATGTTGAGCTGGACCGGAAGCCTAGACCTGTGATGCACAGAACTCCAGGAAGCTAAGGCAGGAGGACAGGATCACAAGTTTGAGTCCAGCTTGAGCAGTTTAGCAGCTTAGAGAGACTTTGTCTTAAAAATCCAAAATAAAAATGGGCTGGGATGTGGCTCGGTGTAAAGGCCTTAGCCTCCGTCCCCACTACCATAAAAACAGCCAGAAAGCAGAATGATGGCTGTGGGGTTGTCATGTGTGGCTCTCATTATATTTAGGGGTGATCCTTCAATACTTAGTTTTATAAAGGCTTTTCTCACAGTGATTGTTGGATTTTGTTGTAGAGTTTTTCTATATCAGTTGAGATGATCATGTGATTTTTTTATACCTGATTCTATTTACAAGGTATATTAAGCTTATTGATATGTGTATGTTGAACCATCCTTGTATCCCTGAATTGGAACCAAGTTGATAGTGATGCATGATCCTTTTATTGTTGTTGAATTCAGTTTCCTGATGTCTTATTAAGGGTTTTTGCATTTTGTAGACCATGACTGTTGGCCTGCAGTTTTCTCTTTTTTTGTGTGTCCTTATTCAGTTTTGGTTTCATTGTGATACTGACCTTGTAGAATGAGTTTGGAAATGTTCCCTCCCTTTCTGTTTCATGAATAGTTTGAAGAGTATTGTGTTACTTCATTGTCAGAGGTCTGGTAGAATTAAGCAGTGAACATGTTTGGGCCTGGGCTTTTCTTTGTTGGAAGAATTTTTATTACTGCTTCAATCTGTGTTTTTTTTTTTTTTTTTTTTTTTTTTTTTTTTTTTTTTTTTTTTTTTTTTTTTTTTTTTTTTTTTTTTTTTTTTTTTTTTTTTTTTTTTTTTTTTTTTTTTTTTTTTTTGTCACTGGAGGTTGAACCAAGGACCTTTGCAGTGAGCTACATTTTTTTTTTTATTTTTTTGGTATTTTTTTTTCAGACAGTGTGTTAATTGGCTGGGTGCAAATTTGAGATACTCCTTTTTCAGCCTTTTGGAGTGTGGGAATTAGTTTATCATTGATCTGCTTAGATTTTTGATATACTCTTGGTTCAGTTTTTCTAGGTCAGAGGTATCTAGACATTTATCCATCTTTTCTCTAGAATCTTCAGGTGATTACAATATAGTTTTTCCAAGTTGTTTGTAGTAATGCTCTGTCCTTCAGTGGTGTCTGTTTTAGTATACTCTAATTGTCTTCATCTGGGGATTCTCCGATTCCTTTGGTAGTTTGGCTAAGGTTTAATCAGATTTATCTTTTTAAAGAACCACCTCTGTTTCATTATTCCTGTGTGTTTTTCTTTGAGGCTTTATGCTATCGATTTCACCTGTGATCTTTATTCTCTCTTCCCTTCTCTTGGATTTGGGTTTGGTTTGCTCTTCATCCTTTCACTTTCAGTTTGCGAATGTCTTTGCTGGTAAGATATGTTTTTACACCCTAAAATAAGTTGGGTCTTGTCTTTTCATTCTGTCTGATAGCTTGTAATTTAATTGGAGACTTAAAATCATTTACATTCATAGCTGCTATAGAAAGATACGTACTAACTCAAACCATTTTTTTTGTTTCTCTGTTTGATTCTATCTTAGTGTTTGGAAGTTCATTTACCATTCCTAGTTTGCACTGGTGACCTAGTGGTCATATCTTACTTACTTTGGAGGGTTGGTGTTTATCCTTCAGTTTCGAAGGACAGCTTTGCTCGGGATAGTGAAGTCTGTAGAAATGCTGATGTTTTCATCTCTAGAAGTGTCTTGGTGTCTCTCAGCTTTCAGTATTCTGTCCTTATTTTGTGGTCTCTGATATTTTAACTACATTGTGACATGGGGCGATTCTTTTCCAGTCGTTCTGTTTTGGGGTCTAAGTGCTGTCTATACCTGTTGTCTGTATATTCTCCAAGATTGGAGAACTTTGCTGTGATTATTCACTGAGTAGATTTTCTGTGCAGTCAGTCTGAACTTCCTTCTATAGCAAAAATTCTCAAGATAGGACTTTTAACCGTGTTTCAGAGTTCTTGAATATTTTACTCACAGTTTTCTCTTTTATAATTAGTGTCTGAGAAATACTGTCTTATTGAAGGCTAACCATGTTTGGAAAGCCTTTTCACCTTGAAATCTACTGTATTTTTTATTTTTCTCTTTGTAGCTTTGGTTTATCTGCTTATTGTTTTTTAATCTCAAAACTGCATCTGAAAAGTGCTATTTGAGAGAGCAAGTCCTTAATTTTCAATTAAATTTTGACAGGGACCCCTTCCGCATTTAATATAAAACATTACTATTTTAACTGCCCAGTTGTTACTATAGAAAAAATGAGAATAACTTACTGTCTTGCACATTGGTTATTTACCATTAAAGATGTATCTTTAAATTACAGAAGATATGAAATTTGAGTTAATTGACTTTTCTGTTGTGCTCACAGCATTTTTGTATGTTTGGAAGTATCATATTTAGCACCATTTACTGTTGAAATTCCTAAGATGTTTTATTTTGAAATACCTACTTTTTTACCATTCTGCATATACAACCTTAGGAAGTCTGTCATTTTTGATCAGTACTACAGATGAAAAATTGTCACGTTAGTCGTGAAGCTTAAATTTTACTTTCTTAGTAGTTCTTCAAAAAATTATTTTTAGTGTCAGTTTCTTTGAAGAGAAAGGACTTTCTCTTTGTTCATTTTTATATTTTAAACAGATGCTAATGCAGATGTACTAATGGAAGCCTTACTTGTATTGGGACCTTATTTGTTCTTTAAGTTCTTTGGGATATTTAGATTGCATAATGCACATGTCAGGAAAGAAAATGTTAGCGTATTCGTTTTCAGCAGTTGGGAATGAGCATCTGTATTTAGAAAAAATAAATCAATCTGTAGAGGAGAGTCTGGGTTCAGTTTTTTTAAAGTTCCTCTGACACGGTGGATTTCCCTCTTGTGTTAGATTTCTGTCTTCTCAGTTAAAATGATAATACATAAAGTTCTTTGAGTTTTTAAACAGTTAAATCAGATTTTCTTAAATATGTCTAGATTTTGTTTTTTGATTATTAAATATCTTCAAGAATAATATTGTTAGCTGCTGTTATTCTAACTGAATTTTAAAGAGATTTATTTTTTCTCATACTAGAGATTGAGTCTGAATCCTTGGGCATGCTAGCCCAGTATGCTTATGCTTGGCTATACCCTTAGCCTTTTAAATTTTATTTTGATGCTAGTTCTCTCTAAGTTGCCCAGACTGGCAGCAAACTTGTGATCCTCCTGTTTTGGCCCATAGAAAACCTGGATTACAGGCATGTGCCACCACATCTCATTTAAAGTGAATATTTAATTTATTTTTAATTTGAAGAAAAGTGGAAAATATAAGTGCAAAATAGTCTTGGTGTCAGTATTTATTCTTAAGTAGAGATACCACTTCATAGAATGATTCTAAATATTACAGAGGAAGAGAAGAGGACCTGAAGTTTAAGTCATAGAATATAATTGACTTTAACAACTGTAATTCTTTCCTTTTTTAAGATGGGATCTTGCTCTTGAGGCCAGACTGGTCCTGAACTCACTGTGTAGCCCAGGCTGGCCTTGGATTTGGAAATCTTCCTGCCTCAGCCTCCAGTGTGCTGGGATTACAGGCATGAGTCACCTTACCCAGTTTATGTGGTGCTGAGGAATCAAACCCGGGTCTTGTGCTTGCTAGACAAGTGCTGGAACCGCTGAGCTACATCCCTGTCCCCCAGCGCGTAGAATTGTGTGTGGGGTGAGGGCGGGCAGAAGGCTGAACTGAGAACTGGCTGCTTCAGTCCCTAAACTCTGTCAGGCTCCTCAGCACAGGGACACCGCAGGCTCTGCATGTTTTCTTTGCTCTGGACCGTGTGTCCTGGAAAGTGCCACAGGGCAGTAAACTGAGGAAGGTCTCGGGCTCCGCCCGTGCCGCTTCCTTCCCTCGGAGAAGAACATTTTAGAGTCTGTCCTCAGTCTAATTTTCTAGATTTTTTCAGTGGTCTTCTTTTGCTCTTTAAAATTTTTTAAAAATTTCATTGTTATTATTATTATTAATTATTTGTAGTACTGGAGACTGAGCCTGAAGCCTTCACACTGAGCTACATTCTCTGGCTTTTTATTTTTTTAATTTTTGATTTTGATGCAGGATCTCCCCAGGTTGCTAAGTTGCCCAGGCTGGGCTTGGAACTCGCGATCCTCCTGCGTTTGCGTTGTATGCTGGGATGTCAGGCTTGTGCCACTGGACCTAGCTTTAACCAGTTTAATCAGTTTATTTCGGTGACTTTCCCTTTCCTTTCTGTAATGCACAGCCAATGCTGGTGTGTTAAATAGCGTAATACCCATTTTAAGTTTATGGGCCTTGAGAGTCCCAATACCTTCGTCCTCATCTTAACGTTGTCCTGTCCGGTTTACCTCGTATGGTGTATGAGAGCTATCTCAATTAGCTCTAAGTTTTAGTGTTATTAAGCTTTGTCTCTGTCATTATCTTCCCAATTCCTTGTCTTAAGAACACCGACTTTTAAAATTTCTCATAGTTCCCAGCAAAGTGCCACATATAACCCAGGCCAGGCCCAGGAATGCAGAGTTGGCCAAAAGAACCAGCTCTTCCGGAACAGCCTCCTCGAGTCAGCGTGGTCGATCTTCACACGTCCCGCCCGCACTCCTTCCAGGTGGAAGAGAGGGCAGCCTGGCTGAGATGCACAGCCCTGTCCCGGTGTGCACCTGGCGTCTTCTGCGCCGCCCTTCTCCTCCCCCGTCCTCCTCCCCCGCAGCCATAGAGACGCTCACCTGTTGCTGTCTTCCTGCCCTGGGCTTGTCCCTTCCATTTGCATTCAGATGTGCTCAGGCACTCTGCGCCATTACAAAGTACAGCAAAGCAAACAAAAACCAAACCAGGCAAAAACAACGGAAGGTGTTCTTTGAGTTCTACACCCCCTTCTTCAGAATTCCTTTTCTTCCCTTCCTATCTCTTGGCCAGAGGATCGTCTCTGGTTGCTTCCTGCCTGCTGTGCGTTTCTCTGCCTTTTCTCCGCCGTTTCTCCTGTGACTTCTGCCAGTCACCAGACCTGCCCCTGCGTCCACTCCAGATCTCCGCGCTGCATCTTCATTTTTCTGCACCTTTCTGCAGCGTCAAACGCTCCTTCCTTGTTTCTTTGTTGTCGTGTGACTTCGCTTTTCTTCATAACCTTTTGCCTGCTTCCACGTTCACCCAGAAGGACCCTCCCATGGTTAAACGTGATGTGCCTCAGTGCGGGGTCACAGGACTCGGTCCCCTGCTCTCCATGCCCTCCCTCCCCGGTCTCAACACAGATTTGTGATTGCAGCTGCTAGCAGTGTGATGATAAGTTAATTACTGTGGCAGCTAAGATGCTTTGCGCTGCAGCACACAGAAAACCTTGCTCAGCTGACAATAAGCATTACACGTGCATATCTCCTGTTACTGGCAGTTTGAAGACAGAAAGAATTCCAGGTAATAAAATCGGTGCGCAGACAGCCATGTTTTCTTTGTCTCTTTCTGCCACTCCTAATGTCAGCTTCATTCTGCGGTTAGGCCTCTTAAGGCTGCAGTGGGACCGTGTGTGTTCTGGGCATCGCACCTGGACCTCGTGATGTCAAAGGAGACCTCCGTTGTTACGCGTGGAAGTGCCCTCCACACACTCCTCTTTCTTTGAGTCACGTGGCAGGTGCTGATGAGCAGAAAGGAACAGTGGACTTTCTGTCACTGGTACAGACTAAGCCTGTGAGCTCAGTAGCTGTTGGGAGTCCACAACCACTTGTTTCTTTCAAAACTTCCTCGGTGATTTTCCATTACCTTTAAGATCTCAAATCTTGTATAATGGCTTACTAAATTCCAATAATCTGTGTCCTTGTCCACTTTGAGGCTGCAGTCTTTATTGGTACAACTTTCTTGTCTTAGGCTGTGTACCAAAGGCCTCTAATTCAGTGTCACTTCTTCGGGGAAGCCTAAATTGACCCTCCAAGCAGTAGGATGGAGTCTGGCCTCTCTTCTAGCATCCTTGGCTCACACAGCATCTGTCCTCAAAATAGCCGGAGCTCTTATTTACTGCGAGTAAATATTGACCAGTTGATTAAACGGCCTAGATAGTCGATCATAGAATCACTAGGATTGGTGAAACAGGACTGTGAAATGTCCTTGCCTGGATCAAGTATGGTTAAAACTAGTGTTTGATGTGCACAGAGAGCATCTATATTTGTTCTTTGGTGGTTCTTCTTAAGAACTTCCTTGGAGGTTCTAGCAGGGGAGCTCAACTGGTGGTACACCCTTGGCCACAGAATGGCCCTCCTGTAGCGGGGCAGGTCTTCCTCTTCCACTGAGGCCACGGCTTCAGGAGGGGCACACGTGGAGCAGGAAGGGAGGAAGGGGACACCGCCTAGACAGCCAGGTCAGCTGAATCAACCCTGGTGGCCAGTGGGTTGACATGCCACATCCAGTTGCGCTTTTTAAAATGCTGATGTTTATAGAATTTACTTTGGGAAGAATAACACACTGGTAAAGCATAACTAAAATATATAATTAGCTTAATATTTTTCATATTTATATATTAAATTTTGGGTGTGTTACCATATAGGACTAATTTTATACTTTATTAAGTCTTACCCTTTAAATAACATTGTATTACTTCGAAAGGCAGCTATTCTATTGTGGGAGAGGACAGAGGTTGTAACAGCTTAGTAAAATAAATTATTTTCAGTCTGGCTTTTCATTTTTTTAAAAAATGCAATTCT
Organism: Ctenodactylus gundi; assembly: GCA_004027205.1. Taxonomy (NCBI): domain Eukaryota; kingdom Metazoa; phylum Chordata; class Mammalia; order Rodentia; family Ctenodactylidae; genus Ctenodactylus; species Ctenodactylus gundi. The sequence continues at coordinate 80,510 of PVKB01002251.1, forward strand.
GCTCCTCAGACAACAGGATGGTCTACTTGTTTTTGCCCCCTCCTCCCACGTCTGAAAAGAGTGCAAGAGAAAGTCCAAGAGAAGGTTTGAGAAATATGGTCTCCCTGGGCCCAGCAGTGCAGACCTGTAGTACCTGAAACTAGGAGACTGAGGCAGGAGGATTGCAACCTTAAGCCTAGCTGGGGCAACTTAGCAACTTAGTGAAAATTTGTCTGAAAAATATAAAGCAGAAAAGAAAGGATTGGGGGTGTAGGTCAGTGCAAAGGCCCTGGGTTCAGTCCGTGGTACCAGTGAGAGACAGACAGATAAACACACACACAGAGATACGGAGCAGGCGAGAAAGAAGTTGTGGTGCAGAGTGAAGCAGTTGCCGCTACTGGGACTCAGTCCCCGTTAGCCTGGCAGTGTCAGGGTCTGAGCTGCCCTGCACCATGCTAGCCAGTACGACAGGTTAGCTGTGTCTACTGCGATTTTCATTTTTTAGTGCTGATGAGTAGAGTCCTTTTGGGAAATAATTTGCCTTCATAAACCATAGTTGTTGAATCTGCGTTTTAATTTTCCGGACGCGGCTTTCTTTGTCCTTCTCCTCAAAGCTTGTAAGTTTACTGCTTGATGTCAGCCTTCCCCTCAACACGACACCCACCCGGGCCAGTCCCTGCAGATCACCTGGAAGTGTAAGATGAGACCAGAACTAGCGACAGTGCTTTGAAGATTGTAGGAAACACACTTTAAGCAAATTAAAACCCAAAGGACTCGAGCACGTTACACTGCAAGAACAGCAGTAGTTGTCAGCTTAGCGATCGACGGCGCCGGATGTACTGCCACACCTGGCCGGGGTCCGTGTGCCTGTATCCACTGTTAAAACATTTGAGAACATACGTAATAATTTTTAAAATAATTTTAAGTTATATTGGTATGTAATAAATGAATGGCTAATTTAAGTTGAATACTTATGTCCTGTTTCTCAGTTCCTACAAGACAGTAGTTATATCATTTTAATAAACTTGATAGTCAGTTTTTCAACTGATGTTGTCAGTCATGTATGAGCAGACAGCAGGATCAGGCGCTCGTGGTTCCACCACGCTGGAAATCAACCCAGAGTTGACTGTTTCTCACTAAAAGCACCAGAGTCTCCATTGTCTTCATTTATCCCTTTTAAATGTTTTTCAGAATGTTTATTTTGTAATAGTTAAAAATATGGCATTCAAAACCTTTAAAAAGTGAAGATTGCGTTCCTTATTATGATCACAACCAATTCTCTCGCTTGTTGATTGTGTTTAAAGGCACCAGAACCACTGACCCTTGGGGCACAGGGTGCTGCTTGACATTTTATCAGACACTGGGTGGTGAGGATCACCTGGCCTCAGGTGGCCAAGAGGCCAGGAACAGGGCAAGCATAGCTCGCTGGATCCAGTTGAGCTCTTACTTGGGATAGCCTGGGCATTCAAAAAAGGGCTTAATGAATATTCTGTTTAAGCAGATGGGGCTTTTTCAATATATCTTAGATTTCCAGGCCCATTATTTTAAGAAATGTGCAGTGCTTAAAGAAATAACTTTATTTTATAGAACATCATACTTGTAAATTTGTTATTACTGTATTTTAGTATTTAATTTCTACAAATAATGTAAGTTATCAGTGGTAAATCTTTGTGATTAATAGCTTAACATAAACATGCTGTGTACTTTGGATTAATTTCCAGTGACAAATTTTCTACATACTTGAGCTTTAAAAACAAAGTAAAACCCACTACTTTTCTAACCTTCAAATAATGTGAACACCATAAATGTGGAAGCAGACTAGTGAGTTGCATTCATTTGAAAGGTAACACAGTGGAGAATTGCTGATTATTTGTTCTGAATTTTCATAAATATCCAGACCATGATTCAGAATAGTTACTAAAAGAAGCAAAATAAAACTTAGGACCCAAATTGAAAGTGAAAAAAAAAAAAAGAAAAGAAAAGAAAAAGATGCTGTTGCCTCTTTCGGATGCTTTGGGCTCAGATCTCGTCTCGGTTGGCGGTATGTACTCCTGTTCATCGAGGGTCTGCAGAATCATAGAGGAGCTCTTAAACTGTTCATATAACCTACACCATTGTCTTGTTATTTTTGTTGTAAGGATAAGTTACTGTGCACATTTGATACCTAGATCTTGGGAATTTGAGAAAAATGTTAAAAAATAGTACAGAAGTTTCATACTTTTGTTAGAAAACTTGCATTATAACGATTTTTAATAGTGATAACAGTAACAATAGTGAAAGCATAAGCAAATCAGTAATCATCATACGAAAGCAGTGTGAAAGTTGATAATTTTTGATAGAAGTTATAAAAGTAGTTGTTTGCCTAGCCCTCATTTGAATCAAGTCACATGTGAATTGGCTCTGTTGATGTTTTTGTGTGGACAGTATGGTGGTTTCTAGTATGTTTACAGAGTATTGCAACTGTTGCTACTGTCTAATTTTATCCCTAAAAGAAAAGCCCGGATTTAACACCAGTTGTGTAACCACAAGTGACGAGTACCCTTCCTTTCTCTCTGGATTCATTTTCCAGTTCTGAGTATTTCATTTAAATCAGGTCATACAATATAGAGCCTTTTGTGTCTGCCTTCTTCCGCTTTACTTAATGTTTTTGAAGTCCATCCATCTTGTGGCATAGGTCACATCCTTTATCTTTTCATTCCTTTTTATGGCTGAATAATGGTCTGTTGGATACTTCTGTGCACATTGTGTTTATCCATTCATCAGTTGATAGACGTTTGGGTTATTCCCACTTGTTTTGACCATCAAGAATTCTGCTAGTGTGGGTATATGTTGTCCTTGTTTTAATGTGGACACATACTTTAAATGCTTTTGAGTATATGTATAGGAATGAAATTTCTCGATTATAAAGAAATTTTAATGTTTGTTTTTGAAGAACTGCTAAACTTTTAAAAAAGCAGCTGTACAATTTTACAGTCTTGCCAGCAGTATATGATGATACTGATTCTTCTACATCTTGACCGATAATTATTGTCTTTTAAAAAAATTCTTGCCATCCCAGTTGTTACCGAGTGGCATCTCCTGGTTTCAGTCTGCATCTCCTTAGGGACTAATGATACTGAGACTCCTTTTATATTTTTATGAGCCACTTGTTTATCTTTTTGGAAAAAATGTTCAGATCCTTTGCCTGTGATCTGTCTTTTTTAAAAATTGTGGTTGTAAGAATTTTTTATGTTTAGAATGTAAGTTCTTTTTGAAATACGTGATTTGCAAATATTTTTGACTATTCTAAGGTTGTCTTTTATTTCCTTGATGGTGTCTTTTGAGGCACAAAAGTTGTTAGTTTTGACGAAGTTCCCTTTGTTCCTTTCTCCGGTTAAAAATGCTGCCTGACTTCTCCGTTGCTTTTGGTAGCTTGTTTGCTCTTCCCTGCGTAGATGCCCAACACGGAACCTCTTCTTACACTCCTTACAAGTAACATTACACGAAGGGCTTTGCATGGTTATTTACCATGAGACTGCTGGGACAGAGTCACTGCCAATGTAACTTTGGGGGCTGCTGCCGTGTTCTCCCTGCATGCAAGCTGTGATGTCTTGTGTTCCCACTAATAATGTATGAAAATGCTTGTTTCTCTACTCAACTGACAAAGTACATTGTTAGGATTTTGGAATTTTGCCCGTCTGATATATACAAGTATTTTAAATGTAGCTTAAAATTACTCTTAATTTTAAGAGAAGATAAACATCTTTCCATACATTTGTAGTCCTTTTGGATTTTTTTTTTCTGTTTTACTCATTTCTTTTTTTATTGACATTTTACAGATTTTTTTTTAATATTAGGGACATTGGCTTCTAGCATGTGATACTGCTATAGGTTACAAGTATTTATTGTATGTCTATCTATTCAAGTTGTCCCTTATGTTTTTACCTTCTGGTGTATTTTAGATTTGTGAAAGTTTTAATCTTGAGTGATTGGTTTTTAGGTTCTTTGTTTTTAGTTTTGCTAGTTATTGGTTGGGGTAGTAAGATTTATCTGTATGTCTAATTGCTTTGTTTATGGGTTTTGAGTAATAGGAGAAACATCTTTTTCTACTCTTGGGTCTTAAAGGAATTTTCCGATACTTTATATAATCCTTGATGGTTTTAATTTTCTGGCTTTTGATTGTATTTTGACTTTTTTCAGTGTTTTCTGCACACATAATCATGTCATCTGTGTTTCATGCAAGTATAGGTAATTTTACCTCATTTCCCCCCCAGTCTTATGCCTCTGATTGCCTTCTCTTATAGAATGTCTATAGTGTGGTTAAATGGGAATAGGTATAATGAGAATTGTTAGCTTTTTTCCTTGCATTAGTTGAAAATTTTTCTAACTTTTCCCTATTAAGTATACTGATAGCTTTAAGGTATGTGTTTATTAAATCAGTATTCCTCAATCCTTACTGTCTTTTTGTGGATATGTATTGAATTTGTCTAGTACTTTTTTAGCACCTACAGAGGTAAAGATACTCTTCTTAGCTCTTTTGATCCAAATTGTTAATATAGTTTCCAAATTTTGTCACTGTATTTCTAGAATAAAGCTTCTTTTTAAAAATGTGTTGTTGGGTTGGTTTTACCCAATTTTTGTTAAAGATGTTTGCCTGGATACTAGCACATCTGTTGCTTATTGTTGATGATTTGTATGTATCAGTATGGTAATGTGTTTGTTGAGTCTAACCTGGTTTTTGCTCCCTGGAGAAACACTTAAGATACCTGTCATTCATGTGCTGCAATATGAACTGGAATTTTTTTGAGGTCTGCTATAATCTTGGGTCTGGAAATACCCTTTGCTTTCTTCCTGTGTTGAGTCCCATTTCCTAGACAAGACAGGATCTCGGGTCTTCTGTTCTTTTGGTTTATTTATTCATCTGTTGCTTCCCAAGAAAGGGTACCTAGGACATAAATTGTTGGAAGTTCTCTATGACTGAAAATGTCTTTAGTCAGCTTTCACTAGTGAATCATGTGGGTTGATTAAAAAGTGAATCTACTTGGATTGAAAGTAAACCTTGTGGATTAAATATCCACATGGATTAGAAAGTGAGATTGAAAAAAATCCACTTTGTGGATTGAAAATACACCTGGAGGGATTCAAAAGTAAGATTTGAAGAGTTCTTTGTCAAAATGTGGAAGGCACCTACCCATCACGCTCAAGTTTCCATGCCGTCTCATGTCAAGACTTCTTGGTGAGCGCCAGCACTGCCTCAGGAACTCAGAAGTTCTTCTGACCTCTGACTTGCAGGATTTCACCTTCCCTCCCCTCATTCATTGGTTGTTTGGTGGTCCCTTTCCATTTACCAATGCCTGTCTTTCAGTGGTGGGTACTTTGTTTGAATTATTTCTTCAATACTCTCTCTTTCATTTTCTGTTTTTGAAGTTCGTGTTATTCAGAAATTGTGCAGTACTTTTTCTCTTGTGTATTGCTTTTCGCCTCGCATTTAATCTTCTTGTCCATTCATTGCATTTGTTTTCATGTTTAAATTTTTCTGAAGATTTTCTTGTATATCGTCCCATTTATGGTTTATAGATTTGATTCTTCTGATACTAGTTATGTTTTGACAATTGTTACTGTTCCTATACACTGTGATTGCTCTTCCTTCTGTTCTTGATCTTTCTCTTGTTGAGAAGCTGTTGTTAAATATCTAGTGATTCTTGGCTGGCAGTTCTTGTTTAATGGTGGAACACCAGAAAGTTAACTGGAAATCCTGTGTTTGGACTTAGCTGTAAGGGTGTCAGATTCCTTAGCTCCCTTCAGGTGTCAGCATCTGAACACCAGGGGTCCTTTCTCTGGAGCCATTTAGTTTTCCAGAAATATACTATTTAGATTGTTTGACCTATTACCTGAGCTGAGATCTGGTATCTGGAATTAAGTGGTAGAAGAAAACTGCCATCTCGTCATGCTATAGAGCTTTTTACTTAACCCCTGGCCACCATTGCCAGCTACCCCCATTTGAAATCCCCTTGTTCAGTGTCTGTTGAAGTTATATTGAAATCGGAGCTGCTTACTGTGAGCTTGAGATTTTTCATGATCCGATCTCAATATGTCCTTTTCCTCTGTTCATTCTCCTCAAACACTTCATCTAGTCGCTGTCCTTTCGGCACTTTTTTCAGTTATGACCTTTTTGCCACTTTCCCCTTGTGTGGCTGGTTCTTTTTCATCCATATATTCCTTCATACAATGTCTCTAATCCAAAAATCTGATACCCATCTTTCTCCAGAATCTGAAACCTTGAGCCACCAGTGTGACACCACAAGTGGAAACTTAATCTTACATCTGGCTTCATGTGACATGAAGGCAAGCTAAAAACATATAAAATTATTCCCAGGATATATGTGTAAGGTGTATATGAAATACAAATGTGTATGAGATCACCAGCATCTCTCTCTGGTTATATACCCAAAGAAATTGCAAGTGGACGTAAGCAGATAATGTATGCTAGTGCTCACTGAAGTCCTCCTCACGGTTTCCAGGTGTTTGAATCACCACAGTGTGCATAACAGATGAATGGATAAACCAGGTGGGATACATAGGTTGAAAGTAGTGGTGTTCACTCATGAAAAGACATGAATTTCTTATGTAGGCTACAATGAAATAGAGATAAAATTTGAAAATGTGATGCTAAGTAAATAAGCCAGACACAAAAAGACAAATGGTCTACGATTCCATTCAGAAAATATCTTGAATAGGCAGTTCACGTAGAGGAAAAGTAGCTTTGAGGCTTGTGTGACATGAAGGAGAAGAAAATGAGGAAATCTTAATAGTTAAGGAATTTAGGGTGATGAGGTTTTGTAAATAAGTAATGGTAAAGGTTATTAAAACACTGAGTGTAATTGATGTCACTGAATTGTATAATGAAAAACTTTATTACATAGATTGTACCACCATTTAAAAAATGAGTGTTTCATGGCAAAACCATTGAGTAGAATAGTTCAAAGTCGAGTTTCATCGTATATGATTTATATCTCAGTAAATTTGTTTTTTAACACGGTGAATTACCTACCCATCAGATTGTTTCCATCAACTGTTCTTTCAAACCCAAAGTCTGTAAAGATCCTTTTGTTTTGCAATTTGCTGCAATCTGATTGGTTTGTTTCCTCCAAAACTTTCGCTGGAGCATGGTCACTAATCACGACATATTAAGAGGGAAGCCATTCTGACCCCGTTCTTTAGAGGTGGCCTTTGATTTTGTTTTTTCCTTTCCTTTTTCTGTTTTGAGTCGGGGTCTAGCACTGTAGTACAGGCTGTAGGCCTTTGGGAGGTAATTAGACCAGAAGTAAGGTCACCAGAGTGGGGTCCCTGTGATTGAATATTGGTGGTCTTTTAAGAAGGGGGGGAGAGATCACAGTCATGTGCGTGCACACTCTTACAGTGTGATGACCAAGAGTACTCTAACGAGATGCAGGCCTTCCAGAGCCGAAATAGAGCCAAAGAAATGCAAAGTTTCTTTTCTTTGTAATTTTCCCAATCTGTAGTATTTTGTTACAGTAACAGTAAAGACTATAAAATGCCAGTATAGCCCCCCCCCAAGATATTTAAAAATGCCCTAAAAGGTTCATTAAGATGTATTTTGCAGTACGGACTACGATTGGCACATAGTAGTAGTTCCTGTTTTCAGTCAGTCTAATGTTTTTTACTTAAAAGGAGGAGATATACTTTGTTTTCTGTGTCCATACAGTTCTCCACATTCTGTGTTTTCCACATATAGAAAGTAAGCCACTGTCTGATCATTTTGGAAGTCCTCAGTGGCATGGTTAGTGTTCCTTCTTAAGATTAATCAAGCATTTATTATTATAATGGGCTAGATTTCTTCTCCCTTTATTTTCAGTTATTTTTCAGTTGTGAAATACACATAGGATTGGCATCATAACCTTTTTAAAGGTGTATGGTTGAGTGTAAATGCTTCAGCAGTCATACTATCATGCAGCATCATTGCCACCCATCCTCATACATTTTATAAAGCTGAAACTTAAGCAGTAACTACATTTCCTCTTCTCCCCAATCTCTGGCATCTGCCATATTATTTTGTAATCTATCAGGATTAGTTGGGGGAGAATATTTTATCAGTAACTTTACTCATACTTACTTTATAGTAAGTGGTATTAGGGATATACAAAAGGTTTAAAATACAGTGTGCTTAAAAAAAAAAAAAAACGCGGTAATGTGTTGGACACGAGGATGCTGTCCATCCCCATAATCCCAGCTCCTTGGGGAATTGTGGCAGGATGGTTGCAAGTTTGAGTCTGGACTAGACAGGTTAGCCACCCCTAGTTTCAGGCTTTTAAGAAGGTCTGGAGATGGAGCTTCGCGGTAGTTACTGGCCTAGCAAGCATGAGGCTTCAGCGCCACAGGGCAGACAAGAAACAAAGTGCTGATAATGTTGTTGGGCGGGTAATACATACGAAAAAATTACATAGGGATTGATGGGAACATGGAATTGTATATTTCTTGTACACACTAATTATAGTAATTAAAATTGTGAGCTACTGATAAAAGACCAAACAGATGAACTGGTGCTAGTTGTATTTGTAAGAGCTTAATAATCTGGTTAGGAGTGTATCCCATTTTTCTGGCGAAGAGAGCAGTCTTTCAGCAGCTCATGCCAGCTCAGCTCTTTGTTTCTTTGGGAAGACGTCCTATCGTCTCATTTAATCTATTTGGAAATAAATTCCTTTTTTCCACTTGGCATGTAAACAGGTTATAAGTCATTACTGTGTCCTGATACCAAGTGAAAATACAAACTAAAAGTAACTTTTCTTAGAACTGTCAGAGAAGTTAAGCTACAGGGCATATGACTGCGCCAGAATTCTAGGAGGCAGCGAGACCCGAAGATTCATGACTTAGCAGAACCAAGACCTACAAGAAGCAGCCTCTGTGGGAAGCAGAGCCGAGGTGGGAGCGGAACTCTGGCTGACTAATCATTAGAGCGTAAATGTGGACAACCTCAGGAAGATCCAGTGACAGGAGTTCTTCGCGGAGGCCCAGTTACCGGCAGCTCCCTGCATGTTTCTGAGTTGCCTCTGGTAGTTCTGCCAGAATCTCACAGTAAATATCAGAGAAAAATCCTCTGTGCTCTGGCAAAGGGAAAGGAACAAGATTTGCTTTCAGAAGCTATTTTAGCCTGCTTCATGGTAGGGCCCTAACCTACCTGGGGGAAGGGAAATACCCATACCCAGGGGAGGAAGAACATGAAGTACAGTTCACCGCTAGTGGCACAAGATTTTCAGAAGATTGCTGTCTAGTAATTTGGCTAAAAGTACTTCCCCTCCTCATACTTTTGTTAAAAACCAACTTGCTGTGGTTCATTTTGTTCAGTACATCATGTTCTCCTCACAATTAAAAAAATTCTAAGGCATCCTTGAAGGCCCACCAACATTGGAAGGCACAGAAATTTTGAGACAAGCATCAGAACCAGAGTCAGATGTCACAGAATATTGAAATAATCAGGCCATGGGTTATTAGAAATTTGATTAAAACCTAGAAGCTGTAATGCAAAACAGAAAATTCTAAGAAAAAATCAAAAAGAAATGTTAGAGATAAAAAACACTAACAGAAATGAGAAATACCTTTGAAGGATTCACTAGAATGTCTTGCCCAAGAAGGAATCTCCGAGCTTGGAGACATGGCTTGAAGTTCCAAATGAAAAGACTGGGGGAAAACAGAGCAGAGTACCCAAGGACTGAAAGATGACTACAAAAAATGTGACTTATGTATAAAGGGTGTGACACAAGAAAAGGACATAAAAAGGAATAGAAGAAGTATTTAAAGCAACAGCACCTGAAATTTTTAATCAGATTACTGTGAGACACTCAGCACAGGCAACACTTAGCAGGAAAAATGCCAGAGGAGCTACATCTAGACATATATTTAGAAAATCTTAATGTAGAGAAGGGTGTAACAATTACTTTCTTTTATACCAGTGAACAAGTGTAATGGGAAGCAAAAAACAATACTACTTACATTAGCACTTGAAAATGAGAAGTTTCAGTAAAATGCTAGCATAGTATTTACAAGAGATATACAAGGAAGGCTGTGAAACTGATAGACGTCAAAGATTTGAATACACAATGAGGTGTTCCAGGTTTGCATATAGGAAGATGCATTCATGATGTCAGTTCATCCCACTTTGAGCTATAACCTTAGCTCAATCCCAGTGAGAATCTGGGCAAGTTACTGCATGGGCATCAACAAACTAAAAAGATTTCCATGGAGAGGCAGCACAACAAATGCTGAGTAGACAGTACACTGTTGCATAGCATCGGGTGATTGACATACCCGACCTCAGGACTCCGTAAAGCCATAGTAATGCAAAAATCCACCGACTCAGTGGCACAGAAAAGAGCCCAGAAATAGCCTCACATTAATCAGTTGAACTCTTAATTGCCAAGGCACCACCATGTAGCAGATATAATCTTCTAGAATGATGCTGAAAGAACTAAACATCTGATCGTAAAATGAGTTTAGGCACAGCTCTGATACCCTTCACAAAATTAATTGAATAATGGATCAGATATCTGAATATAAAATGCAAAGCTTTTATAAACTCCTAGAGTGTAACAGAAAAAAATCTAGATGATCTTGGTTTTGATGATAACTTTTCAAATATAGAACCCAAGGTACAGTCCATGAAAGGAGGAATTAAGCTGAAGTTTATGAAAGTTTAAAATTTACTTTATAAAAGATAATGTCTAGAAAATGAGAAAATAAACCACAAATTGGAAGAAAATTTTTGCAAAAGGTGCATCTGGAAAAGACTTTCCCAGGCTGGTTGTGAACTCACTATGTAGCTCTTGAACTCATGACAATCCTCCTGCCTCAGTCTCCCAAGTGCTGGGATTACAGGCAAGGGCCATCATGTCCATCTTTATGTGCTGCTGGAGAATTGAACTCAAGGCCTTGTGCTTGCAAGGCAAGTGCTTGACTGCTGTCCTATATTCCTTCAGCTCGACTGGAAAGATCTTTATCCGAAATATATAGTGACCATTCAAAACTTAATGATAAGAAAATGAACAACCTGATTAAAAATGGACAAAAGACCTGGATGGACATTTTTACCAAGAAAGATGATGACAGATCCCTCAAAAATTAGAAGATATTCTAGACCTTAAGTCATTGGGGTATTCAGATTTGATAACATGTCTGTCTTGAAAATAGGGAGTACTGATATCACTGCATGCGGGCAAGGTTGTACTGGTAGAAGGCTTGGTGCTTTCCTTCACTGCCCCTGGGAATGAAAAATTGTAGAGGAATTTTGGAAGAGGCTTGGCAGTTTCTTAGGAAATCACACATACTCATGGAAAACACAATTCAGCATCAGAAACTATGTGCACACAAAACTCTTGGATATAGATTTTTACAGTAGTTTTATTCATAATTGCCAAAACTTGTATGTAACCAAGATGACCCTCATTGGGTGAGTTGGATAAACTTTCTATCTAGCCAATAGGATATTGTTTAGCTTAAAGAAGAACTATTGATCCACCAGTGTGAAAAAACAGAGACAGAGAATAGTAAAAAGATCAGTTATTGGTAGAAATTAGAGTTAAAGGTGGGATGACTGGTTGGAGCACACATGATTTTAAAGACAGTAAAACTGATTATTGTTATACACATATGTCAAAACCCATATAATGTACTCCACCAAGGGGGATCATTAAAGTGAACTGGACTCTGGGCCCTCTGATAAGTCAGTGTAATTAAATTCCCTGGTTGTAATGAGTATCTCCCTGGTGGGAGATAATGATAGTGGGGGGAGATTGTCTCTTTGTGGAGACAGTATATGGGTAGGAGCTCTTTATCTTTTTAAAAACATTTTAAATGGTTGTATTAGCATGTATTTGTAATACGTAGTAACATGGAGCTTGAGAAATTGTTTCATATACAGATGACATCTTGATCATTTCTACTTCCCTTCCCCCTTCGCACTCCTCATCCCTCCCCACATCCACTTTTCTGCACAAAGTCTTATCTTTTTGTTCCATTTCGCTTTCACTTTTTTATATGGTTTGGTTTTCTTTTATTAGAGAGACTGTGATATTTAACCCTCTGTGTCTGATGCATTTCGCTAAGCCTAATGTTCTCAAGGTGCATCTGTTTCCTTAAGGATGATTCAAAGTTATCTTTCTTTACAGCAGAGCAGTACTCCGTTGTGTAAATATACCACATCTCCTTTATCCATCCGTCTATTGATGGACATAGTGGTTGCTTCCAAGATGGAGCTGTTTTGGTTGTGCTGCTGTGAGCGTTAGTGTGCGTGGCATCACTAGGATCTGATGACTCAGACTTTCGGGAAGAGATCCAGCAGAGATCCAGCTGGGTCAAATGAGCTGTCTATTTTCAGTCTTTTGAGGAATCTTCATACGATTTTCCACTGTGGTTGGACCTTTTTACAGTCTCACCACCAATGTAGGAGAGTTCCGTTCCTTTCTTTTCTCACAACCTTACCAGTATTTGTTTTTTGAGTTCAACAGCCATTGTTTCTGAAATTAGATGGTAAGCTAGATGAAGTTAGTGGTGTTTTAATTTGCATTTCTCTGATGGCTAAAGATGCTGAACATTTTTTGCATATTTATTCGCCATTCATAGTTCTGAGAACCCTGTTCAACTTAGCTGCCCGTTTTTTAAATCTGGTGTTTTAGGGGGTCTAATTTTTTTTCAGTTCTTTGTATATTCTAGATAATAGTCCTCTGAGGAGTGGCTGGCAAAATTTTTTCCCATTTTTGTGGGTCTTTTTGTCACTCCTTATGATTGTTTCCTTTGCTGTGCAGAAGATTTTTATTTTGGTATAATCCCATTTGTTGATTTCTTTTGTTATCTCGTGGGTATTGAGTGTTTTATTGAGAAAGTCCTTGTCTAAGCCCATGTTTCCAATGGTTTTCCTGATTTTTTTGCTTCTAATAGGTTTAGGATTTCCATTTTAATATCTAAATTTTTTATTTATTTTGATTTGATTTTGGCTCATGGTGAAAGATGTAGTTCTGATTTCATTGTTCTGCATATGGCTACCCAGTTTTCCTAGCACCATTTGTGAAAGAGCCTGTCTTTTCCCCATTTTGTTTTTGGCCCCTTTGTAGAAGATGCGTAGGGTTGCCTCTGCATCCTCATTCTGTTCCACTGCTGTGTCAGATTTTGAGCCAGTACCATGTGCGCTTTATCACTGTTGCTTTGTGACATAACTCTGTAGGTTGTCTCTGCATCCTCAGTTCTGTTCCATTGATCTGTTTTTGTGCGAATACTGTGGTTTTTTGTTTTAATCACTCTTGCTTTGTGACATAACTTGACACCTGATATTGTGATGCTTTCTGTTTTTGTTTTGTTGCTTGGGTTATTTTGGCTATTCTGGGTGTCTTCTGGTTCCATATAAATTTTTTGAATCACTTGAAATACGCTGTTGGTATCTATATAGGGATTGTATTGAGTCTGTATCAGTTTTGGTAGTGTGGCCATTTTGATGGTATTGAATCCACCTATACAAGATCGCAGGATGTCTTTCTATTTTCTAACATTCTCCTTAATTTCTTTTTCCAAAATACTGTAGTTTTCGGTGTCCAGATCTTTTACTCCCTTATTTAAGTTGATTCTTAGGTTTTAAAATTTCTTTGAGGCTACTGTGAATGGGATTGTTTTCTGATTGCTTTCTCTGTGTTTTCATTGTTGCTGTGAAGGAATGTTATTGATTTCATCTTTCTGTGAACCTAAAATTGCTCTAAAGTCAATAATTTAAGAAGTAACTATATGGATTAAAAGTCAATATTAAAAATAAATCATTAAAAACTAGAGGAAAATACATTTGGTTATATTTTTCTGATCTGAGTGTACAAGGACTCATAATCAAAAGCAGTTATAAAGGAATATATCTGAATTTCAGTATTTTATTTTGAAAGGCAAAAATATGTGAATTACTTTACATAAAAACTAATAGGGTAATGTAAGTGAAAAGTGTTATGAATATATAATCAGGTAATTTATAATTGCTAGCAGACTTTGAGGAAATTTTCATACTTGTTTCAGTGAAATAAATGGGATTGATTTTTAAATTATGTACAACATTTAATGCAAATGTTTGCCTGTTTATTTTAAGAAACATAATAAAAACCTGAACCTGCCCCCAGAAGTAAAAACTCAGAACACACATGGCACCGTGGCCTCTCCCTGCCCTCCTCTCCCGTGCGCCCTCGACTGCCCTGCTCCCACCCGCCTGCTCGAGCATGCATGCTTACCACTATGCAGCGCACCCTGTAGTTTTGCTTATGGAAAGAATTCTCTCACCTTATTTTATTCTGTCTCTTCTGTGTACATGGAAGTGGTGTGACAGGCAGCAAGCATGTGTTTGTAGACAGGGCGGGAGCTCTGTGTGAGTTCTGGACTTGTAGTAAGAGAAGCTGTCAGCATCACCTGGGGGCCTAGGAAAATTTCTTGGAGATTTTTAATTGTATTTACTGTACTTTAAACTACAGGCCTCTTTGAGAATCACTTCTGAAGGAATTCTTTGACTAAAAGGGGCCTGTTACGTTTCTCACATGTGCTGGAGCAGAAATAAGGTTGAGAATTGTAGTAATGATTTTAATAATTTCTATATGTCCTCTGATCTTTCTGATGTTTAGTCTTTGATCAAACACAGGAAGGCTGACTATGGAGTCTTGTTATTTACATAACAGAACTGGGAGAGTTGGGTTTAATAATTTCATTTTGAAAGTTTAGTGTATATAAAACTATTTAAGTTACCTTGAAAGACATTAGCTGTGCTAATAAAAATAAGTGAGACATTTCCTTTCTTTGTTGAATTAAATAATTTTTGAGGACTTTTTAATTGTACAGGCAATAAATTTATAGGTGCTGTGTAAATGAAGTTACTATTTGCATACAGAAGACACAAATTTGATTTAGTTTGGTTCTAGGAGAAAAGTTGGTCAAGGAAAATTCTACTTAATTAAGTTTGGGAAACAACAGGGGAATTTGAAAGAGTTAAAGGGTCAGGGTAGAAGGTTTGAGGCAGAGAGAATTCACCAAGAGATGTAGATTTGGAAAGTGTGCATTCAGGCAAGTATAGACTGAAGAGATTGGTTTGGCCTCATCAGTGAAGGTCATAAGGGGTCCACTGTCTCTGTTTAAGATTAAAGAAACTCATTTCCTGAAGACTTTTCCTTTTTTACGATGAATGCCCAAATTGCTGTTCTTTTCATGTGTCTGGCTGCATATCACCATGACGAATTTTTTTCTGTGCCACCTGTTGCTTTACCCCAGAGTGTGGAAACGCAGGGTGTTATATACTAAGCAGACTTGAAGTCTACATTACGTGAGTGCGTAAAGGAGAAGAGTTCGCACGGTTGTATGTCAGAGATACCTTGTCTGTATAGGTCAAGGTGTGTTGGACACTTGTAATATCCCACTTCGTAATTGCTTTCTTTGGCTTTCTTCCTGCGTCGTTTCCCACGTTCTCTGGGCTTCATATAACTAGTGATCATCCTCCTGCTGGCGCATCTTTAATACAGGGTGGACGCACTGTTCGATTGGTTCAGGTGGACCCAAGGAGTCTTCCTTTTTAACTTCACGTCTGATCTGATTTTCTGAGGTACAGCGTTGCTTCAGCCATTAGTCTGTAATAACTTTTAGGAATATGTGACATTGCTTGTGGAGTCTCTGCTGCTTGTCTCCATATATTCTTGGGATTGCTATAGTATCTTAGTTATGCTAATTACTTTAGTATTTAAAATTTTAGCTTCACTGTTAAGTTTTCTATAATTCTGAATAAATTAATCCCTTTATTTCAGTGTTTTAAAGTGCAACTTTTCCTGGGAGGCTGAGGCAGGAAGTTTGCACATTCAAGTTAGTTTGGGTAATTTAGCAGTTTAGTGAGATTCTGTCTCAAAATAAAAAAAGGGCTGGGGATGTAGCTCAGTGGGAATGCCCTTGATTCAATCCCCAGTGCCCAAACAAACAGAAAGCCTTTCATGTATTTTGAAGGAATAACTTACAAATTAAATTATATTATCACACTTGTTTATATGTTTGTGTTTGTTCTAGAGATTATAATACACAACCCTAATTTATCATTATCTTCCTCGAATTAACATGTGATACTTCACCCAATACAGAAGTTTATAGTAGCAGAGTTCTATGTGCTTTCCTGGCCCTGCTTTTGTGCTGTGGTTTGTCATACTGTTTACCTCATCATATGTTGTAAACCTCATGCTATTAGTTATTTTTATCTTTGCTTTAATCAGTTTATCTTTTAAAGAATAAGGAAGCAAAATTTTAAAAGGTGACTTTTATATTTTCCCATATATTTCCAATCTTCAGAATCTTTTCTTTTTTAAAAATTTCTGCTCAACTTGTACCTAGGCCAGAAGTCATGTGTCCCTTGTCTGAATTCTCATAGCACATTCTGGACCATTTACATGTCACTTATGACCTTGTAATTAGTTCCATGGATGTGTCAGGTTTTGCCTGTCAGTTTTGGGCTATTTTCTGACATCGGTCGTCATTTATACATGTTTAAATAATTATGCCTAGTATAGTGCCTTCCACAAAGTGGCATGGTGTGCACACACACATACAGAAGGATAACTAAAAAAATTATTTAATCTGGACAGAGCAAAGTTTTGTGTAGTTTGACAAGTTTAAGTTGCATTATTACAGTGTGCCACTGGATGATGCTTTCTATTTCATATCTTGCCAAGAAGTTCCTTAGGAGATTGTGCAGCTTGATACTCGTATATAAGCACGCTTCAATGAAATGGTTTCTGTATATTTTACAGTGGTCACTCTCTAAAATAAAGGCATTTGTAAATTGTCATTTTGTCTTTCAGTTGAATGAGGTAAACCCATGCTTCCTCCTTTTCTCTGAAACTTGAACACTGGCCTCACGTTTGAGCTACTCCGGAGAAAAGCTTGGAAGTAGTCAAAGTGACTGCGGGAAGGGGGGGATGTTCAGGAATGCCTTTGGGCACAATCAGGGTGTGGTGGGCAGAGCAGCTCTGTCTCCGGAGAAGCCGACCTGCCCAGGCTTGCCAGAGGTGAGGCCCCTCCCAGCCAGCTTTGATGGCAGCTGCAGGTTTATCAGCTTGGTCAGAGGAGAGTGAACTGAGTGGGCGGTGGAAACACCCAGAGGCAGGCAGGACCCTCCTGGCCAGTCCTGGAAAGTGCTCGGGATGAGTTTTGGGTACCAAATGCTTGGATTCATGTGAAGGATAAAGACTTAATTAACCGGCTTTTAGCATTCCTGGCTGGTACATCCTCCTGCTGAGATGGAAGGGGCCTCCAGGCTGAAATCCAGGCTGCTTGCCCTCATCTTGCCAGGAGACAGCTGGAAGATTATCTAGAGGCCTGATGATTGTTTTCTTCTGCTCACCTCGAATATTAAAATTTGAATAAATAATGGCAATAAATACCCCTGAAACGAACGTCCAGTCTAAGAATTCCATTCCTAGTAACTCATAGTCTTCTAGTGCACTGTCTCAAGGTTGGCATATATGTAACTGTCTTTTATTTGTTGCTGTTGGTTTTATTTCTTAAATTGTTTTGTATGTATATAAAATTAGAATTTTTAAAGCAGAGAGGATAATAAAATACCAAACAGGATATTTAAATTCCACTTGGTGTTGGTCAGATCTCCCATAGTATAGTATCTAAAACCAAGACCTTTATCTTGTAGTATTTGCTTGTTTTAGATGAAAGAAAAAATATTTTTGGTATATTGGTTTGAAGTGGCCACTGGTCTTTCTTTGGAAGGAGACCCTTTTTTAATGTTTTGGATTTTAGAATGTTACTTTTTCTGGAGTAAGTGAATAACAGTTTTTATGAAATAAATATTATGACGTGGATGGTAGAAAATAAGTTGGCGATGTTAAATCTTGCATTAGTGTAATTAATAGCCAAGGGGTGCTTAAAATGTTACTCCCTTGTGTTGGTAGTCGCTCAGTGTGTGATCCTTTTTGCCTTATGTTTTTGTGTATTGCTACAGCTAAAGAAGTAAACAGGTCATGGCACGTTTAACAAAAAGACGGCAGGCGGATACAAAGGCTATCCAGCATCTTTGGGCAGCCATTGAGATTATCAGGAACCAGAAGCAAATTGCCAACATTGACCGTATCACAAAGTAAGTGCATCTAAACAAAAATGTTCATTTGAGACTGACTTCATGGAAGACTGGGGGGAAACTCCAAAAATACGCTATCTGTTATGCTCGTCATATTGATACCTTGCAGATGTATGCAGTTATGAGGGAAATACAGAAATAATGCAAGAGCAACTGATATTTAGAAATGAAATAAATGGGGGTATGTTCTATTTATAGTCATTTATAATTACTTTTTTCTTAATGTTTGGGAATTTTCCACATTTAAAAGCTTTTACTCATTAATGCAGCTGCCTAAAAAGTCTCTGTTCATGGTTTATTTTTGTGTAGTATGAACATGGCAAGTGTAGTAAAGAACATTTATTGTTTCACAGCCCCCTTACAGAATTGTTACCAATGTTATTCTGTATTTTAAAAATATTTTAAAATAATAATCTATTCTCCCCTAATTTCTAAGGCTATTTACCTTGGTAGGAAAGATTCAAGATAGAAAAAAAATTGAAACTGCACAATGAACCCTCTGTTGGCATATTTTGTGCTAATTGAAAGGTGTCTTTAACTAGGGACTTGATATTTTTTAAAAAATTTGTTTCTGTGGGTATTTTTAAAGGAATAAAAGCATATTATTATTTTAACTGTTTGGATTTTTTTATTGATTTAGGTAATCTTTCTTTATACTTGTTTTCCACATTGTTTAGATCCTGTCGCTCACATAATTTTTTTTTTTTGGCCTTTACTCATGAGTGATAAAATTGAGATCCAGGTATATTTGTCCCTTCCCCGTGTGCTGGTGAGGACAGTCACATTTGCATAGGAGGAAGAAGCCAGTGAGTAGTGAGTGGAGACGAGGAGGTGGCATGCCTCTGTGCCTGTCCTTGGCTGCTTGGGCTCGGCCATTCAAAACTTCCGGCTCCTGTGTCTAGTAGGAGAGGGAATGCTGGAGGACACCATGTGGAAGATAAGAATAAAGTGAAATATACATTATTGCATTTTTTGTCAAAGCAGATAATTTGGCCATGGTAGCTACAGTAAATTACAGGGCATGAAGTTGATGGCAAAACAATTGTTCAGAAATCTTGGCCTGGACATGGGGCTCAGGGTGTATTTCTTGCGTAATATTTGGGAGGCCCTGTAAGCTGCCTGGACCGTTTGAAGTTTTCAGACTGTTAACTTTTTTCCTAATCTGTAGCATCTTTCTCTGAGAAGCTGTTGCGGTTGCCCAGGGTGAGTCAGCCTCAAGGCTGTGAGGGATTAACTCCCTTACTAATGGGTACATAGTTCTCTTGGATTATGAGAACACCGATGTGTGTTTATGTGTGCGTGTTGCTAAACTGTAGGAAAATGTATAGAAGATACTAGGATAGCACACAGCTTCGTATTTTGTATCGTGCATTTTTATGTGGCTTTGTATTTCTCCCTCAGCACAGCCTTAAATGGTGCCAAGGCATATCTTACTTGATGTGTCAGACCCAGAGTTCCTAACTATGAAGAAATTTATTTTAGCTGCCAAAACAGACACGGATTATTAGTTACATCTGAAAATAGGAAGGAAGGAGGCAGGGGAGGGTGGGAGGGAAGGTAAGTGTTAAGGATGGCTCCCAGTATTTGTTGTGCCTCTTCTCACGTAGAGGTGTGTGGAATTCCTTCTCATTCCCGTGACAGTGGTGTGCCCTTGAGCACCTTTACACCACCGTGGCCTCTGTGTCCCTGCTGCACAGTCCGCTCAGGAGGGCGCCGTCCGGGCCCGGCCCAACCCTGTGTCCTGGCCTCTGTGCTAATGTTAATTCCATTGCATGTTACCTTTGCTTAAGATAAGTCTGGAGGTAGCACTGGAGCCTAACAGGAAATCCGATCTTTTGTTCTCCAAAGCCTAATGTTCTGCACTTTCAAAAAGCAAATACTTCAAGGGCTGGAGTCATTGTAACCACCTTGCTCTGCTTACAGTCGAGGCATAGAGGTTTCTTTTAAAGCTTGAAAGTATCTGAAGTTACTGAAGACCATAGTCAGTTACTGTCGAGAATATAGGGACATTCATTAAGTTCCATTCTCTTGTTTTGGCCAACGAGTGACTTCATTGTAAGAGAAAATAAGAAAGGCTACAGTTTCAGTCCTGTATTAATTTATGCCTCGAGAGGGCTGGCTCTTGGTCTATGTACACTAAATAGTCAAGCTTGCTTTTGTGTAGTAGGTTCGTTAAGTGTCACGTGGAATCCGTGCGTTTAAGTAAAGGGTATTTTGGAACATATTTGACATAACTCTTGTTACACACACACATACACACACACACACGTACATGGTCTCTCTCTCTCCTCATAGTTTAGTTGGTATTTTTGGGAGGTTGTCGTAGTGTTTTTGTATTTTGTTTTCCTGTCTTTTGTATTTGTAATTGTCTCAAGTTCATTTTTTTCTTTTTGGTTTTTAATATTTTCTTTCCTTGCAGCTCCTAGGTTGTGTCCTCACTCGTGGTGTTCCCTAGTGTATCCTGTGTAGTTCAGACCTTAGTTCTGAAATGATCTTCTTTACGTCAGACCTTCATTCATTCCTTACACTTTCTAATTCTGATTTATCCCCATTACTCCCTTTCCTCGCTGTCCATTCCTGAGGTTTGAGGTCATAGAGCGTCGTGTTTGTCCATCCTGCAGGTGCGTCTTTGCTTGGTGCTTCTGTGGTGCACTTAAGTGTTCCTGTGATGCTGCGGCCACAGTGCTTTCCTATGGCCGTGGTGATGTGGAGTCACTTGCTCTGAACTTGTGTTAAGGGAAGTTGGTTTAAATACTTCTTATAGGTTCATAGGTCTAAAGCTGCTTGTAATACTGTTTTATGAATTGCCAAAAATGCGGCTTTGTGTTTTCTCGGTTTCCCTCCCCTCTCCTTTGTTGGCCCGTGTCCTCTACTGAATGCCCTTCTTGCCAGCTGAAGCCATGTTCATGCTTGTATTTCTCCATGGCATGCATCTCTGACCCAGGGGGCTGGAATTTTAGCCACTTAATTTTGAGCATTCAGGGGCCATTATTCTCTGCCATGTTAAGATTTTGCTGTGAGTTCATGATTATGACTCATCTGTGAGTGGAAGCACACACAGCTTTCCTTGTTTCTGCTGCCTTTCTCTAATTGGCCACTGTGCTTTTTGGTAAATGCCTGTGGGCCATCTCACTGCCCTGTGGTCAGTGTGTGAAATTCTCTGTTGCTTCACCCTTCCTCGTACACACGTGCCAGCACCACGTGGGCAAACACCCCCTGCAGGTTTGTCTTCCCCTGTTGATGGCAGAGGGTTCACAGGACTTCTCACCATTTCCTCTGCTTGTATGTCTTGTCCAGGGTGTTTGGTTTTGTTTTGGAGATTTAAAAGCTTTGCTGTCTTTGCCATCTTCCTGATTTGCAACATCTCGTGGCTTTTCCTAAAAGAATAACGATAACAAAGCAAAAACAATGAACAGTTCATGAAGACACAGGGTATTTTCTATAGTTGAAAAGCGGACCTAAAAGAAAACTGTCCCCTCTAGCGAAGGCAAATCCAGGGGATGCTCTCATATTTGTATATTGTTCTAGACATGTCAGAGGCAACAGTAGTAGCTTCTTCCAACACAGAATCCTAACATGATAAGACTTGTATTGGAAATTTAGAAAGGAATTTTATAAGTAGATTTAAGCCCTTATCATAATTAATTGAACTCTTAGGGATTCATGATAATTTTATTATCTCTGTAACAAAGTAGGAGATTGTATTTTAAGTGTTGGTTGCATGTAATTGTGATTACCTGACTTTCAGAACTCATGAAAGTAATGTCCCCTGGGATTGTCAGGATGTGTTCCTAGAGAGTTCTCAGTAATTTTGCCATTTTCTTTAATTTTCTTCTTTTAACTGTCAGTGTTCTAGAAAGAGGTAGCACTAGTACTTAAATTAGGGATTATTTCAGATATTAAAAAAATACAACTAAGAGAAACTTATTAAATGAGTTTTAGTTGCTTTGTTACGGAAAAATATTTAACCAAGATGGTCAACCTGAAATCAAAATATATAAGTGGTTTTAAGTTTGAGTTTAATGATTTTAATGTGTCTGTGGTTTGAAGCTCCTGTTTTTAAACGTGATTTAATACTATATGGCTCCTCAGGGGTTCTCATTTAGGAGCTAAGTAAGCACATGTAAATTTTGGCCTGTTTCTAAGAACATTCTTAGAAACTGAAAGATGTTTTGTGGTATTTAATCATCATAAATTGAAACAATAGAGTAATTTCATCACAAAGAATATATAGTAGTCATTTGAGGGTTGTTTGTGAAGATAAGTAGAAGAGTCTCTTATCAATTAAAAATGTCTGTGAATGCTAAATTGTAGTTGGCATGTAGGAACTCATCAACTTTATGTAATTTGGATAGGTGTTATTGTAATACAGCTTTGAAATACTTGGATACCTAATGTGTATTCAACAAATGTTTGAATGCTTGATGTTAGCTATCATTCTATAGTTTTAAATAAAGATACAAAAGATGAAGAATTATATGAACAAAGTAAGTAACACTTTCACTAAGAGTCCTAATGTGGTTCATAACTCACTGTTATATTTCTTTAAAAACTATCTGTATTTTAATACCTTAATAAAAATGAATTACAGATACCACTTTCTCTTCCCCTTTAATCCAGACAGTGTAGTCACATCAAATTTGGATAAAAAACAGTTTTTCTATGTAGTGGTTATAAGATAGCTTAAAGACATGCAATTTGGAATAAGTGTAGTTTTTTGCTGGTGTGTATGACATTGCTGGCTGAGTAGACTGGAGGAGGTACATTTGTTTTCTGTTGTGTGCTGTAAGAAGAAATTGAAATAGTTGCTCTTCAGGGTTCTTTCCCGTCTTCAGTAAATTTGATTTTGTTTTCTAGCATGATTGGATTAACTTTGGGTTAGTAGAGTAGTACCATGCAAATTAATATTTCAGATTAGGCTAGCAGTTAATAATATATATTACTTTAGGGTCATATCTCAGGTAGAAAATCTGACTTCTGACCTCTTATGACATGTTTGGCTATGAAATTTCTGAGTTCTGCTACAGAGAAACGTAAACCCAAAATGAGTCCTCCTTGTGTCGGTAGGTTGCCTTTGAAGTTGTGACTCAGTATACTTTACTTATTAGATGTAACTTTATGAAAGTCAATTTCAAAGTATGTAAGTTAAATCTTGCTCTGTCTCCCTGCCAGCTTTTACTCCTTTGTGAGAAATACCAGAGAGGGAATGCCCATTGCCTAGGAACTGACTTCTTTAGAAATCTGTTAGCTTAAGAAACTACCCATTAATTTTTCCATGCTGTTCATGTAATGCCAAGCATTTGTCACAGGATTACATACTGTAGTCTTAGTTAGTCTTTATTGTTTGTTGCTTATTATATATCTTATGAACGTAGATTGGCAAGTCGACTTTATCCCTGTGATCTTTGTCACTTTATTTTACATAACTGCAGCGGTACAGAGGAAGCGACTGACTGACTGACTAGTCCAGACTGAGTTGTTTTCAGATGCAGCATTATGGCATCCATCTTGTTTTGGGTTTTCACAGCTTCTGTGTGCTTGCTATTGCTTGGTATTTCTGTGAATGAAACAAGGCACATCAGCGCATAAAAAATCATTAAGGAATAAAACAGCAGCACCAGACAATCTGAGAGGCGTGAGACAGAGCACTGTTGAATCCCTTATGACCGGAGCACATTGATGTCTACTATGGTGGGCCCTGTTTGAAAAGGGAGTGACAGGGAGAGTTTGGATGGCCTTGAAGAGACAGAGAAGACAGCCAGCGGGTGGGCCGTGTGAGTCAGTGGCGGGGCTGTGGGGCTGGAGGGAAAGTGGGTGGGAGGGCCCTGAGCTAGGAGGGCCTTTCATGCTGGCATCAAGATTTTCATCCAGTAGCTAGAGGGAATAGTGAATTTATTGAAAAGACAGACATCGTTGGATTAAAATGCACCCATTTTCTCCCTCTGCAGCCCCAGCTGGATTAAAGGTTCCTTGCGGGTCTCACGCTTTCCCTGGCCTGGCCTGGGGTTTTGCCTTGTGATTTCCTGCTTGTGCGTGGACACCCCCCCCCCCCCCCAACCTCACTCAGCCCTTGTTGCTCTCTGTTGCCTTCTGCTGCTGGTGCTGGAGCTGTTCTTCCACACCTTACCCAGTCGCCTCGTTCACACCGGTGCCTTTCTCTTGCCCCTGTAGCCCACACAGGCACCGTCATCGACCAGCCGGCTCCTGTGTGGCGATACGTTTTCTTTTGTCCGTGAAGTCTGAGTGCAGAGGTGTCACCATCTCTGCCTGCCTCTCTGCCCTGCCCCTGCCACTCCGTGCACTTTGTACTCCAGAAAGACGAGGCTCTGCCCTGGTGCCCTTCTGAGACTCCTGTGATTGCCGTTCTCCTGAGCATCACAGTTGCCTGCTTAGTTTTCTGCACTTAGGCGTGGCTGAGTTCTTCTTAAGACCCTCTTGGTTTTCCCACCATGCATAGCATCCAGGTGCCTTAGCAGGGCCCTGTTGAGCAAGTGCCCCTCGGTCAGATCACAGTGGTTCTTCATACCCTGCCTGCCCTGACCAGGCGTCCGTCCGATGCAGCTGTTCTCTCCTGCGTGAGCACGGAACGTGTGCATTTTGTATTCTTCTTTCATGTGTAGACAGAGTCACCATTCTTTGAGGGTTCAACTCCAGATCTCTTTTTGAGACTTTGGCACGTTTGTTGGTGTATCCAGCCCCGATTCCTCTCTCTTTGCTGCCGTAGAGATGTATTGAAAATGATGTTACCAGTTGCTGAAGTCTCTTACACTCATTGAAAAGTGTTTCTGCTTCCTCTGCTGACTGTGAGCACCTGAAGGCCAGAGAATACATCTTTCCTGGGCTGTCACTGTGATTAAATGTGAAGAAGTTGGGACATTATAATGAGAACTCTTCAGGCTAGGGTTGTAGCTCAGGGCAGAGTGCTTGCACCGCATGTGTAAGGGCGTGGGGTCTATCTCTGGTGCTGAAAAAAAAATATTAAGTGTATTTGAACTGCGGAAGTGATGTTAAGGAAGGTTGAAGTAGTTGATCACATTGAGTTCTCGTTTGGTAACGAGCACAATGTGT
Source organism: Ctenodactylus gundi (assembly GCA_004027205.1). NCBI lineage: Eukaryota > Metazoa > Chordata > Mammalia > Rodentia > Ctenodactylidae > Ctenodactylus > Ctenodactylus gundi. The sequence goes on from PVKB01002251.1 coordinate 105,681, forward strand.
GATACGATTCGCACTTTCCTTTAGTTTTCGCAGAAAGCCCCTGTTCTCTTGTTGCCTGTAAAGCTAATGCTGTCCAGCACGGTGAGGTGAGTAGCCTAAGGCTGCAGAGGCGAAGGAGGCAGAACTAGACCTGAGTAAAGGTCTGTCTGACGCTGTCGTCCACTCCAGACCTCTGGATGTCGCCCTCTGGTGTTTATTTCGTTGGCACTTGGATCCTTGCACACGTGCCCGTTTCAGAGCCTGGCGATCTGTACGGCACTGAGGTGTTACCTCGCTTCTCCTCTCCGCAACACTGAGGTTAAAATAGCCCTACTCTGTAGGTGAAGAACACACAGCCACAGAAGTACATTGTCCCAAATTAAGTGTGAGAACTAGGAAGAACCTTGTTCTTCATAATATGTTTTAGGATATTGAAATACATTTCTTAATAAAGAATCCGTGAAGATCCTACTTAAATTTTGAATTTTATTACTTTTTGTTCAGTGCAATTAGAAAATAATTTACCATATACTTACGTATAGGGCAGGTAGCATTATTGTCTTAAAAATACTTTATTTCTGGGGCTGGAGGAAAAGTGGTATGGCAGTTAAAGTGCTTGCCTAGCAAGCCCAAGGCCCTGGCTTCAGTTCCCAGGCACTATATAAGATGGGCTTGGTGGTGCACACCTGCAGTCCCAGCACTCGGGAGGCTGAGGCAGGAGGATTGTCACCAGCATAAGGCCAGCCTGGGCTACATAGTAAGTTCAAGACCAGCCAGGGCTACAGAGAGATACCCTGTCTCAAAAAAAAAAAAAAAAAAAAAGTATTTCTGAAAGTAACATAACCATATTTCAGGATACTTGGAAAACAGAAAACTACAGTTTTCTCTATCCAAGTTCCAGTAAGGTTAGTTTCCATTCGTTGTTTTTTAGTCATTTTTATATGCGTGTTTGCTTTCTCAGCATTATTTCACCTTTTTCATATAGTTATGTGGTCACTATTAATTTTTGTTTGTAATCGTCACACAGTATTTCATCTGATGAACTATAAAATACTCTAAAAAGGAGGAGGAAGGGAGAGCACAATAAGCATTTACTATCAGATTGATATTATTTATGCTCAAAACAGTGAGGTTGCCTTCATAAAGTTCATAATGTAGATATGCAAGCAGAGATGCCGAGAGGCTCGGTAATCTGTCTTGAGATCGAGAAGCAAGCAAGTCGTACAGCTGGTGCTCGAGCTGAGATCTGTGTGTCCTCGGAGATCTATGTCTTAAGCAGGCGTGCCTTCCCACTGTGCTTTTGGTCTTGCTCCATCTGTTGTGTGTTAAATTCTTATAACCCAAGTGCTCCAGTTTTATAAATGCTCATTTATACAAACGTAGAATAGCAGGAACCGTATGTGGAATCATTCTGTGTCAAAATAGTATTGAGATTCCTTACCTCGCTTGCTCCACAGGTGAGTCTTGCTCTCGCCCTTTAAATCGTCGTCTTGTTATTGTTATACTTTAGGAAAATGTGGACATTTTCAGTTTTTTTTCACTATGTTTCCTATCTCCCTGCATCATAGTAGGTAATTATGTGTTGCCCACCTCTTTATCAACACAGATACCATAGAGTTCCATTTTGCCCTGAAGAATGGTTCATTGATACGTGCTTGTGCAGAAACAAGCTCCTCCTAGTTCACGGGCTGTGCAGATCCTCATTGTGACCGTAGCCTCCCCACAGGTCCCCTCAGCTGTGTGTTGCTGACCCTCTGACTAGGGCTGTTCTCAGGGCATCTGTCTGTGTCTCCTTCACACTGTGGATGTACCCAGATTGTGTTCCTCACGTTGACACTTTGGTTTCCTCTTCTGCACATGTGAGTGACTTTGAGGAAGCCGTGTGGTGCTCTTGGCTTCCTTTTGTGGTACCTGCCACTCCACTTAACCTGCCTGGCTCCCCCTTGGGTCATTGTCTTGCTCTCTTGAGTTGCAGAACCACTTTTCGTTCTACAGGTTATTTCCCTCATAGTTTTTTCTTTTTTTGCATGGTCTTGGGGATTGAGCTCAGGTCCTTTGCACTGAGCTGTTTTCTTAGCCTCTTTTAATCTTTTGATTTGAACAGGTTCTCACTAGGTTGCTAAGTTTCCCAGACTGGGGTTGGATTTGTGGTCCTTCTGCCTCAGCCTCCCAGAGTGTTGGGGTTATATATGTGGGTCACCTGCTAGGCTTCCCGTAGATTTATGCTTTGTAAACTTGTTTTACAATAAATATATGTATAACTCTTAGAAATACAGAGCTTCTCGTCCAGAGTGATTGCCTTATTTTATGTTTCAACCAGGAATATACTACGATTCTAAATTTCCCACATTCTTTCCAACATTTGGTATGAACAGCCTTTTTCAGTTATTTCAGTAAGATTATAGTAGCATCTCACTGTGGTGTAAATTTTTATTTCTGTGGTAACTAAAGGTGTTAAGCATCTTCACTGACCATTTATGGTTTCAGAAAGTATCTGTTGAAATGCTCTACCCAATTTTTTTTCGAGTTGGTTTATTTGAATATTATTTCTATTTTGTGCTATACATCTTCAGCAAGTGGTGCTGAGAAAACTGGATACCTACATGTAGAAAAATGAAGCTGAGCTTTTCTTTCACCCATATCTAAAGCAAAGTCAAAATGGATCAAAGAGTTAGATATTGGAACAGAAATGCTGAACAAACTGGAAGACAGAGTAGGTAAGAACCTGGGAGACCTATGGACAGGAAAGGATTTCATGAACAGAATACCCGTTGCTGAAGAAACAGCAAGAATCAACATGGGTAACTATATCAAACTAAAAAGCTTTTGAACTGCAAAGAAAATAGTCAACAGGGTGAAGAGACAGCCCACAGGATGGAGGAAATTTTTTGCCAGCTATGCCTGAGACAGAGGATTGGGATCTAGAATATATAAGGGATTCAAAATCACAAAATTTCCTGAAATAAATGAGCCCATTAAAAATGGGCAAATGAAAAGAAATTTCTCAGAAGAGGAAGTACAGCAGACCAACAAGCACATGAAAAAGTATTCAACATCTTTGGCCATCAGAGAAACGCAAATTAAAACAGCATTGAGATTTTATCTCACTCTAGTGAGGAACTGAAAAAAAGTTTATGGAAAGGTTATGGGAAAAAAGGAATGTTTCTTCATTGTTGATGGGATTGTAATCTGACTCAATCATTATGGAAAGCAATTTGGAAATTCCTTAGAAAGCTGAGAATAGAAATCCCATTTGACCCAGCTACAACTCCCCTGGGCATTTTCTCAAAAGAACTAAAGTCATTGTAAAGATACATGTATATATGTATAGCAGCACAGTTCATAATAGGTGGATTGTGGAAACAACCAACACGCCCACCAACAGAGGAATGCATGAAGAAAAAGTGTTTATACAATGGAATATTATTCACCAAAAAGAAAGACAGATGTGAAGGATTTGCGAGTATATGGAGTCACCTTGAGTCAGTAATACTTAGGAAAATGGACTAGACAATCAGTTGAGTACTGCATGGTGTCTCCTGATTGCCATAAATACATGTATAAAAAGATCTTAATGTGAAAGAGGGTGAGGCAGTGACTGCTAGGAAGGGGGGAGTTGCTCAGAGTCGGAGAACTGCTGGGGAAGGGGGGGAGGCAGAGGGAGGCAGCGGTGGCCACGAGTGGTATATGGGCCCAGATTCACCACGGTGGGCGTGGGCAACATGTTGGGAGCCTAGCACATTTATACTTGTGTTTTGAAAAAGAATAAAAACTAATGTGACCATAGAGCTCTTCATATGTTCTAAATGCTGGCACACTGAAACCCCATTTAGATACAGTTCTAGAAGCGTTTTATCACTGTGACCACATGCCTGACACCCATAGCTGGAGAAGTGTATTTTGGCTTTGGTTCCAAAGGCCTCAGGCCAGTCACAGCAGAGGAGAGCTGTTTGCCTCTTGGTGGCCGCAGGGTACAGTGACGACCCGGCTGGGAGGAAGGACCTGCCGGGAACAAGGTAACTTCTCGTAGGCACAGCCCAGCGACCTGCCTCGGCAGCTCGACCCCTGTCCTAACAGTCTTCCCACTTGTTAGCGAAGGAGTCCACCGTGAGGCCAGTAGCCTCATAATCCAGTCACTTCTCTAGGTGATCACTTTTGATAAGTTAATCTGACCAATTTTGACAGCCAGACGTACCTGTCGCAGAAGGAATGGAAAAGAGTATTTATAGAAACAATGGGCTAAAATTTTTTTTTGTAATTGTTGGGCAGACCCAGGAGGCTCAAGGCAGAGCAAATGGAAACGTGACGACTGCAGAATCGGCTAGAGAGAAAGTGAAGATTTAAATGAAGCCGCCAAGATGAAAACATTACTGGTGCCGGTACTGAGGCTCCTCACTGACTGGAACCTGAACGCAGGGGGCTGGCAGCTGCAGGCAGCGTATATCACAGTAGCATTCTCTGGGTGTGGTGACACACACGTGCTGTTCCAGCTCCGCAGAAGGCTGAGGCAGGAGAATGGGAAGTCAAGGCCAGGCTGGAGAACTTAGTGAAGGGTCTTGTCTGAAAATTGAAAAATAAAAGGGGGCTGAAGCTGTAGCTCTTTGCTAAGTTCAATCTCCAGGGCTACAAATAAATAAGTAAATAATTAATGTAAACTAAAAGAACAGAACTCTCAGCCTAGAATTAGTTGCTCTGAAGGATAGTGGAATAAGCCCTTTTGTTTTGTTTTGTTCTGTTCTAGGACAAATCTGAGAGAAAAAAACTACTGATGTTTTACATCAGGTAAAAAAGCCTTGAGACGTTCTGAAATACAAAAATGAATAGTGAGCAGGCAATAAATATGTGAAAATCACTAACATGAAGTATACAAAATAAAACTGATGTCAGTTCATGAAACAATTAAGCAAGTACCTGAAACCCCCACAACAGATTTGGAAATGATATATGTAATCATCCACCTCAGCGTGGATAGTCATATGCCCAAGTATGAAGGTATTATATTGAAGTTAAAAAACCCTATAGTCTCAGTGTAGATTATTGAAAAAATTAATGTTGAGGACAGGAGTCAGTATGATGAACACCTGCAACATGATTCCATTTCTCCTGCCATGTCAGGCCCCCGTGAGCATATCGCCAAGGGCTCTGTATACGTAGGACACGAAGTGGGATGTAAAGAAAAGTAGTTCATGCAGAGTCAAGGCCCTGGTGACTGGTGGCGCCAGTGGTCCTGATTCCAGGCCCAAAACTGGTCTCTCATCCTAGGGGGTCGTTTAACTGGTGTTTGCTTTGTTCTCCAAACTATGCTCGTATCTGAGACTGTTTCTTTACATGTGTAATTTCTAAATGAACACAACTTGAGAGGATGAAATGGAAATCACAGAAGTTTAGGAAAATGACAGACAGAGGGTCGGGAGGGAGGCGCGTGCCCGAGTGGCCGCCGTCCTGGCCTGGTTGCGGTGTTGGGACAGTCATTCAGCAGTTGTAATTTATATCCACTCCTTTTTTTAAAAGCTATTTTTCTTCTTCTTTTTTTTTTTTTTTTTTTTGCTAAAGATTTTTCTGTGGCCAATTATTGAACTGAAAGTGATAACCTAGTTATAGGGAAATCGTGTCGTTCATGTACTGTTCCGACGCTGTTACAGAAAGTGTGTCCTGCTACGTTATTTGCAAATAGGATTCTAGTAGGTGTTACCAAGGGAACTTATACACAGAAGTGAAAAGGAGGCCTAGGTGTTTTGCTTTTAACTATTTCTCTCCAGTGAACTGTAAAAGTTTACAATTTTGTCATAACCATTTTTATAATAGAGATTAAATTTAAAGCTTAAATGATTTTGAGAGACATTCTGATTTTAGTTAAATGAAAACCTATCCAATGAAATTAGTAGGCTGTACATCATAAAATTTGCTGTCCTTTTTCTGAAGAGTTCATTTGAAATACGTTAAATACTAAAAACTGCACGAAGAGCTGTACAAAATAAAGTTAGAGTTGAAGAGTTGGTGTAAGGGTTGTAATTAAATTAAAAAGGAAAAATGTATAATAAGAATTTTAAATAATACAGCTTTAATGTAAAAGTTTTAATTTTCTGGTTTGTCATAAGAAGTTGGTTAACCCATATTTCCACCTGCTGGGGAGTGGAGAGACGAGGGAAGAGAGTATCAGTAGCTGGAGCCGGGGCCAGGGACGGCGTTGGTGGCTCTGCTGTGCAGCACATAGACCTGGAATCCTGGCCCCTGGCCCCTTTCATCCCGAGGGAGGAGCACAAGTGCAGCCTCTAGCTTGTGTGCCCATGCGCCTGTTGTGTTCATATGAGTATCTCAAGTGTTCAAAAATATTTTGTTAGAATGCCACTTGTCCCCAAAAATATTTGGGGACAACTATGTAAAAGCTGTAGAACAGTAAGGTGATAAGAGAAGGATGAAGAAAAATAAAATGAAATTGAGAACATAAACTAGAGCCAGAAGTACTCAAATAGGAGGAAGTGCTCCCGACGTCCTACGCTTGGGAAGTGTTTGTTACAGATTTGCTTTTCAGTTTCTTGCAGCCAGTACAAAGGAGAAACTACATTTTCATAATGGCAGAAAGCAAATCACTTACTGAGCAAGGCCATAGCTGTTTTAAATAGTGTTGAAACCAGAAAGAAATGTATCCCTGAGGTTTTTGGAAAGTGAAGTATTGTATAATTGTTGCAAAGCCCATGTCTTGAATAGTCAGGATGAAGTTTCCAAGGCCATTTTAGTTCAGTTGGCAGGGAGACAAAGCAGAGTGACCCACAGTGCTGTGTTCCGGCCATGTGAGAAATTGACGGTAAGTCGAGGCATGGAGCAGCCTCAGTTTTCTTGAACCTATAGTGATATTAAAAGTAATTCTCGGGATGTATGTAATTTAATAATACAAAAAGATCTGAGCAAGGTGTGCTAGTAGACAGTTCACCCTCACTGAAATTGAGGCCAGCATCATAGAGTAATATTTAAATGTCCACCTGGGTTTGAGTATATGCACAAGTCAGAATCCAAGGTGGTCAGTGTGTAGCATTTGAAGTAATTAGAGAAACTTTTTAAAGAAATTTTTAATGCCTTTACGGTTTGTTTGTTAATTGATGCCCATAAAATCTTCACAGTGTACATACGTTCAGTGAATACTAAAAATTAATTTTAGTTCAAAAATAAAGGCAGCATTTGGCTAAATGGATGATTGACACGATATGAAAATGAACTGAGGAGCAGCATACCTCTCCCTGCTGTCCTGTTTCCAGAGTCGCTTGAGAGGGTGAGATAGGGAAGGGATGGGGAGAGTGAGTCAGTGAGGATGAGTAGCTGACAATGCACATGTTGCCTCCGTTCCTTCTGCACGCCTGTCTATATGGTGTCCCATGTACCGTCTGTCTATGTGCGGTATCATCTGGATGCAGACACAAATACAGTTGCAGGCTCTGAGATGATCTTGTCTGATGTGGCGCCAGTTTCAGGTCTCTCTGATCTCATGAGGACTTGGTGTGATTTGGAGCAGGGCTCTCAGTGCCCCGCTGGCCCTGTGTCTCTGGGTACTACTCCTGAGCATTGTTGTGCGGAATAGCACCCAGTGTCTGGATTTTTTTTTTTTTTTTTTTTTTTTTTACCAACACACCTTTCTTGCTGCGGCCAGAGTACAGGAGGTTATCAGAACTCTGCTTAGTTTTGCTTTTCTCTATTCCAGAATTGCCAGATGCTCCAAATTAAATGACTTATGGTTTGCTATTTTTTGTTAGTTCTAGTTTTTAATGCAGGATTAACCTCTATAAACCTTACCATTGGTAAGAATGCACTCTCTCTCTCTCTCTCTCTCTCTCTCTCTCTCTCTCTCTCTCGCTATTTTCAGTATGTGTACATAGCTATAATTTTTAATCTTACCCTTTTAGTATTGTACTGTGAACATCTCACACCATTTTATATTATTATATTGGGTGTATACAACACTTACGATGATGAATCTGTGGATCCCTTTATTCAGTGTAGTTTAACAATGTGAGTCTTTTTTCCAATCTCATATTACTTCCTTGCAAGTGGAATTACTTAGGATTGCCTCTAACGGTGTTGCTGTATAATGCCAAATTGCTTTTTCAGCAGTGATGTGTCGAGGGTAGTTGTTTCAGTGCACCTTTAATCAGCTCTGAGAATAGATATTGTAAACGTCTTGCTGATTTAACAAGGGGAAATAGTTTCCTCACTGCATTAGTTTATGTTTTAGAGGTACAAGCTTGTTTTATTTGCTATAATGTTTTTCTGTCATATTTTTTGCTGTTAATTTGCAGAGCAAAAATTAATGGTAGTTGCTTCAGAGGGTAGAAAAACAGGACCTCTAGTGCCTGCGCCATGCCATGTTTCTCATTAGTCAGATATTTTGTATCTTGCATTTTCCATAAGTCTTATACACAGAGCAGCTTTTAACATTAAGAAATTTGATGAGGATTCACTTAAATTTCTATCTTGAGATTTATGATCTGTTTTCTGGAGTTTCTTTTGCACCTTGTGTCAACTAAGGGAACGTTTGGTTGCATGAGGCCTTGAAATTGTGGCTTTTAAAATGGTTGGTTCCAGATTACCCAGAATTCAGGGGGTAGATCTGTTACATTATCAGATCTGTTATTATTATCAGTTGTGAACCTTTCTTGCGCTTGCGGGCTGCACCGTGTGAGGTTTTCTGTCAGGGACATCACAGGTGTTATTCAGCAGAAATGTGTCTCTGCATTGTGTGGGTTAGCTCTTGCACAGGACAGGGCGTGTTCCTTCTGTTCTCATTAACGTGCACGCTTCCTGATCTGCTCATTTCAAATAAGATGCCATGGTTTCTGTGACTGAATCATTATTGGGAGGTTTAAAGATAGATAATTATATTCAGGAAATTATGACTCATGAGATTTCTTACTTTTGTGAGATTGTTAAGTAAGCAGTGACTGTTAACAATTAACTGTCCTTTTTTGTGAAACATGCAAAATTATCTCAGGGGAGATGAACCAACTTAGGGTTTTGCAGCATGTTGCTTGGATGCACTTCGGTGCTTAGCAACATTTGGAAACCAGTATCCAGGGAGAGAAGGGAGCATTCGGGCTGCTGACAGCGGGAAGAAAATTGCAGAAATGAAGATTGATAGAGTAGGAGAAAATAAAGTTACTGAAAAATTGCAGAGAAATTGAATGTAACATTCAAATATTATAAATTTCCATTCCATTTCCTAACTTTTGCTATTAAGTAGAATTAAAATAGGAAACTAGAAAACCTCTGTAAGTGTATCTCAACCCCAAATTGCTATTTTTGCCTCTTTATTGGAAGAAGATAAGTCCTTGTGATGGATTAAACAGTTTCACAGAAAAATGAGGGACTAGTGGTGTCCTTCATCTGAATTATTAGCGTATTTTCACACGAAACAAGCCTCAAGTACTTGATGATCAAAGAAAATGAGTGAACTGAGTCTGCTATATTTGAGGTGTACTGTAAATCACTGAGTTCAAGAAACATAGCTGTAACCATTTTGACAGTCTTCAGTCTTGTCACACGTATTTGGATGTAATGTTCACTGGGATCGCATTCCTCCTCCACGTACTTAATACCTGCAGTGGCTGAAGTCCAGCCTTCTTGTCCTACTTTTAAGGAAAAATAAGTGAGAATCCACCTCTTTGAACTAGTTTTTGAAATAAGCATAATTTAGAAGCTTATTACAAAGGTTGAGACAGTAGGAAAAAAGGATTCATGAAGTTTGGGTTTAGTAAGTTTGTATTTCTTGACCTTTACCTCTAAGTAATGAACACATGTTCCTTAGCAATTGGATGACACTTTGAATATAACGGATCGCTTATTCTTTGTCCTGATTAGCCTGAACCCAGCTTTCCGTTCAGAAACCAGCATCATTAACTTCACAGCTGTTGCTTCCTCAGGGTGGATCGATGAATAGGAAGGTACACTTTATTTATTTACTTACTTATACCATTACCATTCCTATGTTGTTGGTCATACTAATCCTTCAGCCATATGCTGTACAAATCCTTATCTCAATGGAAAGCCTCCCTAATTCCAGTCTGCTGTCACTGTGGACGTGTGTGTGTGCGTGCGTGTGTGTGCGTGTGTGCGCGCGCATCCATTTCTGGTTCCTCAAGTGACCCGTATACATACTTCAGTCAACTTCAGTTCTTCATGAACTAAAAAGAGTTCAGCCCAACATGCTGCTACTGAGAAAAATATAAAAATCATGTTTGTTCATCTTCTAGAGCTGTTAAGTCATAGTACCTAGAAAACTCACATGTGCTGAAAGTCAGTGTATGGAAATAGTAAGGAGTTACAGAAACAATCACATTCTTAGCAAGCTAGGAACCAGAAGTTCTTCAGTAAATGGATATGTATCAAAATCTTATTGCAAGCATAATATATTTATTTTCATCTATTTATAGTAACAAAATGTATATACCTGGAATCATTCTTCCAATATCATGTTTAATGGTGAACTATTCTAAGAATCCCCTGCAAAATCTCCAACAGACTCTGTTGCTGCCTACAGTGTTTTACTAGCAGTCTTAACATAGCTCATTGAGAGACGCATTTAATAGACTCTACAGACAAGAGAGTGCAGTGATGCTAAATACATAAAGCCGCCATTAACCAAAGGATGCTGTATGAAATAACAATTCCCTACTTCTAAGTAAATCTGGAGCTTTGCTTTCCCACATAGTAACACATTATGATAATAAACATTCCACACCGGGTCTCTTGTGCTAGGTTGAAGTGAGGACAAAGGCACACTGAAAAATTATAAAGAAATTACCTAGTTATCTTCAGGCCATGGATATGTGAAACATGAAGGCATTTCTTGGTTAGGCCTGGGTTCTATCTCCAAGATACCTATGTGCAAATATTTCAAAATCTGAGAAAATCCAAAACTTGAAATACTTCTAGACCTAAGCATGTGTATGTAGTTTTTTATATATTAGGAATCTGGAGGGCTTAAATGTGCTTGTATCATAAATATATTTCCCAGTTTGTCATTAGTACTGTGGCCATGGTTATTGTTGGTTTTTCCTACATTGAGATTCCTGCTTTTGTGCAGATTTGTTGATTGAGTTCTACCATTTCTGACTTCCATTTGATACTAGATTTTTCTCATACTATGTGAGAAAACAACCTCAAGTATTTATTTATCTTTAATAAATTTGAGGCTTTGTTTTTGGTATTTAAATGTGGTCTGTCCAGAATTTATTTCTGGGTACAGGCTAAGGTTAGACTGTATCTTTTTTTCCTTCATTAGGCTGCCAAGTGTCCCCATTGGGTTGCCAGGTGTCCCATGGCATGCATTGGCTAATGAATCTCTATACCAACTGTTTGAAATGTTATGTATATTGTAATCAGAATTCCTTCTGACTTATCTTAACTAATTTTGATACATAAATGCTTTTAAGTGTATTAGTTTGTGCCCAAATATAGTTTATTAAATCTCCAAAAAAACCTTATCAGCTGATTTTAGATTTTCTAAATATATGATTTTCAAGTGATTGCTTTAATTCCTTCCCAGGTTTCATACCTATTTTGACTATGTTGTTTATAACTTTAAGAACTGTTTAATAACAGTGATAGCAGTAGGCATCCTTGACTATTCCTGATCATGTTAAGGAAATATTTTCTCATTCCTTTTGTTCAGGAGCTAGATGTTAAATTTTATCATATATCCTTTCAACATATACCAGATTTTTAATTATTTTTTTCACTTTTGACCTATTAATAACATAAATTATACCTTTAGATTTCTTAGTATTAAATCTTTGAAATCCTAAAATTGAACACTTGTTTATGTTATATTCTTTTAATATTTGAATGTGTTAATGTGTTGATATTTACTCAAAAATTAGTGTTAGTCTGCATATTAAAATATTTGAGGATTTTATATTGACATTCTGTGGAACACAAGGTTGATTTTATTTTGTTCTTCCCTATGCTGTTTTCTAAGGTTTTATTTACCATTGTATGCTAGAGTCCTTGCTTTCCTTCATTCTTAAGCACAGGAACTGTTTAAAACTGATTGGACCGATCTGGTCATTACGAGTTTGATGGACTTACAGTATGACTATGTCCCACACGGGTGTTTCTAGGGGAACTCTTTCCCAGTCTGCTTGGTTGTATTTGAACCTGATCTTTGTAGATACTTTGTTTTTTACTCCTTGTGGTCAGTCTTTAGAGATAACTTTTTTTATTTTTTAAAACACTGCTGTGTTGAGTTGCTTAGAAGTCGTCTAGTTTATTTTTATCTTTCTTGGCTGTGTGTTTGCACTGTTGGTTGGGTTAGCGATATGGTACTTGCTTGTTTTTCCTGGACAAGGAGCTCCTTAGGGTTTGTAGATCTGCAATATTGGTTTTTAGACTAGCACTGCTTTAACTTCTTTTTTAACTATTGTTGATAATCTTTTACAATTTTTACTGTTGTCTTTTTGACTCGGGGATTGTTTATAAGAATTTTCTAGTTGTTGTCTGTCTTCACTGTGGCTAGCAAAAGGAGTATGTCATTTTTGAACCTGTTAAGGTCATCTTTGTGGTCATTTTTGAGGTTAACTTGTGTATTTCATTTTTAGAAGAAGTCAACCAGATAATTTTATAATTATTCCTCATACATGTGTGTGAACAGAGAGAAGTGAGCTGAAGTCTCACTTCTGTGTTACTGCTAGTATTTCTTTATATTTCTTCTCGTTTTACATTGTAATTGTCTATTCCCTGTTGTCTTTCCTAGAAATGGATTCCGATCCTGTGCGTTGTCGCCTGCACCCTGGCTTCCCTTGGATTGCGTTGTTACTGTGTGCCTCGGCCTTTCTATTTTCAATCTTTCTAGTTACTCTTCATTTTTAAAATGTTGTTGAGCTTAGACACTTTGTTTTTATTAAAGAGACAAACGTGTTTGGTTTGTACCTTCTCATCATATATGATAGCGTTAGTGGTTTTGTGTTTCAAGTCTCTGTTAGAAAAGGTGACAGCGCCATTGCTCTGGGCTAGCCGCCTGCCTCCTCCTTCCTTTCCTGCACCACCCTGCTAGTTGCGGATGCCTTCCTTGCCAGCGTCGTCATGGTTGCATGCCGGTCTGCTGTCTACCTGTAATCCTTGCATCTCTGTCAGTCTTTGTCCTTCAACTCATGGAATTTATGGAGAAAAGCAGGCAGCCTTTTGAAGTGAGCTGGCTCCTAAGTGAAAGAGCTGTCCTCCACACACTAGAATTGCAAGTGCTCATCATTAATCTCTTTGCTGGGGTTTTGGGTTTTCTTTGTAAAATTTCATTCTCTAAATTTATGAGGTCTTTTTAGAGCTAGCTTTTTTAAATCTTAAAATGCATTATCATTGCTTTAATATTTGAATGATAGGCTAAGTAGACATAAAATCCTTGGGTCCTGTTTCGTTTCCTGTGAATGTGGGAGGTATCACTTCTCTGTCTTCCAGCAGCGAATGTTTTCTGGGGGAAGCATGAGGTGGCTTGACTGATTTCTTTGTTTCGTAATGTATTTCTATCTGGATAAGCAAAGCACTCTTTGAAATCCAGTAGTTCACTGGAAAAAAAAATTTGTTGAGGTTTGTTTAGAGGGGAATGGAAAATAGAAAACTTATATAAAGCAAATATGTCAAACGTTAAATGTGATTGATAAATACGAGGAGATCTGCATATTTCTCTGTAGTTCAGGGTATGTTTGAAAGTTTTTTTGACTTAAAAAGATACCATGAATCTGTAGTACACCAGAGAACGCTGTGTGCCCCAGTGAGTCAGTCCTAAGTTTTGTTGTTTACAATCTCATCTTTTCTTATGTATCCTAATGGACATCCATACTTTCTTGATATGATGGCAACTACTTAAGCAGTTTCTGTATTTTTTTACAGTGTCATTTCCAGATTTTTTAGCAAAGGTACCACAGAAAATGTTAGGTTTAAAGCCTGTGGTTGAGAATTCTAGAATCCTGACATTAGAATATGGAGAGAAGCTTGTAGCAATTTTTTTCAAAAGCTAAAACAACATGAGCTGTTGGAACTAAATACATTGAGTGACTTATATTTGCTGGTTTGGGGCTGCTTTGAACAAATATGCACAAAATTTAGAGTTGAAGTACAGTGACAGTTGATGGAGCCCAACATGCAAGATTCACACAGGCTGCCTGCCCGCCTTCTTCTTCGCCCTTCCCTCTTTCCTTCCTTAAGAACTCCTAGAGATCATAAAAGAGAAACAGATAGCTCTTGTTTTCCTGTGTGTACCCATTTTCAGCACTAAAGCCCTTGTAAATTTGTTCCCTTCTGTGCTCAGGTACATGTCTCGAGTCCACGGCATGCATCCCAAAGAGACCACGCGGCAGCTGAGCTTAGCTGTGAAAGATGGTCTCATTGTTGAAACTCTGACAGTGGGCTGCAAAGGCTCAAAAGCTGGTATTGAACAGGAAGGATACTGGTTGCCAGGAGATGAGATTGTAAGTATACATATATATGTATTTTAATAAACTTAGAGATACTTTCAGCTTTTGACTTTATTAAGATACAAACTATAGAAACTTATGTACAGAAGTCTGACAGTTGTCACTTGAACATTTTTATTAAAGCTCCATACTGGCAGAACCAGTACTTTTCTTAGTGGGTCTTTGGGCGGAGACTCCCTATCTCCCTTCTGACGGAGTCGGCTGTGTGCCACCTTGGATCTGAAAGGCAAAACAAAAGCTCTTTCGGTGTGTGTATAGTTCATGGTGTTTTTAAGTGTTTTCAAGAATAAATGTTGGTAAAAAAAATTCTTCAATGCTTGATAGTGAGGACACATTGAAAGGGACCAGCTGTCGTCCTAGTGAGGCCATGTGGTGGCGGGTGAGGTGGCGCTGTAGTTCTGTTGCAGCACACTGTGAACTCTCGGGTCTCCTGGCCAGTGTCTTTACTGATTGATGACTAATGCAAGGTTTATGCACTGGAACAGAAAGCAGGTAGGAAAGGCAGACAGTAATTCTCTTTATTTTTTACTTAGTTCTAATTATGAGTCTTTTTTTTAATGATGCTTGGGCCTGAACCCAGGTCCTTGCGCATGTAGACCAATAGCCTACCACTGAGAGCCATACTCGCCCCTTTTTAAAATTTTATTTTGAGGTGGAGTCTTGCAAAATTGCCCATGGTAGTCTTGATCTTGAGATCCTCCAGCTTTCCAGCCCCCAGGTAGCTAGGATTAGAGTCGGATAGCCCCCTGTGCCTGGCTTTTCTCGTAAGTGGAGATACTCTTCTGTTTCTTTTCAGTGTGTAACTTTATGCTAAGAGCCATGTACAGAAGTGTATCTTTAAATAGACTACTTTCATGTGTAGTGATTCTATTTTCTTACTTAATTTTATGTGATATTATAATAAATCAACAAGAGATATATTTTGTAATGGAGGCACATCATTTAATATGCTAGATTTCATAAAGGAGAAACGGGAATAGACAAGACGTTAGATTCCTGGAGATGAGAAGGGGACTGTGGGGTAGGGAGGAGAAAGAGATGGAGAGGGAAGGGACTGAAGTGATTGCAGCATGGGGTACGCGTACCGGTTCTATAAAATGAGCATCACCATTCTGTACTACATGCCTGCACTTAAAAATTTTAGGTTTAAAATACAATAAATACTAATTTTTTTTCTAATTTTTGAAGGAATGAATTTATTAATTGGACATTTTGAGTGTATTATGAACTTTCTAACATAAAAGTAGTACAAATCTTAAAAACAGGGTATTGGAGAGACATTTTCCAAAAAATTGAATTCTTTTCCTGGCTCTGTAGCAGATGAACTAGCAGCCATGCTCACCTTAGGTCTGGGCGAAGACACTGCGTTACCCAACACGGTTTCCACAGGGACACGGCTCCCAGAAGTGATGATAAGTTACAGACCTGGGAAAGTTGTCCAGATATAAGGGACTTTTTGTCAATTTAATTTATGCTTCACATCCCCATGAAAGAAAATTCATGTTTTCTGCAGATAGAACACATGGATGGAAAGTCGTCCTCCATTCTGCTGTCCTCCATTTGTGCACTGACAGCATTCTCAAAAGCAAAGTGAAAACGCTGATACTAGAACAGTTCTTCTATTGAGTTTTCATGCCAAAAAATAAAGCCTTGTTGCTAGTAAGAAATCTTTGTGCAGTCAGGTATGGTGGTGTATGCCCGTGATCCCAGCACGCTGAGAGGCTAAGGCAGGAGGATTGTGTCTCAGAGGCCAGCCTATTCTACTTAGTAAGTTTGAGGCTAGCCTGAGCCACGTAGTGAGACCTTCTCAAAAACAAAAATAACAGGAGAAGGATAAACTTTGTGTACTAAGATCTGATTAAAAAAAAACAGTAATTGACAGCCTAGTGTATACTCAGGATAATTCAGATAATACAGAATTTCTTATGCAGAAGTGCTTAGAAAGTTATAGATTTGGAAGACTCTACAGATATATGACAAGTGCCACTTAATTTACAGGATTTTGGTTTGTGGATCATGAGTGTATTTTTTTCATAGAAATGAGTTCATTTCTGTGTGTGTGTGTGTGTGTGTGTGTGTGTGTGTGTGTGTGTAAATATGTTTTAGATTTGCGCTTTTTTGTGTGCTTTCTTATTTTTCAATTTGAAGTTTCTTTGTTAAGCTTAATTTGACAGGTAGTTAATTAGCTTGTTACCATGTATTTGCCATGACATTAGGTCCTATATTTTTATTATGTATCCTTATTACATGTATTTATAGCATCTTTTCTCTAGATGAAATCTTATGGGCGTATCAGAAATCATTATACAGATTTTATTCTGTTCTTGTTCACAACATTTTTATATACTTAATATGTATGTCTAAAATAAGTATAACCTACATATCAAAATTATGCCTATGTTATAAATGATGTAAATATTTTTAAAATTCAGGAGTAATGTACTATACAGGAAGATGTCGGGTCATATATTACAATAGAGAGGAGGTTCAGTCCTGTTTCACTTGTTTATTTAGTTACACTAGATATTTCCAAACCTCGTTGTTTCTGGCTTAAGCTGTGGCATAAGCATATTAATTTCTGTTTCATTTTGTTAAGGATTAATTGGAATTAAGTCTAAATATACAGAAATACTCTAAGTAAGTTTTTGACCAATGACCTAAATATGCTTAATGGCAATGTACTATACTGCAAAGTGACTATATTAATAATAAAGTATATTTCCAAAAATCTAGAAGAGTAGCTTTTAAATGTTACCAAAAAGAAATATGTATTTAGAGATGGAAATGTTAGCTTGATTTGAGCAGTTTATATTTATATTACTCACCAGTTAAAAGTAAAATAAAACCTTTAAATGCTTAAAATAGGAAAGTACCAATACCAAAGCTATAATAAAAGCACAGAAATTTCCTAATCATCTAGGCAGATAGGCTTCCCAGAGAGAGTTCTTTCACTTCAGTGTAACTTCAGGCACAAACCTTCGAGAATTTTCTTTAAAACACTGAAATAAATATAAAATAATGGGACTAATTACATGTGTGCTGGGTTACTCTGGGTGGTTTACCCCTCGCCTATTGTGGGGGTGTTAAAGTGCTGCCATTTTTATGCCCCCCAGACATTCCCCAAAGACATGGGATTAACTGTGTTACCCTGCCACAGCACATGCATCGCCCACTGGCCAGGTTGGTATTGTGTTGACCGGCTGTGTGGCCCGTACAGACAGGCCGGTCCTGCGTCTTGTACTGTAAGGGAAGCAGCGCTCATTGTTTATCTGTGTGTGTAGGGAAGAGTTCCCCAGCACGCAGCAGTCAGGTGTCCTGCTCTGGTACATGAGTATGCAGCAAGACTATCTTGGGGTACTTGTCACAGAAGCGTCCTGGGAGCTGGGGACAGACCCGTAAGATAGTGCTTGGTCCTGGGATCCTCCTTCACAGCGTTACCACCACGTACATAGTATCAGCCACCTGGTGCTTCTAAAAGCTTATTTCTAAAATTTAAACGAGTGCTGTTATTCATATTGTTGACTTCCTGCCTCAAAGTGAAATGAAAAAGTTAAGCAGACACGTATGGCCTTGGGAAGGGGGGTGCAGGATGTTTTAGGTATTTTTAAACACTTAAAGTTATCCTTAAATCATTCAATTTTGTCATTAAGGAAAAAAGGTAGCAGTGCTCCTGCTCCCGTCCTTCAGTGCTTCTTAAAACAGGAGCTGGAGAGTCAGCCATAGAGGAAATGCTTATTTCATAAGCCCTGCAGATTGTATTCCTGGAGACGCTTGACTCAGCAGAGACTGGCTTCTGGTCGTCCAGAGGTGGCCAAGGATGTCGTTTTCTCTCTGACACTCTGCTGTGTGTGATAGAGCTTACAGACAGTCTGTTGGTGCCTGTTGTCACCCCACCTCCGCTACCTTTTTTTCTAATATTTTTTTAAAAACTTGAAATAATTTTAAAAATGCATGTGTTGTAAATTATAGTATTACTTCCAGTAATCGTATAGTAAAAGCTTACCTATAGTATGTAAGAGTATAAGTGTATTTGACATCTGCATCTCAACGTATTTTCTGTGTGGAGTCTGTGTAATATAAATAAAAAGAAAGACACAGGCTCCCACAGTGCCTTGTGTGAAACTGACCTCAAGCACCCTTTGTAACCGCCCGTGAGTGACAGATAATTCACTTGCAAAGGCTGTGATGAGATCATTCAACATGTAGGTACCTTCCTGGTGAGTGACTTGAAAAATACATATATGTACTTCCTCCCATGAGATGGTGGAATGAAAAGTAATTATTAAAAATGAGACTATTTCCATTTTAATTGGTTTGCTTAAACACTAGTGAATAAGTAAGCAAAAGCCCAGTTTTTTTTTTTAATGACAAACTTGCTGGACCTGGTAAATATTTTTTTTTTTTTTTATGATCATCTCAATCTTCCAGACTGGTGTATCATTAGCATTGACTCACAAGATACAAATAATTCTTTTAAAGCTCTTGAAATGATAGTCTTAAAAGGCCAAGTATATTAAGGCACAGAAGGATCTTTTTGATGTCTGACTATTCAACATTTTGTTATATCAAGACTTTTTCCTTTTTTTCTGTTTTTGTTTAAAGAAATGCTACACGCTCTGTGCTGCCCACAGATTGCTTCCTCCCCTGCTTGTTCTAAAGAAGTACCGTGTATGGCTTACATTTTATACATATTTCTCCAGTCTACCCCCCCCCCCCCCCCCATTCTTACAACTTGACTATATTTCTTGAGCAGAGTATTTTCATTGACTAGGCAGAATTAAGTTTGTGATTGAGGAACTGTCTTTGTTAGAAATATTACCTGATCTCTGTGTGAGGTAACCTTTTAACCCATTAGGTGCTCACTGAGGTGGAAGGGTCTACCGGGGTATTTAATGTAGTATAAGAGGCAGATCATTTGCATAAAAAGCATGCCAAATGTGCGTTTTGACGCTGAGGCAGCATGGTTAACACAACTTACTTGACTTTCGACTTCACTCACAGTTCCTTGCACAAAGCTGTGCTACTCTTTGACAGGTGGTTTTCACCAGATACCAAGTAATTTTGTCACCAATGTTGGGTTAACTTAAAAGTATGTTTTATAAAGATGTGACCTACAGAACTGCTGCTCCTGTCATCTCCCTGCTGAACGTGCACGTGGGGCCCCTTTCTCCCATCCGTGTCAGCACAGGGTCAGCAGCTTGTGCCTCGGCCACAGTTCTGCCTGTGAGCCGGGAGCACCGGCAGGCGTGGGTGCTGGTCTGGCCTCTGCACCTGCTTCAGCTCGGCTCCTCCTTCCCCACTTGTGTGAAACGCCTGTACTGCCTGAGCAGGGTGTTGCGCTGCTTCTGGGCCCAAGAGGCCTGGTTTTAAGTGAAAAGGTGACATTCTCTTTTCTTTTGTTACTTTTCCAATTTATTTAAGGTTTTAATACTTTAGTTCTTTTTTGAGACAGAGTCTCTCTGCATAGTCCAGGCTGGTCCTGAACTCACTAGTGTGGCCTGGGCTGCCCTCACACGCACGACCGTCTTCTGCCTCTGCTTCCCGAGTGCTGGGACTATAGGTGTGCACGACCATGCCCAATTTAGTACTCTTTAGAAGGGCATAATTGATGATGTAAAATTTGTGGTTTCTTAAATAGATTAATATTACATTGAGCTGAGTGAGCTTATTTCTAATTTATAGATCAACAAGGGAAATACATTTTTCTTGTCAAGAGTTGTTGTTCCTTGGCAACTCAGAATGACCAAACATAGAGAAGTCTGTGCTTATTCTCTTGAAGTTTAGCTAAGTTTGTATCTTTTAGACAAGAGATGGGATTAGACTTTCTCGCCTTAGGTTTTAGAAGTAACACCACAGGAAGCTGTGGCAGTCACTGGCTCCCTTGCCGTGTTCTTGAAGAAGGTGTGAGGAGTGGGCTGTCAAATTCAAACTGAACTCTCCTGTTTTTCATAAAATGTAATCTGATAAAGTAAGAAATTTTTAAAAAGCTGTTTTGATTTTTGCCTTTTTCTGTTATATTTGTCATCAGCTGATGAATTATATGTTTAATTACCTTCTGTGCAAGTTTGATGCTTTTGCATGCTGTTCTTTTATCTCCCGCCATTTTTATTAATACATGTGCAATACATACAGTTTACAGTGAATTTGAGTATTCTCTGCACACATATATCACATCAACTTTACAATCCCTTCCCATTTTTGGCCCTCCCACACCTTCCCACCCTGACTCCCGTTTGGTTCTGTAGAAGGCCTGTGTTCTGGGTTTCCCAAATCAGAGAAACCATGCGATATTTAACATATTTAATCGTCAGCATCTCACTTCACCAGTCAACTCACCACTCTTTGGCTCGGCTTCCCATCCCTAGACTGGGCTGCAGTAAATCTTGATGCCTGTTCTTTGAATCCAGCGTAGCCCTTTATTGGGACAATTTGCTAAAAGTTTTTTTTTTCTATATCTTACTATATCTTTCTTGTGATTCTTTATGGTCTCAAGCACCAGTCCACATGAGAAGAGAACTATAACAGTGAAATTCATAAGGCTAGAAATTGTAAGAAGAAATGGAATTTAAATTTTATATTCCTTAGCTGAGTTCTGGAAGGTAAATGTTCGTACATTCAAAAACATGCTACGTTAGATGAGCTTAAGCCTATATTGAGTTACTACATTAAATAAACTTGGAGTATAGTATACATAAGTATGCTGCACTTAAAATAATAGAGTGGCATTCCTATTTAAAAATTTTTTTAACTTTCATAAATTATGTACTCACATTTTGCTAATTACTCATACTTTGCCAGATTTGGTTTATCATTTTATCAACCTTTCCATCCTTAACTCCATGCATACATACTTTAAAAGATTTTATACCAATTTCCTATGTTGAATATAATTATGTTTTGCAAATTTACATTTTATTACAAATAATAATTGTGGGCAAAGATTCACAGATTTTATGAGAAAGTTGGTACTGTTTTAGGATAGCAATCTAATTATTCAAGTATCAGTGTTTTTTTGTTACACTTTCCCTTTTAATGTTTCCTTTCCTCCATGTTTTTGGTGCTGCTTGTGTCTCTACTTCTCTCAAAGAAGGGCTAGTGGTCACTGATTTCTTTAGAGATTCTTGGTCATGAGAAATTTTTACTTCTTCAATTTTCAGGGATAATTTTTGCTGGACACAAGAACCTGGGTTGACACTTGCTTTCTTTTAAAGCTTAAAAGATCTTGCTCCAGGCTCTCCTAGCTTTGAAGATTGCGTTGAGAAATCTGCAGTAATTCAGATTGTTTGCCTTGGTGTAATAATGTCTGTTTTTCTCTTGCTGCTTTTAATATCCTCTCTTTATGTTGTGTTTCTGAGGTTCTGATATGATAAGTTGTGGCAAGTCTCTTTTCTGGTTGAGGTTATTTGGTGTTCTGTAAGCTTCTTGTACCTGGAAATCAATTTCTTTTTCTAGATTAGGGATATTTTCTTGCACTATTTCAGTGAATAAATTCTTTATACCTTCAGTGCTGTCTTCTGCTCTTTCTCCCACACCCATAATTCTGAGATTGGTTCTTTTTGAATCATCCATCAGCTGGTGTATCCCAGCTACTTTGCTCGTTTCTAGTTTTGGAGTCATGCCTAATTATAGCATTTGTTTCCTCGGCCTTGTCTGCAGGGTCTGAAATTCTGTCCTCACAATATGTGACTCATCTTCCCCTGCTCTCACATATATTTTTTATATCCTGAATTTCATCTAGATTTTTTTTTTCAGATTTTCCACTTCCCTTTCAAAGTGTTCCTTCATATTTTGCATTTCCTTATTTACCTCAGCCAGTTTTTTATTTGTGGCTTCAGTCTGCTCAGTGAGCTTTGTCTCTCTTAGGACCACTATTTGGTTAGTAAGTTCCTCTTCGAGCCTGCTGATTAATGCTTGCATTTCTTTGAGAATACGATGTTTGAACTGGTTGTTCAACTCGCTTATCTCTGTTTTGACCTCCTTCCCTATGAGTCCCACTATTTCAGGGCCCGTGACATCAGTTTCTGGGGTCTCAGGCATCTCTGTGGGTGCCCTGTTGCCTTGTCGTCTTCCCATGTTTATGTTGTTGAGGAATAAAGGCCTAGCTGAGTGGTTTCTTTGAAGAAGTATTAGGGTGTATCAGGGGAGCCAAAATTCCTCTGAGTTCTGTGCTGGGAGTAGGCAATAAGGGAGGACTTAACAGTCCGATGGCCTTTGGGGTATCTTCTTCACCCCAGCCCCTTCAGCAGGGCTCTCCCCCTGTCCTGGGTTCCCTGCCCAGAGGGCAGGCCTCTCTACCTGGGAGATGCTCCCACTATGCTGCGCTGTTCAGCATGTCAGCGCCCTCTCTCTCCTCTCCGTAGCTGCCTCTTGTGCCAGTTTCTTCCTAAGTACTGTTTGAGGGTGGCCCCCAAAGCCTAGGTGTGCTCTTCTGAGCTTTCTTTTATTCTAATCAGTTTAACCTCAGGCTCTTTTTTCTCTTTTTAAAAATGGCTCCTGCTTACATCTTGCTTGTAATGGCTTCTGGGCATTGAGCACTGCTTCAGATCTGGGCTCTGGGAGGCCTTTTGCAGGGGAGCACACGTTGTGTGTGTAGTGTGCGCTGCCCTCAGGTTTGTTCTATGGAGGCCGGGGCCACCAGCTGCTGGCAGTTCCCTTTTCTCCGGATACGTGCTTACCTCATTTTGATACTCTGGTCCCTGGGCTTTCCTTCATCTGTGGTGTATTTTCTGTGGATGCTGGCAGCTCAAGGCTGCATCCAGTCAGCTGCTGTTTTTCTCCACTTCCGATATGCCTTTAGGATTTCTGACCTTCCCATGACCTCCTGTCAGTTGCTAAGGCACGCCTTCTTCTAGCTTGGTCATCGATTGCGGGCTTTACCCGGGGTTTTTGTTGTCTGCAGATGCCTGTGGGTCCCGGCCGTTTGCGGCTGGCCTTGGGCAGCTTCCTAGGCTGCTGTTTTTCCCTCCGCTTCCAATTCCTTTGGGATTTTTGATCTTTCCCTGGCCTCCTTTCAATTGTTGAGGTGCTCCTCCCTGTCCTAGCTACATTGAACAGGTGGTTTTTGACTGAATACTCAACTTTTTAAAAATGGGTCCATGAGGAGACATTATGCAGCTCTGTTACTCGACCACTATCTTTCTTGACCCAGAAGCTGGATGCTATTCTTTTAAAATATATTTTCTTTTTATGTGTTAATTGTATGTAGAACTGGCTATGTTCTTTACTGTCCATTCCTAATCTCAGGCCTTTACTTTCTAAATACTAAGCATTGATAACTAGTAACTATTTAGAGGATAATATGCAGTAGGTCCATGTTTAAACTGTGAACTTCCACCCAGAGATCATTCTTGCTTTGGTTAGGAATTTCCATTTTTCCCATAAGGATTTTAGGTCATGCTGTTATATAATCTCTTCAGCTTGGGTGAATTGATTGACCATATGTGTATGTAAATTCTTGTTTGTTCTTTGTCCTTATGTCTGACTTTTGTTTTACTGTTTCAATATTTTCATTTAAGAGTAATATTTAAAATGGTAAGAAATATATACCCCTCGCATTCCCTCCTATAAATGACTGACTGAATTTGCTAACAGATTAAACTAAACCTAGAATTACAGCGAATTTATTTTGCATTGTACCTACATTAAAGTATGATATCAAACATACATTATCTGGCAGGATATTTATTTGCTCATTAAGTAGAAATAGGAGATTATTTTAAGGTTAAAGTTGCTTTGGGATTATTGAGGAGGCTGGATTACGATGTGGAGCCAGGCTTCACCCAGCCGTCCTCTGCGCACCTCCCGGCTGTGTGACTGAACAGCTGCATTTCTGAGCTTCACTTTCATCTTGACATTGCAGTTAATATCTCGTGCTCTTTGTAGCTTACAGAAATGTTGTAAAAATCAGCTGTGATGGAGAATTTGAAGGTGCTTGTTATGCGCTTAGATGTACAGTGTTCATTCTGTGGCTCGGTCAGTTCCAGTTCTATGCACGGAGTAGATTCAACGCCAGCCACCGTTTCCTGATGCCGTATCCTGCAGGCACTCTTCTCTGTATTATATACAGATGAACTAGTTTGATTCTTAAAAACCCTGTAAACTAGGTACTATCGTTCTGTTCATTTTACAGAGAGAGCATGACACCCAGAGAAGCTAAACATTCTGCCCAAGAGTACGCAGCCGTGAGTGCCGGGGCCAGGATTTGAACCAGGCTGGCTCCAGAGTCTTAACCAGATGCTGTATGGATGACGAGACTTAGCTCCCTAGGCTGCCGCTAGATGGTGGAGCTTTTCCTTCTAGGTTCTCAGGCCAGCCTGTGTAAATTTCATACTATGGTGAGGTATTAAGTTCACCACACTCACATTCATCACTCCAGTTTTAGGATAAGCCAGTGAGAACCACTTTCAGATCAGTACGCGTACATCCATGGCGTTGAGCACGTGTCGGACAGCACTGGCTTTGTTGTTATTTTCTAGGTCACCGTAGGTCTCCGGGTGCGCGAGTTCCTGGCGAGAGATCTCGTGTTAGTGTGAAACGTTTCCTCTACGACTAATAATGACTGTTGTTTGCATGTTACTATATTTTCACTAATGATTAGCACATTGATGGATTATTAGTTAATATTATCTGCAAAATAGTATAAATCATAGAGCAAATAATAGTTTGACCATGTATGAAATCACTTTTTAGCCCTGTGTATTACCTGATATTGAGCAAAGTTGTAACAGAGAGACCAAGATGATTTTGTTTTTATTTTGAAAGGCCTACAGTATGCAGCCTTTCTCCAGGACAGCAACCCCAAACAAGGTGAACTCATTTTGCACTATGTTATTTTACTTTAATTCTACTTTTTTGTTTTTGGTAAAATTCTATTTTATTTCCGGCTAGCTTGCTTAACTCTTGCTAGTCTTACTTGTTAAAGCTGTACTATCTCTACATTGCTTCTAGTTTTGAATTTTGTGCTAGTAGGCTTGCCTTTCAAAAGCCTTCTTGTTCTGAAGTGGTATTTCACATATGCTAGTAGGTGGTAATATGGAGTAGCTGATGACACCTGGTGGCATCCAGTAAAAATACAGAGTTAGCTTACTGGCACATGTGAAAGCCAGAAGCACTATATAAGTGATGCGTGTTTACTGGAAGACATGTTAGACGTGAGTGATGCTTATGCCTGTTGTCCCCGCACTCTGGGAGACTGAGGCAGGAGGATCTCAAGTTCGAGCCCAGTCTGAGCAACTTAAGTCAAAAATAAAAAATGGGCTAGGGATGTAGCTCAGTGTGAAGTTTCAGTACCACAGTAAATGAACACTTAGTGTAGGTAACTTGACCAATAGTAAACACACCTATCTTATTTATACCTCAGGAAAAAGTTTGGATTCAAAATTTAACAACACTCAAACTCGGCTTGTATGTGTTCTGCACTCCAAGCAGCTGTTGCTGTCTTAGAGAGCAACTGGCGCTGCCTTCCCCAGCCCATGCCTGCTTTTATACCAGAAATTGGAGTTAACCTGCATCCAGATACCTCCACACTTCATTTCAGTTATACCTTTATGAAAAATTAAGTCTAAAATTCAGCACCCTTTGAAAGATCCATTTTCATCTTTGTTTCCTATTTGGACGAGGGAAGGGTAGGAAGTATAACATGGAGAGGCTCGAGCTGTGCTCATCTTCCCCTTCTAAATTAATCTGGTATCTCCCATCTTGATCATTACATGAAGATGAATTCATGCAACAAGCTCAGACACCACAAGATGACTCCCATTAATACTATCACATCAAAGATAAGCCACACTCTAGTCCTTTAATAAGATATTTCTAAATAGCTGTGAGGAAAAGATTCTGAATAAACTTGGAACGAATTCTATTAACTAAGGACAGAATGAGGTGTCTTACCACCATTGACTGTATGTTGGAAGATTTTTGGTACAAAAATTGAAATAATGGAAATGCGTTGTGCATACCCAGTGGCTCTTGTTTTAATACAGCCAATTACTACATACATGTATTATGTCTCTAGGACCCTACCAAGACAGACTTTGTGAAGTAGACATTTTTCCTGCCATGCCCAGGGTTTTATGTAAAATCAGTATTTTGTGATTGTAGTCCAGCTGAAATCATTCTATCTCCCAAAGTGAGTTTGCAGAGGATGTGCCTGCAGCACATGACTGAAACCAGTTATGTCTTTTTCTTTGCTGCTCTGGTCAATGATGACCACCCATTTCTTAGTAAAAAGCAAACCCGAACATTTACGTTTGTGCAGGGTTACTCCTGTACCCCAACTACAGCTCTGGAACCCGAGTGATTCTCTCCTTTTAGAAGAGTGGATAGTGGCACTCAAATGTAGTTAGAAAATACATTTGGAGGTAGTACCTGACGAGGTCGGTGCTTACGCATGCTGAATGGAAGCCATTTGTTGGGAGAGTATTGGCATCTGAGGAGATTAGACCACCACCAACCTTGGGAACAGCGTAGATAACGGAGACAGGTGACAGTGCCCAAGGGTGCGATGTCAGGATCCACACCCAAGTGGCCGTGATTAACGCAGCTGTGGGTTTTCTCTGTTCAGTTGGTTCCCACGTCTGTAAGAGAAACTTAAGGATAAACCCATCACTCTGCAGTGTGTACTAGCAGAACCTGAGAGTGGTGTTCCCCCCGAGTGGGGCCTACACTAAGAGAATGTCTGGCCATCTTCCTGTTTATGTATCGAGGCGTAAACAGAGGTTCACACCACTCCACAAGGGCCCTACAGACCTGTCTGAGATGCAGACGTGGAGGAATGCCTGTGTACCTGCAGTCAGGTTTCCTTGTTCCTAGCAACAGCCACATCGGGAAATAAACCTACTTCCTTTTTTGTTTTTGGTGGTAATCTCCTCTGGACAATGTAATTAAACCTTTAGTTTGACATTTTAAATTTATTTTTCCAAATTCAACAGACCCTGGAAATTTGGCCACCTATCAGAACATGGACATTCTGAGTAGGGGTTGTTTTCAGTACACTCTCCAATGCCATGACGAGAAGGTAGGAGTAGCGAGCAGCACCATGTTGCTCTCCTCCGCTCCCAAGGGTGCCACGCACTTGCCGCATGTTCCGTAATGTTTAAAAAGAAGAACAAAGTAAAGGTTGGTTTATGTGAAACTGAGCTACAGGTTGGTTTTGGGGCATACTCAGTTTACTGAAGAAAGAATTCCTTAGATGAAAAAAACCCGAAAGAAACCCTAGAGCTGGGTGGACTGGTCTGCCGCCACATCACCTTAAGACACTTCTGAGTATTAATATTGTTCAGGAAAGAATTTAAATTTTGAAAAAGTGAATTCCTAGGTATTTTCCTTTTGGTTTAACAAAATAAATGTCTAAGATTGTTTTTATAATGCTTAACTTGTGATGGACTTTAGTATCAATTTTGTTCTTAGTCATTGCGGATACTGACAAAATGTCACACGAAATTATTTTGTATTTTTTGTAGGACTGGGAAACAGAAAATCATGACTGGTATTGTTTTGAATGCCATTTGCCTGGAGAGGTGTTGATATGTGACCTGTGTTTTCGTGTGTATCATTCCAAGTGTTTGTCTGATGAGTTCAGGCTTAGAGACAGCAGTAGTCACTGGCAGTGCCCAGTTTGCAGGGTGAGTACCTATGAGCTTTCATGTGCTGGTCAGAGGGTTGAAATTGATGACTAATGGCTTCACAAAGGTACCCCAGGTGGTCTCGGCCAGGTGAATGGATAAAGTTCTGGAGGGAGGGGGTGAATCTGCCGGGATGGGGACAGATGAACACAGCAGTCATAAATGACATCTCTAAACACATACTGTGTTTCAGGATGTGGTTGTAGAAGTTTTTAATCACTTGAACATATGCTGTATTTCCTTGTCTTACACCTGCCTCGAGATTATGCGACTACTTTACTTTCTTTGAAATATGAAATGCCATATGATACCAAGGTCTGTTCGATCACTTTTTTCTAATAGCCTGCACAATTTATGCTGCTCAAAAATGCATTAGGAAAAGACTCCTTGTTGGAAGCACTTTTTACTCACTTCCCATTTTGTATCCACGTAGTGTTGCCTTTGTTTTTGTCATAGTGAGTTAACTTTTTGCTTTTGTTTCATTTGGAGGGTGGAGGGATGGAACAGTTGTGAATAATGAATTCCTACTTCTTTGTTTAAAGCAAAGTGAGTTGCCTAGTGGGGAAAATCGGTCCTTTCCACGGTTGTTTTTCTTCTTTTCCTCACTGCAGAGCATACAAGCTGTGGTTGTTGGTTGTGGAAAGTAGCATGTCCGTACTTGTGAATGATGGCTATGGCCTCCCATTCGGGTGGCAGTCAGCACAGACCGCATGGCAGCCACCATTGGTCTGTACCTGGCTGTTGTTAAAATATTGATTGGGAACCATGCACATTGTACAGTTTACCTGCGAGCTCAATTCTGAGTATATTTTATAATACTTGAGTAATTTAAATGTTTATCAAATCTTCCAAAAAAACTGTCTTTCCCTTTTGATATCAAAACTTTCCTGCCACCTTGAGCCAAAAAAAAAAAAAAAAGAAGAAGGACATGTCCTAGCCTTCCTTAAGTAACTGGGACTTTGTTTCCCTGAGTCTGCTAAACTTATCCAACTCAGCTGTCAATGCTTTGTAGGCCGACTAAAGACAGTGGAAATAGCATTAAACAAAAGGCTTAATCAGATGTGTAAGTCCTGGATGAATCGTAACAGTAACTCTCCAGTCTAAGTAGTAATGATAACCTAATGCAAAATCTCTAAGTCAGGCATTACAGACTTCTTCGTGGTCTGCAAAAATAAACGATAGCTACAGAAATCTATGTAAGGTGTGAGTTGCCACCGTTTCGAGCAAAGGAGCTGAGATAATATTTGTGTTTTATTATCATGGATTTAGATTGTGCACTTTCAAAGGAAATATATGTCTTATATTTTATAATACAAAGCTCATACTAGGGGGAAAAGATCTTCAAAATAAGAACACCAAGTTAAAACAAGCACAAAAGAGAGTGAGAAAAGAGGAGTGCGCCAGGCAGTGAAGGCCCGCGCAGGGGGCGGCGTAGGAAGTTCGTTTCCGAGTGTGCGCGCCTCTCTGTAGCCATAGCCTCTTCATATTTAGTGTTTAGTTCTTCTTCTCATAGTAAAGAATTTAAATGAAAACACTGAGATTTTGAGGAGTTAAATTTCATTATAGATGGTCTACATGTTTTAAATTAAGAATAAATACTGAACAATTGTACCTTTGAGGAAAATGTCTAATACTTTCAGCAGAATTTACTATCAAGTTGCCAATTCCATTTTCTGTATCTATTTGCTCTGCCCTTTTTGATAAAATGAAAACTTTCTTTAAAAATTCTGTTTTTGCCTCATACAGAGAAGTGCTGCCCTCCTGTGTCTTTGTTCTGGGCTTCTCCAGGTTTATCGTTACCTCTTTCAGTCTACATGTCTGTATGGTGTTAAGTATATAGTTGTGCTTAGTGCCCCGAAGCTGTACGTCAGTAGAAAGTGTTGAACTGTACTCTACAATTGTACTCTGGGTTACACTCCAGTAGGACTCAGCAAGCCTGTTTTCAGGGTTGAGTGTTAGAAGTTTAACCTTGAATTTCAAATTTTCCAAAAATTACTTATTTCTGTGATAAATCCATTACATTGCTTTAATAGTTATGTTCAGAAGAAAGATAAGGGCTGATAGCTCCTTTCCTTAGGAAAAGTTAGAATAACTTTGATATTTGAGCAGAATTTCAGGTATATGTAAGGTGAAATTTTTGAATGCTGACAAGTGCCCAGAAATAGGTTAAAGCCATCTTTGATAATATGCACAGGTGACGTACCAGATGTGGAGATTCCTAGGCTTAGGGAATTTACCGTGTAGATTAAAACTACTATGGTGTCAGATCAGAATAGGCTTCTCTTTTTACTAAGTAGCGTTTTGAGAGTAAGGTGCAAGAACTAAATTTAAATCCAGGTAAAAATAGGAAACGGAAGTAGGTCTTCACTACCTAAAATGTAAGATTAAAGCAGGCGCTTCTGTCACAGTTTGTGCTGACCAGGAGACTGCCGGCTGCCCTGCCATCTCGCTCCTCGCAGTGTCGTGAGCACAGCTGCTGTCCTTCCAGCAGTGCCAGCAGACGGAGCTTCGTCTCTTCATCTTCTGAATATCTTTCGAATATTTGGAAAGGAAAATAACAGTTTTCTGAATTAAAGTTATTCTAACAGTTTTCATAATAAATCTTCAGAAGTTTTTGGAGTGTCTTTTAAATAGTGATCTTTGCAGAGAGAGAAGGTTATTATTTAAGTGCATATATTCTTGTGAGTATCTGCTAAGTTTTGCTTTTAGAAAAAAATTACATAATCTCCAGTTTCACTTACTTATTACTAAGAATTCATTAATTAAAAAAAGAGATGTAGACATTCCAAAGTTTGCTGTAAAAATTCAAGTAGTGTAGAAAAGGATAAAAAAGCAAAATTCCCTTCTTCCTTCCCGTGGTAGGTACATGCCCACATGGCTTCTGGCTGTGTCTGTGTATTGTACATGGATCTCATTTTATCTGCATCTGTGTAACTTGATGGGCACCACTGGATAGAGATATGTTTCCAATCAGCAATGCCTTAGACATCTTTTTTCTTTTTGTGCATGCTATAATTCATAATTGTATGTGGCTCACCCTCCTATGGGTCCCACGTTACCACACCGGTGATGTTCTGTCACTGGTGATGCTTGTGTTGCTATGTCAGAAGTCAGCCTCTACAGAGAAGCTGTTTCATTCTTACTTAGTTCCACATGAAAGTTAAGCGTGTATTTTGTTTTACTTGAAATTTGTTTCCCTGAAATGGCCATGAATTTCCTAGGAGAAACTTCTTTAAAAAGATTTTAAGATTTTATTTATCTAAAGGACATGCCTTTGAACAAAATTTAGTCCATTATTATTTTTTTTTTTTTTTTTAAAGAAGGACATTGTAAGAAGGACGGTGTATACACATCTAAGTAATTCTGTCTGGTCATGTTTGGTCATTTTTAGTAGGATAGTTTCCTGGACCGTAGCATAGCAAAATATTTTTGAGGTTTCATTTGCTGCTGTTACCAATTTGACAGTATAAAAATTGATATATCGTTTTAAATTGGGTTCATTTTCATGCATGGTTTTCGAATTATGAAGTCATTTTATCCTTTGATGCCCTAATTAGAGACAGGCCGATGCATGCCCAAGAGTGTGAGTATATGTACCCAAAAGGCACTGCGCGCTGCTGTCTACAGGCCTATGGGTCAAAATTGAGTTGCTGTGGGTCATACCTACAGAGGGCTTTTGCTGCTGCTGTTTTCTTTTGCTTCCTACTCAGGCAAGTTAGGCCACTTGTCTTAGTTACTTTCCCATCACTGTTACTCAACACGCAACATGCACAAATTAGGGAAGGACAGGTTTATTTTAGTTTACAGTTTCAGAAAGTCACAGACCGCTGACAACAGCGGAAGTGCATGGAAAATGCACGGATAGAGGCAGCTCCTCAAAAGATTGCAAATAGGAAGCCAAGTCTTTCCAAGACCCGCATATATATTCCCAGGTCCCATCCCAGCAGTCTGCTGCTTTTGGGTTCAACTTCAGTGTTCTGAGCCTTCTAGTTGTGGAAGGTGGAGTAAGCCCCCACCAGATACCTGTAATCCAATCTGCCACATGCCTTTCGTCCACCACTCGCCCATAATTCTCCAGGCCAGGCCCCCATCTCCCAACAGCACATAATCCTATAGGCAATCCATAACATTCAAATACATGAGACTTTGGGGGAACACTCCAGATCCAGACCGCAATAGCATTGTAAGAAACCGCACAGCCACTTGCAAGGGTGGCACCACATTGCCCTTCAGAGCAGCGCGGTCTGTTTTTCCTATAGCAGTGGAGATGCCCATTTGTGTCTGTTGAGCCCAAGAGGGTGGCTTGGAGTCTGAAGAGCTGGATTTCAGTTCGCCACATGTGGCTTATGGCTGCCATTGTTGTAAAGTACTGTTGTAGGACATTCATGTTCTGAATGTCCGCACCACCCCAGAGGAGCATGTTTCAGTGTAAAACATTGACCTCATGGAAGTGGCCCGCCACAGGCCTCCCCATAGCCACCACACACCACATGGGAGATTTCCGCAGGACTAACGCCCCCCCCCCACCCCCCACCCCCCAGCTCTCTCCACCTCTGCACAGCACAGTGTGTCGCAAACACTGCACAGGTTAGTGGCCTTGATATCTGATAGTGTTGCATTTGTTCTGGACTCCCCAACAGAAGATTGACTTTAAGGGCAAAAAACCTGGATCAGAAAACAGACAAAACAGCTGGTACTTCCCAGGGGGACACAGTAGACACAGAGTTTGAAAATGATCCCATTTCCGTCATCTGCTTAGTATGTTCATGTTCCTTATACAAGTGAATTTAGTTTTCATACTTAAAGGGTATGCTTCATGTCACCACCTCTACATGATTACGATTCTTTGTGTCACCTCACTAACTCTGGTTCACTTTATATCTCGTTTATGCCTTATCTTTTGTGACCTTTAAACAACAGGTTAAGCATCTTGTGGCAGGGACATATTATTTTAGTGTGTCTTTGGTAACTAGAAAATACTCATTCTTCCACCAGTGTTTTGGGTGGTGGTGGTTTTCTCTTTATATGAGTTGCAAATTACACATTAATGTACAAATTGTTTGATGAGTTAACTGAGCCCACTAATAAAATACAGAGGCATAAGAGAATACAGCTAGAGAAATAATGTGTAAAAATTTTATTAATAACTTTAAAATACTCTGGTTTTACATCTGATTCCAACAGCTCTTCCAGGTTTGCAGCGCCTTGTGGTCTGACTCCTGGTGCTGACTCTCAGGTCCCTGTGGAGACCTGGGAAAGATAGCTGTCTGATGGTGCTCCGATTCCCACAGGGGCTGCTTCTGGATTACCCTTACTGCAGCTTCCTTTAAAAATACTTACATTGTAGATACAGACTTTCTAGTAAACAGTGCTTTAAAAATAGACCTACAGAAAGAAGTCTATAGAAAGCATTTTTGACTGGCTTTTAAGTAGATGTTAATCTCCCCATTTTTGGCCCACATAAGTAGTAGTTACCCACTGGGCAAATGAAAACACAAGGAATTTAACTATCTACTAAAACTCACCCCTTGGAGTCCACTTAGAATGCTTATGAGCTGGCACTTGCTGACGAGGCAGCGTTGACGTTCTCCAGCGTGGGCTGTGTGGGTTTGCTGTTCAGCCAGCCACAGAAGCAGTTATGATGACAGATGTCTTTAAAGTGGAGGGAGGTATTTACCTCTTGAAACTACTTTTCTTGTTTTGGGGTATGTAGACAGTATAACTTTTGTATAATTCTAAAAATAGGGCAAATGCTCATTGCATGCTCAGAATGAAATAAGAGCAGATGACAGCTGAAAATATTTGAGCATAAATTCTTTACTTTGTATATCTACTGTAAAATGAGTAGTCTTGCTTTCAGGTCAGTGTTCTGTTAATGTGTTAGGTTTATTGATATTTCCACTCCCAAAATAATTATCTTTACTTTTAATATAGATATCAACAATTATAGAGATTCGGGTTTTAGTAAAATAGGGGTTGGGGGACTTGCTTAGTGGTTAGAGCACTTGACTGCCTTGCGTAAGGCCCTGGGTTTGATTCCCCAGCATCACATAAGCTGGGCGTGGTGGTACACTCCTGTTTTCCCCGCGCTCTGGAGGCTTACGCAGGGGGATTACTGTGAGTTCTAGGCCAGTCCGGGCTACAGAGAGTTCAGGACCAGACCGGACTACAGATTAAGATTCTGTCTTGAATGAGTGAATGACTGAATGAATGCCTACAGCAGTAGCTTAGTGGTTAAAAGTGCTTGCCTGGCTAGTCAGTGTGGATAGTTCCATGTGCCGAGGTAGATCAGACTTTCTACCGTTATTACTGGCAATAGATCTACTGAGTTCCTCTCCTGTTCCTGTAGGTAGGAGTTGATCCTCAGGTGAGGTGACAGAGACTGAATTTAGGTAGGAAAATAGTTGATGGTCACTGTATGTCAGAGCTTTCTCATTTCTGTAACAACACAATTTATGGGCAGTTAAAATTAATTTTGATTATTGGAGTCTTGTGATTATAGGTACAGAAGAGATCTTAGATGTTTTTAATTCCCCAAAACAATATAGATAATTTATATGTAGATTAGTTTCTCCAGATAAGATATAGAGGCTGCCTGTTAGTGTCTCCTGGCATACTTAAGACACAGTGCCACACTCACTGTAGATAGTGTTTGGGAATTAGGCCTGCCCATCTGCACACGTGGTAGGGACCCCAGATGGTTATATGCTTGGTCATATGACCCCATAAGACCCCATATGGTCATATGATCATATGATGTGTGCTGCTGATGACCCTGTGCTTGATTGTGATATTGACAATGGCTAGGTAGGTGTCACCTAGCAATGGCATGACTCACATATCAGAGATGAACTACAAAATTACTTATATTGATCAAAATATACTAACGGGCTTGAATGTGAACAACTGTTTTACATTTTGGAAGAAGCTACTGTATTTTTTAGCATATGAATATGTAAAATCTTGTGATGCTGTGGGTTAAACCCAGGGGCTTTGTTATATACTAGGATAATAACAGTACCAGTGAACTATATCCTAGCCACATCCTTATAATTTTGAGTTTAACAACGTTAACTGATACAATAATTCACATTTTTATAATGAAAATGTTATTAAAACATAGTCATACTCATAAAATGTTACTGATGGCTACTTTTGTTTTACAACGTTAGGGTTAAATATTTGAATTGCAAAGCCTAAAATATTTACCAGCTGGCTCTTCACAGAGAAAGCTTGTGAGTCTCCATATAGACTGTTTGGGTGGCATATCTGGACCTTGGGAGTCCCAGGAAAGCTCACGCCCCTGTCGTGTTTAGTCCCAGACTTGAGGACTTCATCAAGGTGAACTCTAGTAACATAAATATATTATTTAGGAAAGGGCATCTGGATTTCTGAGCTTTTTACTCCCCTCTTAGAACACTGAGTGTACTAAAATGATTTTATGTTTATTCTCTGCCAAAATCTGGGTTTCTGGAAAGGATAAACGATTTAAAAACAATACAGTCAGTCCTGATTGTTCCTTCTAGAAATGATCTTGGAGTATCGTTGTTGATAACCAGCTTAAATTTGGACATAATTGGCAGCTGCTGGGAAAATCCCCACACACTTCAGGCTAGCTGTGTGGTCAAAGTGCCTTAATTTGTGGTTTGCCTCTTATATTTTCCATAGACTCCTCTGATTTGATGTAGGCCTGAAACTGTCTTTAATAGCCTAAGAAGCCGGCCAAGACTTTGTGCATTTTCTTTCATACTGTAAAGCGGGGCAGCCCTCAGTAACTATAACTAATTTAAGAATATCTTATTTTAGTAAACATCTTACACAGATACAGCCAAGCTTTAGCTTTGTAATGTATATCATTGCAGAACAGTTGTAATAACTTTTCCAGTTGTCTGAAGGCTTCTTAGGTGGAGATGTTGGTCAGAATCATGTCCCTGTGCTTCCAGATAATATGGACAGGCCTCAGTAACTTCTCCACTCTGACGCAGTAAATCTGATCTAGGCCAGGAGACCTGAGACTGGCCAGTGGAGAATAGAGTAGGCACAGTCGGTGCTAATGTGATCTGCGCGTATGGTGGAGCGTTGTTTTCATGTTTTCCTGACCTGTTGTCAGGAGATCTGCTTATTGTTTTACTTTCTTGTTTTGGGGGGAGAATATCTAACATCCATAATTTAAGGAGGAAAGGTTTATTTTAGCGTATAGTTTCAGGAAGTTTAGTCCATACATGGGAAGCTGACAGTGGTAGACGCACATAGTAGGAGGACGAGCTGGAGACAGTCATTTCATGGCATGGTAGACACAAAACCAAGGGAGGGAAGAAAGGCGGAACCAGCACATATTTCTCCAGGTCAAGCCCCAAGCATTTACCCCTTCCAGGAGAATTTAATGCAACTGTGGGATTTAACCCTTGCACTGCCCAAGAGTACATGGTATCCATATGTAATCAACAACATCCAAATACATGAGGCTTTTTGGGGCACTCCAGATCCAGGCCACATTTTTCCCCGGATCCAAAAAGACTCGTGTCTGCCTTCTTGTACAACATGCATGTAGTCCTTCTCTAAGAGTTGCTAAAGCTTTAACAGTTTTAGCATTGTTAAAAAGCCCAAAGTCGGGGCTGGAGGAATGGCTCAGCGGTTAAAGCACTTGAGCAAGCACTAAGCCAAGCGCTAAGTACCCGAGTTCGATTCCCCAACACCACATAAACTGGGCGTGGTGGCGCACGCCTTTAATCCCAGCACTTGGGAGGCTGAGACAGGAGGATTGCCGTGAGTCCAAGGCCAGCCTGGGCTCCACAGTGAGTTCAGGACCAGCCTGGACCACAGAGTGAGACCCTTTCTCAAAAAAAAAAGAAAAGAAAAGAAAAGAAAGAAAGAAAAGAAAAGAAAGAAAGAAAAGAAAAGAAAAAAGAAAAGCCTGAAGTCTCCTGAGATTCAAGGCAAACTGTCAGCTGTGAGCCCCTGTGAAAATCAGAAGTTAAGCACTTCTGACGTTCAGTGGTGCAAGGTAAACATTCCCATTTCAAAAGGGAAGAATAAGAACATAGAAGGTAGCAGACCAAAACAAGTTCTAAACCCAGCAGGTTAATAGTTAAATCCTGTAGTTACATTAAATTCTGCAGCTCTGTGTCCAGCACTCTGGACAAGCTGGGGTGAAATGTGAGCTCGAACGGTTAGGTTGTCTCCGCCCCTACAGTGTTGCTTCTGGCTATTGCAACCTTTATAGCTTTTCCTTTGGGCTGGCTTCATAGTCTGTAACCTTCCTGAGGAAATGATCCATGTTTTTGGCACCTCCAAATTTTTAGCATCTCCAGTGCATTTTAGGCTTCTTTACAGCTTCACACATGGCCCTCCGAGAAGCACAGTGCTCGGCCCGCAGGCTCTCCTCTGAAATCGAAGAGGAAGCTTTCATAATCCACCTTCTGCATTCTACATGCCTGTGACGCCAGCATTCTGTGGATGTCACCAAGGTCCACAGTAGTCTGGCCCCCTTGGCAGTCACTGCTGAGGCCCCAGTTCTTAATTGGTTAAAACATTTTTCTCTTTGGCTCTACAGAATTCCCTGGGGTATCATCATCAGAGTGAAGTTCTTTGCTTTTTCACCCTTTAATTGGTACAGGATGGGGTCTTGTTGATTTCTGACACACTCTCAAGGTGTCTTTTTTCATAGTCTTGATTACAAGTAGTTGGCTTCTTTTTAACGCTAATCTTTTTATTAGTATCATTGTGTTCTTCTGCCCCACCTCTGAAGGCCCTTTGGATCTGGCAGAAATGCAAACTTTTTGCATCATTTTTTCTGCGATTTTTTTTTTCTGCTTTTTGCTGTTGGCGAAAAGCCACAAGCAGTACCTATGCAACAGTGTGAACACTGGGTTACCTTGTGATTGCCTCTGCCAGATTAAGTCGTCCTCCATCACCCTTAATCTCAGTTCTAGGCAGCCTGGACGGGGCAAAATGCCAACAGTTTTGCCACAGAATAGCATGAAGTTTAGACCAGTTCCCAATACAGTCCTCCTTCCCATCTGAAACTTCTTATCAGCATTCTGGTTTTCTGAGCTCTGACTAAAATCTCCCATCAAGCTTGGCTCATAGCATTCTAAGGCCTCTCTAGCCAGCATCTTCAAACTTTTCCAAAGTCTTCCCGTAAACAAATTCCAAAGGCTTCAAAGCCGCATTGTCAGCTGAAGTCACAGCAGCAGCCCCGCTCTTGGGGTCAGTGTCTGTGTAGTTGCTTTCTCATTGCTGGGACAGAATTCTCAACACCCACACTTTAGAGGAGGAAAGATTTTAACTTGCAGTTCCAGAAAGTCACAGTCCATACATGGGCAGCTGGCCATGGTAGAAGCGCTTGGCAGGTGGAAGAGCAGCAGACAGGAAGTTCATGACACAGCATGACACGAAACGAAGGATGGGATTAAGGGCAGAACCAGCAGGACACGCTCCTCCAGCTCAGGCCCAAGTGTCCACCCTTTCCAGCAGGCCCCACTACCCAGGAGCAGATGGTATCCATAGGTACTTGACAACATGCAGATACACAAGGTTTTTCGGAGCACTCCTGACCCAAACCACAACAGGTACATGACAGTGAGACTACTCTTTTACATTCGACTAGTCCTCGTAGGTTTCTCCCAAACGGTTCTTCATCCCTGGCTTGCCTGACAGGCACCAGTTGAAGTACTTTCCTGTGGACACCTCCTAGGCAGCTCTGTGATAGTCACCCAAGGAGCCCCAGAAGTCCTCTGAGACGGCCCCAGACAGGATGCAGACGGCCTGTTCTTCTGTAGAATATCCAGTCTCTAGTTATGACTGGGCCCTTAGAAGGTGTTGGAAAGGAAACCCTCAAGTTTGTTAGATATGAAGGCATCTGGCAGCACACTTTGTTTTGTTTTGGCGTGCACCTACATATGTGCGTGTGACTGAGCAGTCTCCCTTGTCAGGGTGATGGTGGCTCACTGGGATGCATATCAGAAATAGCCAGAGGGCTTTCTCACCCCTGCCACCTGGGACCCATTCTGCACCAGTTTTATAGGATCTCAGGGACTAGTACCTAGAACTGGTGGGATTTTTTTTCTGTTGGAGGAAAATTTTATTGTGACACGTATGAACCCTCCATGTGCTACCTGAGGAACAAACCAGCACATAGATCAGTGGAACCCGAACTGTGGAAGCTCAGTCTTGTCCCAAGCCTCTCCCCCAGGACGGCCGTTGTTCTGATTGGGTTCCATGATAGGTAAGTCTGCCTGTTCTGGGACTTTATAAGAATGGGCTCTGGTGCTTTTAAACACCTTCCATGTGGTTCCAATGTGGTAGACACTGATGCCGTGTTAGAATGTGAAAAACACTTTGCGTAACAAGTGGTGGGCTTTTCTTGAAATAGTGTGTGGAGGTAATGTTTTGAGAATGTTTGTTCTAGATAGTTTTCATCGATTAGAATTAAGAAACAGGTTTGGTACTGGATATTTAGCCATGTTTCCTTTCACTAAAAGTTGTTTTTCCTGGTTCAGGTCCTCTTTTCCTTTCATTATTTTATTTTTTGTCATGCTGAGGAATTTAACTCAGAAGCACTGTACTGCTAAGCTGAATCCCCGGGCTCATCTTCTCGTCCTCCTCTTCCTCCTCACCTTTCTCCTCTCCCCCCTCATCTTCCTTCTCCTCCTCCTCCTCTTCCTTTTACATTTTGACTCGGCGTCTCACTGATTTGTTCGTGCAGGACTCAAACCTGTGATCCTTCTATTTCAGCCTCCCTCAATGTTGAGATTACAGTTGTTTACCACTGTGCCTGGCTTCACTTTTAATTGCACTTAGAGGAAAATAAATGGCTTAACAAGCTGTTTCTCAGCAAAATGCAGCATTGTAAGGATTAAGATTTTCATCCTCTGCTATACTATGCAGTTTTGTGAAATCGATGTTCTCACCATCGACTCTTGTGTACCCATCATTTTCCTAAAAATAAAGAAATGTTACACTCATGTATACAAATGTTACAGGAAGCCATATATGCTTACCTGTGCTTGTACGCTTAACACCGAGAGACAGCGTTAGGGAGATCACAGGCCCAGCTTAGGACCTTTGACCACTTAGTGAGAAACTAAATCAAAATAAAAAAGGTTTATCACCCCCCTCCCCCCCCACACACACACGTTTAGGCAGACACAGTCAAGGTTTGCAAAAGCAAGTAACATTCATCATCGTGTAAGGTCTTTAGTGAACCTAGAACTGAGCAACTGAACAAACACCTGTGTTTAAACTTGATAATCACAGGAGCAAATTGCTGCAGTAACTGTCTAAACCAAAGTATGTTTTCCTGTACTGTTTCAAAGTGTTTCAATATTTGTGTAAAATAAAGAACAATGAAGTTGGGTATTTTATCTTTGGCAGTTCTAGTAATGCATCGTGTAACCCATAGAGCAGCACTGGACGCCTTTGTTATGTAAGTCTCTAGGATCAAGCGACCCTAGATTCAAGCTAAGGGAGTAGTACACCTCGTGGGTTTAGGTTTTTAAATTACTTAATTCATTTCTCCCTTAATGTTATTCATTTAAAATTGTTAAGTTTTTCCTGCTAAAGAAAAAAGTTAGCCCACAGCAGCATCTGCCTTTTTCCCCCAAAATCTTGAAACCTGAGGTCAGGAGGTGTCATTGCATTTTGACCTCCTAGCTGTGCCCCTGGAGCTGCAGCCTAGCCTGTGTCGGCGCCACCTGAGGATTATTAGCAAGGAGCATATTCGCAAACTGATACCGACCACAGGTCCCGACTCTAGAATTCCAGCCTGATGCCTGGGAGTCGGGCTCCCCTGCATTTGGGAATGTTTCACCCGTATCCCCAGTGCCTGGCCAGCTCGAGAAACTTGGCTTTGTGAGTGGCATCCGCTGAGCAGCTCAGCACACTGCCTGAAAGCAAGGGACAAGCACTGCCTGTGTCCGTGTGCTGCTGTCCAGAATCCAGGTGAATGCACATATGGAAGGAAGGGCGGACCTTAGACATGGAACATGGGAGACTAATTTCTAGATAGTAAAGGGATTTTTTTGCTTTCCATTTAGGTATTTTAATCTTGTATGTGTACACCATCAATTTGTTTAAGCCTTAGTGAAAACTGTTATATGAGGTATATGTGCTCTTTGTCTTCTGTGTGTAGCATGATGAAATGACTTGCAGTGTGTAACGTTTTCTGGGCAGGACTGTATGGCGGGTAGTGCCCCTGATGTGGTCTGCAACAGCGACCGCGTTCACTCAGTGTGCTCAGCCGGGCGAGCGGGCCGCCCCAGCTGCCTGCCCCTTTGCCTCGG
This sequence comes from Ctenodactylus gundi, assembly GCA_004027205.1. Taxonomy (NCBI): domain Eukaryota; kingdom Metazoa; phylum Chordata; class Mammalia; order Rodentia; family Ctenodactylidae; genus Ctenodactylus; species Ctenodactylus gundi. The sequence continues at coordinate 147,018 of PVKB01002251.1, forward strand.
CCTTCGGGCTGTGGGTAGGGCTTGCCTGTGACTATGGAAATGGGGTGCTTGTCCTTGTTTCCAGCCTACCTGGAAATGACAGGTAGAATCATGTCGTGTTTTTCATTAGATTTTTCTGAGAGATAAATCAAAGAACCTGATTATCTAGTAGGCCAGAGTAACAGGAACACAAGTTATTACTGAGTACATCTCTGCATTTGGAAGTAGATGGTACTGTGCAGTTGTGCCATGCATAATTTGTGTGATGCAGATAGTAAATGACCCTTTTAATGAAGAGTAGTGCGATATTGAAACTTGCTCTACAGTGTTGGAAGCTTAAGATTTTCCTATTGATTAATAAAGCAACTTAATTATAGCTTTTGTTTCCTTTTATCCAAAGATTGCTTGAAGTTTTTAAAATACCAAGAAAGAAACCTATCATTTCCAAGCTGTTAGGTGACGTACAGCATAGTATTTTTCATCACCTCATAACATTAAACACGATTTCTGTGTTGCAAATATTGAAGATTCTTGTATATCAAATGTTGAAAGTATTGCATCTTTTAGGGAAATTTTTGCACTTGTATATGGATATTTTCACATGAACATAGAGACATCAATGACCAGACTTTATATGGGGCCTCTTCTTCCTTTGGCAGAGCGTTAAGAAGAAAAATACCAGCAAGCAGGAGATGGGCACTTACCTGAGGTTCATCGTCTCCCGCATGAAGGAGAGGGTGAGTCCTGCCTCCGCGCGCTGCCTCCCGCACACATGGAGGCTCGGCTAGGCGCGCTCTGCCCCCTGCACACACTGCACGGGCGCGCGCTCTGCCCCCTGCACACACTGCACGGGCGCGCGCTCTGCCCCCTGCACACACTGCACGGGCGCGCGCTCTGCCCCCTGCACACACTGCACGGGCGTGCGCTCTGCCCCCTGCACACACTGCATGGGTGCACACTGTGTCCCCTGCACACACTGCACAGGCACTTGTTCGCTGCTTTCTTACCTGCTGGATGGACGCTGGCTCACTCCGTTTCCCCCCCCCCCCCCCACTGGACATGTGCTCACTGCTGCCTGCACACACTGGATGCTGTCGGCATTGACAGCCCAGAGGTAACAGGCGAGGACAGAGAAACCGCCAACCTCATGTTTGTTTCCTGCAGCAGATAGTTCTGTACTGAGCTAGTTGGATTTTTTTTCTTGTGTCTCACTTATGGCACAAGCATTTTATTAGCTGCTTTAGATTAAAATCACATTTAAAAATTTTCACTTTTTAAGAACAAATATTTTCTCTAATAATTACTGCTTAAAATGGAGTTTTCCAAAATGAACTGTTCTCCCAAAGCCTGAAGAATGCCACATTGAACTGTATGGTGTTTACATATTTTCCCATTAAGTTTTAAATTACTTATGTGTAAGACTTCTCTTTAGCCATAACAAAATGTTTTGAGTTTTAGGAACTGGTGCTGTGCCTGTCATTGTTTGATGTGTCCAACTCTCTTCCAGGCGATAGATCTGAACAAGAAGGGGAAAGACAGCAAGCACCCCATGTACCGGAGGCTGGTGCACTCGGCCGTGGACGTCCCCACCATCCAAGAGGTGAAGTGCTCCCTTCCATTCTCACCTGCATACACCGAGCCACGCCCCCTCTTCTTCCTCCTGAGACTGGGTCTCCGTTGGTCAGTGGGTTGCCCGGCTTGCAGTGCTCCTGCCTGAGCCTCTCGGGATACTGAGGTTACAGGCAGGTGCTGTCACAGCTGGCCACATGTATTTTCTTTACTGTCAAGGTGAGGATAACTTAACCGTTAGGCACTGCTACTGTTCTTTCTTTGAAAGTGCCTTTTCTCTAACTTTTTACTAAAGCAAGAAACGGTATAAACAGGGAGTATGCCCTAATGCAAGTTAGCCGGATTTCAAAAGACCTAGTTTTAAACAACTTGTAGGTGCTTCATAACTTGTTGATGAAAGAAAACGTGTTCTAGCCGGGGCAGTTGGGTATTTCCTGTGTATTCATTTCTGAACATGGCTCTCTAGTTTCTGCAGCAGATGTAGGCAGTTACACAGGTAAAACTTAGAACTGATCTGGAAGTTCAGGAAACGGCATAAGGGTTAGGATTAGAAAACCTAACTCTTAATCATTCTTAATTTTTACCTGTGATAGCTGAGGATTTGTAATGAATTTGTCAATGTTGGATATAAATTACAAGAGCTGTAGAACATAGAGACATGCTTCCACTCAGGATGGCAGTTACACTAACTGTACTTCCTTCGTCTTGTTGAAAACTTTAAAAGCTCATGATTGTCCATAAAATCCACAGGCAGTGATTCCTAATCTTTCTGGTATTAACGCCTCGTGGGGGTCCATTTTTTCCGGGTGCTGGAGGGGTGACGTCACCACCTCAGCCCTGCCTCGGCCCTGCCTCGTCTCTGCCTCAGCTCATCAGGCATTGCCGTCTCATAAGCAGCAGGCAGCCCAGATCTCTCCCGTGCGCAGCTCACAGTCGGGTCTGGGCTCTGAGGATCTCATGCTGCCTCTGATCTGACGGGGCAACGGGGAGCTCAGCTGGTAATGCCTGACGAAGGTGCAGATGCAGTGGATCTTGGCTGGCCTCAGCAGCTCATCTCCTGCAGGGCAGCTCACCTGTTTCTAACAGGCCACAAAGCTATCGGTTGTGGTCCGAGGGCTGGGGACCCCTGCCTATAAGAGTTAACTTAAAATTGTCTTACAAATATCCTGATCTCCTTACTGGCAGAGGAAGAATGGCTGTCAGTATACCAACGTAAGGACAAGTGAAGGTAGTTCCTTCAATGTGGCTCACAAATCCTGAAATGCATGAAAGTATTTAAAAGTTTACACGAGTACGTACATCCTTTGTACAGATTTCCCGGCTCTAGGCACAGCTCTTTCTCTTAAAACGTGAGGCCTGTGACAGAGCTCAGGCGGCCAGGACTCCTTCCCACCCCGTGCCCTTGCTCAGGCCGTTGGCGTTCAGTTGAAATCCCCTAAGATCCAGTTGAGTGGCCATCTGCGCTTGCGTGCAGGCTTCCCAAGTTCACCTAACTGAGCCATGGAGATGTGCGTTAATGCCACCTGGGTTACTGGTGTCTTGGCATGTGCTTTACGAGTGCTGACTGAGCAAAAGTATTGTAAGCAAAATTAGTAAGACAAGATTGGTAATCCTGAGAATCTGGGGAGCCTTTGTGGAAAAGAGGGTAGATGAACTGGGGCTTGGACGATTTCAACATAAGTGGGGCAGGAAGGGCTCTCAGGTTCAGGCTTGGCATTGCCACCTGCATTCATGCCAGTTTCCTAAATGGATCCCAGGATAAAAGAAAAAGCAAAGCCTCCTTGCTACTTGTCAATAATATCGCCATGCCCTGCTTCTCGTTGTTTGGACCTTTTTATTTATTTTTTTCAAGAAAACTCCCTCAATTTCCCTTTGTAACCCTTTTCTTTGGCAGCCAAAGCAACTCCCGAGAGCCCCCTGCATGAAACCCTTCCGTGTCCAGCCGTAGTGTAGGCCTGCCTGGGAAGGTGGCGAGCCTGAGACTTCCCTGTGAGCTTCTGTATAAGTCACTACCGAGTCCCAGCCTGGAATTGTGCACATTATTAGTGGTGATGGTAAACAGTCACACAGCTGATTTTCCAACCTTGACTCTGCTGGTAGAAAGGACGGTGGGTACATGGTCAGGGCCTTGTCGGTCTCGTTAACCGGAGCACTCATTTGCCAAACTTGGCAGCTTTCCTCATGGTTACAAAATGAGATGTAAGGCTGCTAAGGTCACTCTGGAAGCACTGTGGTGCACACAGTAGCCTCATGCCGTGACGTCAGAGCCACACGCGGGCACGGGCTTTCGCACACCTCACGGGTAGTCCTGATGTCCTGGAATGGTGCTGTGTCCCCTCTGCTGATCCTGTGAACGTAGCCCAGACAGGTGACGTCACTAGTAACTGCTGCCATTCTGTCTTTGCCTTTCCAGAAAGTGAATGAGGGGAAATACCGGAGTTACGAGGAATTCAAAGCCGATGCTCAGCTGCTCCTTCACAACACCGTGATTTTCTATGGAGGTTGGACACTAATTCTGACGTATTTTCACATGTGCCATTTATAAAACTGTGTGTGTGTGTGTGTGTGTGTGTGTGTGTGTGTGTGTGTGTGTGTGTGTGGTAACAGCGATTGAACCGACCTATGACTTTGGCAGTGAGCTCCATGTGCAGCCCATTTTTTGATTTTGAGACAAGGTCTTGCTAAGTTACTCAGTTGCCCAGATAGGGCTCAAAATTGCAGTCTGCCTGCCTCAGCCTCCATGAGTGTTGAGATTACAGGCCTGTACCGCCAGGCCCGGCTAAGACATAACATTGTGGCATTAATTACTTGAATGTGGTCTGTCGTTGAGTAATAAGGTTACAGTTTAAATTTCCAGATATTTGATGATATAGCTTTTAAAGTTGACTGGCCACTCACTGCCAATCTATGACATACTCAGTGATAGTGTAAAAATACAAAATTGGACTGTGATATAACTCAGTGAGAAGGACCTGAGTTCAGTCCCAATAGTGGGGGGGGGGGGGGGGGGGAAGCCATTCTAAACATTGTTGCTTCAGGTTAAAAGTAAACATGAATTTCACTGTGAATATTCTGGTGTCCTGTAAATAAGAAACAAAAGCTCATTCATTGTCATACTCTGTACCATGTCAGGCCACATGCTGGCCTGTGACGGATCTGCCGGAAGGGCTTGGCTGTGCAGTGCTACCTGCAGAACGGGTGTGCAGCTGGAGTTTGCTTGCTCACCCGCCCAGCCTGTCAGCTGGAATGCAGGTCTTGGAGAATAGGGATATTGCTTTTGTTTTCTCTATCTGTGTGTGTGTGTTGAGGGGTAGTTTTGGGGATCGAGTCTTTGTGTGATTCTATGTGCATTTTACTTGGCTGTGAGGCTTCTTATATGTACTCTTTTTTAATTCTGATGTTTCCCTGTTGATGTCTCATCCGTCAAAGGCAAAGCGTCCTTCTCTACCTAGAGAATTAGTGGTTCTGCTGAAAACAGAGCAAAATCTGCCTGAAGAGCTTTATTTTAATGCCTAAAACTTGTCTAGAATATATTTGAAGTTGAAATGGTGTATGTCCACTTTTGTTAAAATGAAAGAACGTAAATTGGCCTTATTTCGATAGTCTGATGTTTCTAGATCACTGATGGTAGGTTGTCCTCGTCTTCACAGCAGACAGTGAGCAAGCAGACATCGCGAGGATGCTGTATAAAGACACGTGTCACGAGGTACTGTCTGCACCTGGTAACTCAGCTCACTCTGACCCAGGCTAATGTCAGCATTCTGCTGTCCTTGTCTACATTGTAACTGTGCCATTTTCTTTACGTATAATTCATTTTCATGTGGGACCTACGTGGCAGGTAACACAAGTAGGAAGAGAGTCTGGTAGTTAGATTTAATGACTAAACATTAGAGCTGTTGTATTATAAAACAACACATGCAGCTGTGTGGCACGAGGCAGCTGACGTGGGAGTCAAGGATTTGCATTTGCCTCCCTAGTGGTTCTGTAGGCAAAGAACCGAAGAATAGAGGGTGTAACTTATATCATGAATGTATTTTTCTGGTTTTACTTTGAAACACTCACATGCAACCACATATCTTTGTTAAAAAGTTCTATTTTTCCTCTTCATTTCAAATTTCACTTTGTCTTTTTATTCATTCCGCAAATATTTACTGTGTGGCAGCCGGGTGCCAGGTAGTTTTCTAGCAGGAAAAGGAACAGCAGCGAAGGTGCTGGCCTCATGCTCGCTGCAGACAGACTGGGAGAGCGTGGCGACCTGCGCTCCTTTCCGCATGGTCGAGAGGATGTCAGGAAAGCAGACAGGAAGCAAGGGGGCAGCGCGGTGGGTTGGGGCTGCCGGGCCGGGAGTGCGCGTCCGCCACGAGCATGTGGAAGGCACCGCTGAGGTGAGCGCTGAGCGCTCAGGTGGGAGCGGGCCGCCCTCAGCGTGCATCTTCCGTCCTGTGGGCCACCGGTTACTGTAGACAGTTCTCACAGGAGGCTACGCGATCTTCCAGTGTAACATACTGAAAAATACGAGACACTTCAGAGGTTACAGAAGGAACAAAGTTCAGTACCGTTAACTTACTGGGATGGAATGTTAAATATGTGAATGTGCTGCCTGTGTTCTGTGTGTGTGTAGATGCGTCTTCTATGCAGGCTAAAACAGTTGTGTTTCCTTTCCAGCTGGATGAACTACAGCTTTGCAAGAATTGCTTCTATCTGTCAAATGCTCGTCCTGACAATTGGTTCTGCTATCCTTGCGTATGTAAAATCTTTGGGTTTTGTTTTCACGTCTTAAGTGTGTAAAGATAATTCTTCCTAAGTATTCTTTATAGTGCAGGACGTATGGTTTTAATGAGTGGGGACCACTGAAACCTGGGGAAACTCTGATCCTTATTCCTGATTCAAATTGGGGTTCTTACTAAGACTAAAACTTTGGGTCCTTTGATAGAAAAAAAGCCATTTTGCTTTTCTTTTTTGTTTTTTGCAGGAGATAGAAGGCTTTGTGTATGTCAGTGTATATATAATATCTGCTAAAATGACATGACTTCAAGAAGGGTGCTGACAGAAACCCTCGAGTGGTCTACATTAGTAGGCCCAGTGACACTGGCTTCACAAGACACCTGAGAGAGGCCAGGTGCTGGCCTCAAACTCAAGCATTCCTCAGTCTCCCAAGTGCTGGGAGTACAGGTGTGCATCACCACGCCCAGCTTACGTTATACTGGGGAATCAAATCAGGGCTCTTATCTCGCTAGGCAAGCCCTTGACTACTGAGTTATTCCTCCAGCCCTTTTCTCCCATTTTTAACAAATCCCCAGGTAAAGCTGATGCTATGAGCCCCTGAACAACACTTTTTGAAGCAGACTCAGGCTGTCCTATTTGTCACTGTTACTCTCATGGCCTTGACTTCGGAGGGACCTCATTCCTCTTTGAGAAATAAGGTTCACATTGCCACTTTTGTGCAATATAAATTTTGGATGTTTTTGTTGAAAGCTTAAAAACAAAACACCTATGTGTTTTAAGAGTTAACATTAATGATGTACTTGCATTTAGTGTAGTAATATAACAAGGTAAACCATTTTATTTCCAGATACCTAATCACGAGCTGGTTTGGGCTAAAATGAAAGGTTTCGGGTTTTGGCCAGCCAAAGTCATGCAGAAAGAGGACAATCAGGTTGACGTTCGCTTCTTTGGCCACCACCACCAGAGGTAATGCATGAAGCCTTGCACAGTGGTCATAGCTGTGCTTCCATGACATCCTACATGCAGCTTTAGAGAGCAAAACCAGCACAACTGACAGTCATTGCTATACATTGTATTTCTGCCTATTTTTCAGGCATCATTTACTAAGTAGGACATTTTCAATAGCCAATACTATTGATCCTCTAAAGTATATTAGTGCTGAGATAAAACTTACAGTGCAGTACTGTGAAAGAACCCTTGATAATACTGTCAAGATATTACAGATATTTCATCTGTCAAGACTATTAAAGCCATAGGAAAAAATAACTCATTTTATAATTAGGAGAGTCAGTCTTAATGCTCTGAGAACATACACAGATGTGTTAAATGTGCCTAAGAGTGATTTGCATGTAATTACAAAACACTGCTTCTAATCAGAAAATTAAAAAATGGGCTGGAGACATAGGTCAGTGCAAGGACCCCGGGCTTCAACCCTGGCACGACAGAAACAAACCCCTGCACTCTGATTATCTACAGTATTGAGTCATTAAAAGAGACTAGAAGTCACTACAGTCATGGTGGCACACGCTTTTAATTCTACCCCTGAAAAGGCTGGATCAGGAGGAAGGCAAATTCAAGGGTAGCCTGTTACACGATGAGTTCAGGGCCTGCCTGGATCTTGTAGCAAGGCCCTGTCTCAGAAGACGACACAAACAAATCCGCTGACTGCCTAGCACACACACAGCTTATACATATGAACGACTAAATTTAATAGTATCTCAAAATTATACATGCATAATTTCATTTGTTCTTGGTATTAAAGTGTGTATTTTATAAGATTTTTAACAAAGTGCTTAAGCCAGATGAGACAATGTTATAAAATTTATAAATATTATAGATGAAATAATTTTAGCTACTGTTAGTGTCTACACGTATACCCTCTTTAATATTCTATATTTACTTTTAGAAAGTGTATAATTTAGCTTGTACACGCGATTTAGAAATCCTTATATGTGGTTGAGGCGCCTGGGGCTACGCTGTTCTCCTTCAGAGTGACTTCCTACGTTTGTGACGTCCATGTCTTCATAGAGATTAACAGAAAACTGGACAGAATCCGTCTTGGGTGGCACCTAGTGCCACATCCCAGCCTCTACTCTGTGCTGAAAAAATGTCCTGGGTCCTCACCTGTTCCTTGAGGTTTCTGTCCTATTTCTGATGCTCCCTCTGGCTAGAATCTCTCCTTTGTTTCCCTCTTAAGTTTTACTCATCTTAGGAGATTTGGCACAAATTAAGTGTTCTCACCTTTGACCATAAATGATAGCCACATCCTCCCACAGCAGGCAGGATGCCTTGATCCCATGTTGCATTGTGTTGTGGAGATAAGCAGAGGAAGTGAATGAAGTGCCAGCCTGATTATCAGGAGACATCAGGCCTTGCCTTGCCGGGTCCCAGGGAAATCAGATGTGTGCTCTCAGCCCCTGTGGGCCACACCTTCTCCAGCTAAGAAGTAAAACTCAGGATTGTGGGGTCCACATACTCACGTTTTCAGTGGTGCTTCCCGCTGGTGCCCAGTAACCTGCGATGAATTGACACGAAGTTCCAGATGGATGATAATTAAATCTACTCAACAGAAAAGTGTCAGGAAGGAGTCGAATTTTGAGCATTCTTCCTGCAAAAGACCAAATACTGCTTTCCATTCTCTAGTTGTGAATTTATACCACACATAATTCAGAAGCAGTTAAAGTTGAGTGCACGGCTGGGCGTGCTGTTGGTAAGTTAGAGAAATGCTGCTTCACTTGTTCATCTGGTGTGGCCGATGCGCAGGGCTGTGACAGAAACACAGTTTGCCAGTTGGTATTTGTATTGTGTATTTCATGAAAATGTCTGGAGGTTATTTTCGTGATTTTGTAGTGATCATCTTTAATCTGGGTGGATCCAACCAGCTCATCATATTCAGAATATTAAGTAGTATTTTGAAAAGGACTTAAAATGTTGATGTGAACTTTAGCAGACTACCCGATTTCTTACACTAGTGAGTTAATTATGAGACATGTAACTCTGAGAACTTTGCTTGACCGTGAAAAACAAAAACACGCCGCCTGTTTTCTCAGCACTGGGCTCACCCTTGTGGCCGTCCCACCTGTGGCTTCACATTCTGTCTGCAGGGCCTGGATTCCTTCTGAGAACATTCAAGACATCACTGTCAACATTCACCGGCTGCATGTGAAGCGCAGCATGGGGTGGAAGAAGGCCTGTGATGAGCTGGAACTGCACCAGCGCTTCCTTCGTGAAGGAAGATTTTGGAAGTCAAAGAATGAGGACCGAGGTGAGGAGGAGGCTGAATCCAGCATCTCCTCTACCAGTAATGAGCAGGTGAGCTGTGTCTTGGTAAGGAACTATGCGTCCATTCTGTTTTAAATGTGAATCTCAGTGTACACTCCTCACTGTAATAAGCAGATTGACGTTTTACCTTTCACATGAACACTTGTAAGGTACTGTGCACAAGTGAGCCCTAACCCTGTCCGCTAGCTACACACTAAGCAGCTGTGAGCAGCGTGAGCTCTGGACAAGTGCAGTGGCTCCAAGCTCTCCATGCCCACCAAGACGTCAGGCAGGTGGAACCGGAGCCACTGCAAGGAGCTCTGCAGGGGAAGTGACTCACCCACTTCTCTCCTGTGGGTCCACTAGCAATGTTCTCGACAGACAGGGGTCTCCTAGTGTCTGGAATAATGTGATATTACTTTTATAATGCCCACAGCTAAAGGTCACTCAAGAACCAAGAGCAAAGAAAGGACGACGTAATCAAAGTGTGGAGCCCAAGAAGGAAGTAAGTTGCCTACCTTGCAGTGTCCAGGTGGCAATTGAAAGAGGAAGTGTTCTCCAAGTATGGTCAAGACAGTCCCTCCCGGTGGGTACTTGGGAAACATAGGTGCCATCCATCAAGCCATACCAGCAAGGGCGGCCCCGGCCTGCAGACTCCTGTCGTCGCCTGCTGCTGCTAGAGTAGCTCACCCAGGGTCCGAGTCTCTGTACTATTGAAGCAGCCACTGAGTAGAGTTGGCCAGCAGGGAGGGCACAGTGCTCCATTTTCTGAGAACCTGATATTTTTTCATAGCATTATTAAAAACAAAGCATTTATCTGATAAATTACATCAGCATTTAAAAACTGGAGGAGACTATAGTCAAGCTCAGCCTCAGCCTTTTTAAATTATGTAAGTCATACATGTTTTAAAGCATAAATCTGGGTACGTTCCAAACACATATTCAGTGAGAAGTGGTTTAGGATTTTAGGAAACCTGTTAATTTAGTCCAAAGAGATTGTAACTTGATAATGATTTTTATCATCTGGCAAAATGTTTATTGTAAAAGCAAGTCTGTGTTATTAGTGTGATTAAATTATAAATGAACTTTTGTTCCGTATTCTTATATAACCATTGATTGCTTATTTGTTTCATTCATTGGCTAGTTTTGGGATGTTTATCATTAACTGTGGTATATCCTGTGTAACATAATCTCAATTTATTTTTAAATAGAAGCTAATATAGCTATTTGTATGTCACTGAAATTTTATCCTAATAGAGTTGTTTAACTTGTTAAACATCTAAACACTTTTTTTCCCCTCAGGAACCAGAGCCTGAAACGGAAGCAGTAAGTTCCAGCCAGGAAATTCCCACAATGCCTCAGCCCATCGAGAAGGTGTCAGTGTCAACGCAGACCAAGAAGTTAAGTGCCTCTTCCCCTAGAATGCTGCACCGGAGCACCCAGACCGCTGGTGACGGGGCCTGCCAAAGCCTGTGCCACGACAAATACACCAAAATCTTCAACGACTTCAAGGAGCGCATGAAGTCGGAGCACAAGCGCGAGACGGAGCGGGTGGTCCGCGAAGCTCTGGAGAAGGTGAGGCTGGGCCCGCCCCCCTGCTCCTGTGGCTCACCTCAGGGCAGGCGCCCGGAGGGCGGCCGAGGTCCTGCTGCAGTCATAGCCTAGTTGGTAAGGGTTGGTAAGGATACATTCTGCGCAGCAGTAACTGGAGCAGGGGAGGAGCTCGTCGGTTCAGGGGACGCCCCCTGCAGGTTCGGTCACCCGCACGGTTGGGAAGCTCTGCCGGTTACCTTCTGTCGTTGCAGCTGCGTTCTGAGATGGAAGAAGAAAAAAGGCAAGCTGTAAACAAAGCTGTAGCCAACATGCAGGGTGAGATGGACAGAAAATGTAAGCAAGTAAAGGAGAAGTGTAAAGAAGAATTTGTAGAAGAAATCAAGAAGCTAGCCACACAGCACAAACAGCTCATTTCTCAGACCAAGAAGAAGCAGTGGGTAAATATTGCTACTTTTTTAGAATCTTTCTTGACTCCTGGGAGGTGTGACTGTCCCTTTAGAAATGCACATGTAGGGGACCCAAAGATGATTCCTGACCTAAGAACACCTGCAGGATTGCCGACTGTTAATTCCACGTTTACATTAAAAGGCCTGTTACCTTGCTACCACAGATCCCTTGTCACAGGTGCTGCTTAGCCTTGTTCCCTGAAACGGGGATTATAAGATTTTAGCAAGTAAGAGTGAGTATAATACTTAGCTTGGTCAGATTGTCTGATAATAATTAATGAGAGATTTTCAGATTTGTCTGCCCCTTGTACATTAGATTCCCTTAAATCAATTGTTTTATTACCCTAAGTCTGACTGAAAGTATCATTTGTAAGTCTTGTCATCCCACTAGGGCAGAAGTTCCTGAAACCCGAGTGTCGGGGGTCGGGTACTCCCAAAGCTCAATGTGGTTTCAGTTGTAATGATTTTTTTGTGAAGCATTTTGTAGTCTTACTTTAAACTATTTTATCCAGCAAAGTGATTAAGTACATAGAAACCTTGCATGAAACAAGAGTTCAAAAATTGTGGTAAAGATTTGGGCTGCATATGGTAGCATGTGCCTGAAGTTGCAGCTCCTTGGTAGGAGGGTTCAAAGTTTGAAGCTGGCTGGACGGCTTAGCAAGACGATTTCAGTGAAGTAAACAGGCCGGGAATGAAGTTCAGTACCGACGTTCACCTCGTGTGCAGGCACTAGTGTCACAACCAAACAAGCTGGTAAAAGCAAAGTAAGAAACCTGGCGGATACTTAAGTAAATACCACCAGATGGAGAAATAACGTGCACTTAGGCAGGCAGGAGGCCAAGCACCGTGCCCGAGACAGTCCTGCTTCCCTCAGAGACGTAGAGTGCCAAGACGTGAGCAGACATTCTCCGTAAGCTTACACCAGAGTCCGAGGGAATGGAAAGAGAAGGCAGTAGTAAAGAATCCTAATCCTGCTTTTATAACACTTTACTAATTGTGAAATAGCAAAAGTTGGTCTTTCATATCTTTTTAAGAAGAGACAATGATGGCAAACCTAGTGAGTGGAGCTAGGTCTCACCTTCCTAACCTGTGGCACCAAAGCCCAAATGTTTCTGCCCACCTTACATTGTGATATGAAATGCAAACCATGTCTTATGTTATTGTACAAAGTAAAGATCGCAGGGTGGAGGGCATGTGGGTGCACCTGGGCCCGCCACAGGTGTGTCAGGGTGAGGTGGGGAAGGCTCCGTCCTCCGCGTGCCTACGGGGCGAGGATGCGTGCCAGGTGGATGAGTGGGCCAGCGGCCCACGCCATAGTCCAGGAAGGGAGAAGGGATGGGCTGGGTGCAGTGTTAGTAAAGGACAGGGCAGCTGGGAAAGTTAGTAACCTTCGTCTGCAGTCATTGTAGCCAGTTGGTAGCACAGGCCCACGATTCTAATCCCAAACGACACGTGCGCTCATGCTGCTCCAAAACGAAGCCTGTTCTCTACAGCTTTGCAACAGTAGGTTGACTGACACTGCAACTGCTGACAGTAAAATCTTAAAAAGACACCAATTTTAACAGGTAAGACAGCATAAACTGCACCATAGAGAAGAGACCTAGAGGGTAGAATCCTTACGCACAACACAGGGGCTTGTCCCCCGCTCAGACGCCGTGTCTAAGGGGTTTATGGGTCCATGAGCACAAGCACCTGAGTGTGTGGTCCTTACTGGCCTCTCCTGTCAACCACAGTCCCCACCCACGCGGCGCCACAGAGAGTGCTGTCATTGGGGCTGTGTGGCCTCCAGGGTCTGGGGCTCGAACCCAGAGCCTTGTACATAGGCCAGTGCTTCACCACTGAGCTACACACCTGACCCAGGAGCTACTCTGGGCTCTCACTCGGGGGAAGAAGGTGCTACTGGTGGGTGGGGACCTGGGGTGGGCCGAGCATGCCACGGCAGTGCAGCCCCTGCCCCAGGGACAGGCTGGACTTGGGGGAGGAGAGCAGGACATAAGCAGTGCTGAAGCCCCAGCGGGGCTAAGGGGGATCAGCCCTAGGACGTAAGCAGCCTGAGCCCACGCATGAACCCCGCAGGTAGATTTCTCAGGCCCCAAGGGAGCCGCAGCCACAGTCGCGGACCCCAGAGTAGGACCGGAAGGGATGCCCTGCCCGCGGGGGGGGGGGGGGGGGGCAGCCGGCCAGGGACCTGAGGGCGAGGGCTCGTGCCAGCCAGGTGCCGGGCCGTCGGCCTGCGAGTCTTGGCTCCCGGGCAGCGCACCTCAGAAGTGCCAAGCCAAGCCGGACGGCGCGTGGCCCCGGGGCGATGCCTGGGGTGCAGGGTGCGGTGGAGCGTGGCCCCAGCAGGCCCGCGCCTGTGCCCCGTGCCCGGGTCTAACGCGCAGCGCTTCCCTGTCCGCAGTGCTACAACTGTGAGGAGGAGGCCATGTACCACTGCTGCTGGAACACGTCCTACTGCTCCATCAAGTGCCAGCAGGAGCACTGGCACGCGGAGCACAAGCGCACCTGCCGCCGGAAGAGATGAAGCCGGCCCCGCGCCGCGCCCGCCGGCGAGCGCCTCAGACGCCGCGGTTTTGTTTCCAAGAAGCCAAAATTGTTTAGGATTTGCTTCCCATTTTGCACCAGCCTTTAAACACTTTTCGTGGAGAAATTTTGCACAGTAGTTTCAGTCTTTTGTTAATGCGCCTCCGGAGTTTTCCAGGGGTGAGAGCAACATCAGTGGAGGGTATTATTTTAAATAAATTTTAATTGAGAATTTGTTGTATTTTCAGCAAATTTTAAAAACATTTTTAGGTTTTGCAGAAATTTTAACCTTTCAACAGAAGATCTTTAAAAATAAACCAACAGGCGAATGAATACGAGTGAGTTTAACACAGAAACATTTCGGATAGGTCTGAATGTAAGAGCTGCAGAACTGTCGGAAGTAAACCATACTACCTTGACGGGACATCCCGCGCACCCTCGCGGCGCTGGCCCTGCCCCTCGCGCCGCTGGCTAGGGCCGCACCTCCCGGTGGTGCGGGGGTGGGATGTGACTGAATCTAGGGAACAGGGTTCACACAGCAGGGCTAGGCCTGCGTATTTTTTCTTAAATATTTCCCAGTTGTGTTTTTCATTATTTCTTTTCAATATATAACTTTTATAACAAATTATTAGCTTTGACCTTGTAGTTTAAGGTTGCAGGGAACTGGGGGTAATCTTTTACTGAGCTGGATCTTAGAGAAAAATGAATATTTAAAATTTAAAAGTTTGCACATTTCATCCTTGTTCTAACGTGAGTGCTTGTAAGGGGACGAACCGCAGAAGCGAAAGAGAAAGCCAAAACTACCTTTTCTCCGTTGTGCACGGGCGCGCGGGGCAGGGGCTTCCGCAGCGCTCGCTCCCTCCCTCCCCAGTGCCATCCCGATCCTGACTGCCCGTCACCTGGTGTCACCTCGCGCGTGGAAGGTCATGCGGAAGGGAAAGAAAGCACTTAAGGGTCACAGAAGCCGTTACCCTTGTGGTAACGAGTCATTGCCTACTAATGAGCTCCATCGCTGTACACAGAATGAAGAATAATGCATGTTAATTTTCTTGTATTAAAGATGCCGTGATTTGTAAAAAGTCTGTATTTTGCGGGATGTCTGGATTAAGAAGCATTACCAGTAGGAATGGATCGATAGTTGAATGGTGATTTTTTAAATACATAGATATATAAAATACAGCCAGGAAATTTTAAATTACTTTTCTTTTAAAAATATCTCGATAGTTATGTTGGGTTGTTTTGTTTTTGGCAAAGACTGATCTTAGACCAAGTCAAATTCCCGCTTTCATTTAGGGTTTGTTTTGTTTTGTTTGAGGTTAGAGAAAGTAACTTGTAAATATTTATTTAGACCTTTGCTATTTATTAAAGCAATTACTCACAATGGAAGTGAAAGAACCAGGGGAAAAGCCTTTTAAAAAGTTTTCCCCGGGTTTGTCAGGGTCACTCTAAAGATGACAGTGAGAGTCTTCTGTGAAATGTCGTCCATCCAGTCCGACGCCATTGCAGATGGTGGTGACACGAGTTAGTTGACAAACTACTGCCGCATGGGGCACACCCTTTTGTACAGACTGCCCACAGACCCGATCCCGCAGCACTCCCGCACCCTGCCGTGACTCGCCAGGGTCGCCGGGGCCTGTGGCGCGGATGGAGATACCAGAACCAAGAACACTTAACCTCCTTTGGTTGTTTTTCAAGTTTTAAACCTTCGATCCACCCTATGAAAACAAGTTATTGTGGAAATATTTTTGGTGTAAAATCATTCCAGAGTATGTAATATTTAACCGATAGCTGCATGAAAGTGAGATTCGTGTTACTTCGGCTTTTTTTGTCTCTGTTGACACGGTTGCACATTTCCAAGTTACTACCGCGTGAAAACTGTGTGTTTAAAAAAAACAAAAAAAAACCAAAAAAATGAAAAATGAAACAAAAAATTAAAAAAAGATCGTGGCCTGGTTTTGTAAAAGTTTTAGGTAAAATTACAATTGATTGTTTTAGGATTCATTATTAAAAATTCTCTGCAATCATAAAGCTGTATCAAGGTGTTAAGCTTAGCCACTATGCACATTGTAATTACTCATTGTGGCTGTCCAGTTCTAGGATGCATCGCGCATTTTGTAAGCTGCTCTGACTAGCAATATATAGATTCATTTAATGTGTTAACATTGGTTAATAAATGTATTAAAAAAAAACTTCCTGTAGTAAGTTAAGTCAGTCTCCTTCCCTGTACCAGACCCAAACAGTTGGACCTAAGTGTGGACCCCATTCCATGGGTTATTCACTGGCCAGCTTTCACATGTAGTAAATCACTGTGTTGGGTAATCCCAGATACTCCTATAGGCTGGGGCCGAAGAAGTGAGTTTGAGACCCCATCTCAAAAAACAAAAACTGAACAAAAAGCCAATATTCTACATAACTAGGGCACAATGATTTTCAGAGGTAAAGACGGGTGTGACTTACCCTTTCCTTTATCTCAGCCTGAAAAGCTCCTGTTGCCCCAAAGCAGGCATTCCGTTACCAGCAAGGACTGGGACCACGCGGTTTAGGCCTGAGTATCGTCGCCCAACAGTCATGCTAGTTTGAACTTCTCATCACCCTTTTGCTAGATCCATTTTTGTAAGCAAGAGACCTCCTGGACCTCACGGAAAAACACTCTTCGGAGACACCAACTCTGATTCTAGACTTTCAAGCATGAGCCATGTGTTCAAAACAGTTGCACAAGTATAAACCATAACGGTACAAGTGTCCTTAAAAATAGTGGTTGATCCAAGTAGAAAGGAGGAGACCGCTAGGGAGATGTAAGCGGAAGTGACGTTTCCGTACCGGAAGCCTGACCACAGTGAATTAGTGAGATTAGTGCATTAGCCAGTCAACAACTTGCCATTGTCCCAGAGCTTAAAACAAAACAAACCCGAAGTGCTTGTGGAAGGCATCGTATTTCAAGGGAGAGAACACCCACGATTAGCAGCCAAAGCTGGAACCTCAGTCTGCTGCCCGAGGCAGGTCGCGTGTGGACGGGTCCGGAGGGACGATTTAAGAACTTGCCCGGACTCACTCGGCGAGTAGCATAGCTAGGCTGCTAGCTCAGGTTTCACTGCAAAGCCTCGTTTTCAAAATATACGAGCTTTAAAATGAAGATAAACCTTTGGAGCCCGGTCACGCCATCAAGTTCAATGCGCCTGGAATGAGCCCCCCCACCAGTCGGCAGAAGAACTGGGTCTCAAGGACAGATGAGCCAAGCCGGAAGTGAGGAGGCGGAGCTTACTCCCTGCTTACTTCCTGCCGCCATTTTAAAGCGTCGGCCAACGACCTGCTGTAGAGCAAGTTCTCTCCCTTCCTTGGGAGAAAGGCCTTGGACAAAACGGGTTCCTGGGTCAAACAGATGGGAAAGCGCTGCCGAGCGCCACGGTGCCGCCCACCTCCAGCGCGGTGGTTCACAACCTGGGCGAGGGAATGCCTGCAACAGCCAAGCCCAGCCCCGGCGCAGCACCTGCCCTATGTCAACGGGAAATAGCAAAAGATACGGATTGTGTCCACCCACGCGAGAGGGCACGAAGTCCGGCATGGCCCTAGGCTCTGTCTCTGTGGCCCTCAGGCCTTGTGTCCCTGAGCGGGTGCGGCTGCTGCAGTAGACACAGGAGCCTTCCTGTAATCTCGGTGCTACCCCTCGAGCTGCCGGGTGCCTGCAGGTCACCGAGGTCACCATGAGCCTGTGGAATGTGACAGGGTCAGGCAGCTAGGGCTGGTGACTGCCAGTACTCACAGGTAAAGGCAGTTAGCACTGGACGGGAGCCGCCTTCAGGGGACAAGATCTTAACTGTATGCAGATCCACAAGAAATCAAGAGATTCTGCACTAAATTATGACCCCCATCCAGCAGTGCTGTCACAGGGCTATGTGTAACTCGAGCTTGTACGTGACTATAATTTTCCATTGGCTATGTTTTATAAGGTGAAAAACAGATGAAGTTAATACTACTCTGAGTAGACCCAAAATATTTGTTACACTTAAATATGGAATATAACAATTTTGAGAGGGTTCTACGTTCTGGTTTTGCACCGTCTGCAAAATCCAGTCACCTTTTCTGCTTTATGCCGGCTCCTCCCACCCTTCTAACCTGTGCTCCACATTCACACGGCAGACACGAATTAGGATGTGTGCACTGAATCCAGGAAATGGCAACAAATCTGCCACAGAGTCCAAGTCCTTAACCTCACACTGGAGGCCCGAGAGGAGACTAGAACAAGTGTCAGCGTGCACAGGCTGTGAGGGAGCAGGGGGAGGAAAGTTCCAGGCCTGAGAACGAAGGTGACATCCAGCGGGTGCAGCAGGGAGGGAAGCACACAGCTTGTAGGTGACGTGGGGCCCCGACAAAGCAACATCTGAAGACCGGCCGAGACCTCAATGCTCCTCCGCTACACCAAGCGAAGAGGCAGTGTGGAGAAGTAGCCATGTTATCTGAGAAGACTAAATGAAACTTTTCTAAAAAGGATTGACTTATATAAAATTCTCATGGATAAGAATTCATGTCAGTGACCTACAGAGAAAGCATGGCTCGCATGGGAGTTTTAATTTTCATTCTCAAGAGAAAAAGGGAGCTTAAAACATCTTTCCTAAGTACTGGAAAAAAATGGCACAGCGCCTGAAGCCCTTGCCTAGCAAGCACAAGTCCCTGCGTTCAATCCCCGGTACCACCTAAGCCAGGTATGGTGGTGCACACCTGTACTTCCAGCGCTCTGGAGGCCAAGGCAAGAGGATTGCCTTGAGTCCAAGGCTAGCCCCATCCACATAGTTTGGACTACAGCTCGCTCCCTCTCTCATAACAGAAAAACATCTTTGCATCTGTTTTTCCAACAGACTTTGGCACAAAATAGTCCTCAGAAGGAAGCATCTTTCGGGGTTGAACAGACTGTCGCCTTGAAGGACATTCTAAGCACGCTGTTTGCAGGAGGACAACTATTGCCTGACTTCACCTAGAGGAGCTACCAAAGGCATCACACTCGGAGAGTTGGGGAGGAGACTATGGCTGCCAGCAGCCGCGGGAAGGGCTCACCATGAAATCCCAGTCACTTGCATTCTAGAGAGTACAACGCTGGACCTGTAGTTCAAATGCTGTGTGAATCACTTAAGTTTCTTACCAGGGCACGTCTTGTACCAAATATTCTCACCACAATACGTTTTTTTAAAAAAAGGTAAGAGTATAGATGGAATTCATGCAAAATCTCTGAGACAGACAAGACAGCGCACCATGAGATACCAGTTCATGTCACTAGGCCTTTCCAGGCCCCTACCCGCCTTTTACAGGGTACATGCTCCAAGACTCCCAAGGATTCCTGAAACCACAGATAAAACTGACACCTAGATACATATTTTTTCCTTTACATAATACTGTTCTAGTTACATTTTCGTTGCTGTGACTCAATACCTGACATTCACAAATTTAGGGGAGGAAAGGCCTATTTTAGCTCACAGTTTCAGAAAGTCACAGTCCACTCGGGACAGCTGACAACAGTGGAAGCACATACCAGAGACAGAGGTGGAGACAGCTCCTTGCCATTACCAACAGGAAGGCAACTCAAGGCAAGTTGAGACTAGTCCCCAAGGAAGGCAGGAAGCCGCTTACGTATCCTTCCAGGTCTTGTCCCAGTGACCAGCCCCTCTTGGATCCAGGTGTGAAATGTGTGGTAGCCACCACTACATGCCTATAATCCAATTTTACACACCTGTAATCCAATTCACATGCCTGTAATCCACCCCTCCAGACTAGGCCCCGATCTCCCAATAGCACATAGTTCCACAGACAATCTATTACATTCAAATACATGAGACTTTTGGGGGACATTCCAGATCCAAACCACAACACCCGTAAGTTAGTCTGGAGGGTGGTGACCATGCCAGCTGACTTCAGGTAATGAGAGCCATGGGACTGAGACTGCACCTAAAGGGGTGGGGGGGTCTTTGATAATCCAAGAGATCGAATTAACCACTGACAAGGACATGAGGCTGGAGTTCACATACAATGGCAGCAGGAATGAGAATCCTGGCATTAAATACAGCATGACTGTGGGATGCAGGCAGTCACCTCAGGTCTGCACCCAAGAGAATGAAAACTCATGTCCTCACAGAAACCTGTGCACAAAGTTGCTAGGAGCATTACTCTCAAGAGTCAAAGAGTTAGCTGGACGCAGTGGCACAGGCCTGGAATCCCAGCACTCTGGGAGTCTGAGACAGAAGGTCACAAGTGTAAGCCTGTCTGGAGCTACTTAAAGAATCATCAAGACATTACTTTTTTTTTTTTTTTTAAAAAAAGGAGTACAAACACCCCAAAGTCAAAGGATCTCCTAGCTGATGAATAGATAAATGAAATGCGACATGAACACACTAATACTAATGCAGTATCATTTTTAGAAGAACATGGATAAATGCTACATCATGAATACTCATGTCCTAAGTGAAAGAAGAGTGTCTCATACACATTGTATGATTCTATGTACACAAAATGTCCATACTAAGTGAATCTGTGGACATAAAGTGGATTTGTGGTCATGCAGGGCTGGGCACATAGGGCAGTGACCACTAGTGGGCCCAGGGCTTCTTATGGGAGCAATAAAAATGCTTAAAAGCTACATTATGGTACTGGTTGGATGCCTCTGAATATCCTAAGCACCATGTGATGGTATAATTTAAATGCATATACTATGTGAGTTATATTCTAATAAAACTATTTAAAGGAAAAGGATTCTTTATCATGACAAAATAATTTTCAGCCTTCCCCAAGAGATTGTGTGGTAGGAATATACAAAAACAGACCGTATCTACAGGCTACACCAGATTCCATCGTGGCCCCTTGATTACATGATAGTGGACCCCAGAAAGATGCTTAGAGATATGTTCTAAGAAAACTCAAAATATTTCGCAAGTTTAAGAATCTGATTCTTTTTACTTCATATCCTGCAAGGCGTATCCAGTTGGGTCGTGTTTAAAGACAAAACAAATGAAGATGTTGATACTTTAGAACTTTGTCATGGTCTTTGAATAAAACATTCAAGATTGATTAAAACTGGAAAAGTCAGCAGGGATGGAGCGGGTGAGGCCTATTTTTTCTATACTGTGTGATACTAGGAACTGAACCCAGAATCTTCACGCTGAGTACCTCCTTGGACTTTCTAAATTTTTTGAGACAGGATCTTGATAAGTCACTAACATTGTCTATAAAGGCCCTAAATTTGCGACCCTCTTGCCTCAGTCACTCGAAGTGCTGAAATTACAGACTCACACCACCGCGCTGCAGAGAAACTTAAAGGAGACTTGGCAATGCATTCCTGTCTGACTTTCACAGTCACTGTATCTTAAATTCAAAAGCAAAGCAAAACCAGAACAACAAAAAATACGTTTGAAACACAGGAGGAAAGCACAAGGTGTAAGCACTCCACTAACGGGACTGAGAGCCAGCTACGCCACAGGCATACACAAGAAACCACAGTTCAGGTGAGATGTGCCATTGTGCCCACGGGCAGACTCATCAGGCCCTGTCTGTCACAGGCTCTTGATTTGACATCCACAGGAGTGAAGCCTGGAACAGACTAAACCCTATCTTTAACTGATCTAAAATGTTACCAACCCTTCTCTGTATCTGTTTATCCTTTCCATCCCCGAAGCACAATACCTAATATTTGCAACTCAGATGGAAAGAGGTTTAATTTGGCTCACGGTTTCAGTGGGTTCAGTCCATGGTCATCTGGCTCCGAGGCAGGAACATCATGGAGGGTGGGTGTGGTGAAGCAAAGCTGCTGTATTTACGGCTGCCAGGAAGCAGAGCTGGGAACAATGCCAGAGAGGAAGCAAAGCGACATGAGACACAGTGCCCAAGGCCACACCTCCATGACCGCTCTGAGACACACCCAGGAGTGTATTTTCCTAATCTCCTAGATACTTCTTCATCTGTTTAAGTTGACATGATCTGATTAAGGTTGCATTCGCCCCTCACCCCCAGAGTTCTGTTTGAGAGAGTCTCATGAGACTTGAGGTTTTTGTTTCAAACTAGATTAGAAATGGAGGGAAGTGTTAGGAATGTATCTGAGGGGAACAGTGCTTGCCTAGCATATAAGTTGAAGTGGGGTTTAGAATGAGAGATTTCTATAGAAATGCACCCCATAAGTCATCCTTTTATGGAAAAAAGTATTTGTCATAAAGCCCCAATTTTTGATTTTGCCTTTAAATAACTCCAATAAAGGGTTTATTAAAGGATCACAGAATCCTTTTAAATTGTCTTCTTTTCAAAGGTTTCTTCAAACTCTGTTTTTGTTGATGGATGATCAGTCAAAATTTTAGAAGAATTCCGACAGGGGTGCTGGAAGTAACTCCCATGTTGGGAAGACTGGTGTTATTCTCAGGAACTTACAGCGCTGGGTCACTGTCCTTCTCTGTACTGTCTGGCAGCCCTGGTGCACCTACGAACCAACTCTGATGCCTGGGAGGGGCCTGGTACAGCTGTGCTTGTCCCTACTGCCCCAGATCCCCATTTAGCCAACAAGAACAACACTCACCTTTTCACATAAGCGTAAAGAAGCCCCAGATCTTCCAAGGCTGGTCTTTGCTACGCTCTGGATTCACTCAGAGAAACGAAACTTTCACTTCCCTTGGCACAGTCCCAATTTTGCAGGCTCTTCTCCACCAGGAGGTCATTAGCTTCCTCACGTTATTCAAGTCAAACTCTTGAGACCCAGGGAGGATGGAAACAGAAGGGTCTGTTGAGCTGTTCAAGATGGCAGCTGGAAATGGAGACTCCCAGGATGAACACCCCAACCAAGAGCACTGGGGCAGGCAGGTGGGTGGGTGCGTGGGCGGGTGGTGGGGTGGAAGGTGAAACTGCCCACCTGGCCTAGAGCAGAGCACCGTCATGGTGACAACGTGAGTGGGGCAAGCCTAAGTTGTGCACCTCAGACCTGCATTTTGACCGTGAGTGACAGAGGTGGGTAACTTTCACAGCCCAGAGTGGTGGCACTGGCTCATAATCCCAGCATCCTGGGAGGCTGAGATATGGCGGCTATGAGTTTGAGCACAGCCTAGGCAATGTAGCTAAAATGTTTTTTTTTTTTTAAAGACCCTGGTACCACAAAATAAACATATATAAAATAAGTAGGTAAAAGAGAAGAAAAAAAAAACAGAGAAGGCCTAGTAGAATCAACAAGGAGCAGTGACCAGGGACCAGGACTTGTGATCCCCACTTACAAGCTGGGCATTCCAGGGTGAGCACTGCGGCGTAGGTGGTCTCTGGGAATGCTTCCTCGGCCCAGTAGCCGCTGCCTCCCCTCTTCTGTTCAGGGGGACGAACCAGCCCACTGAGTTGTCTCAGGAGACTCCTAGCACAGAACGCTGCGTGGCCCACCACCAGGCCAGGTCCCAAGAACACAGCATGCTGCTACAAGCCGTGGAGGATGCAGAACATGACATCATGGTTGAAGACACTGGTGCCCAGAGGCACACAGCCATGGGCATACACCTGCACAGCATGAACGGGACACGGCAGGGCATCTTGGGTGGGAGAAGGCCAGGCAGGTCGTACACCAGCCACCTGCTTTTATAGACCCATAGTATTGTGCACACGAAAGCAGTGGCTGGGCAAGTGGAGCCTGAAAACACAGGTACACGGGCTGGACCAGAGGGCGGTGTGCAGTCCTGAGTCCTGCAGGCCTTCAGCTCTTACCTTTCAAAAACCATGAGGCGGAAGGAAGGTCAGCTCACCAGCTAGTTTCCAAAAGACAATGCCGTGTGAATTCCGAGATCCTGGGCAAAAGATAAAGCTTCTGGTTGCCACATGAAGAGACAAATTTGAGTTGGAGAAGTCCCACAGTGCTACTACCTCTTACCGACACGCAAAAGTCCCCTGGGAGACAGGTGATAGAGAGGGACACGCAGGACTCGGGATTGCTGGCTGCCCTACAAAGTTACCAATAATCTGCACACTTGCAGCAAAATGTGAACAAATATATTCAGATATATTTAAAAGACTTAAAACATTTCACAAAACATTTGTTGCCACAGGAATCACTCTCCCTGCCCCCCGCAAGAAACGCGCGCATCAAAAGTTAAACGTCGGTCAAAGGAGGGTTACCAGCACTGAGTTATGCAACAAATTCTGTAAACAGAGTTTGATACATTTCCCTGCAGGAAGTCGCCTCTCTCCTGGGACGGCAGCTGTCTGTCGCAGACACGTTTCCAGGGTACCAAGTAAGAAACTGCTATGTTCAGAGCAACAAAAATAAAAGCTTTTATTTGTTCATTTGAATATAAAACAGGCGTTATCACAGATGTACAAAGCGTACTGGTGGTTGAACATACAAGAAGGTGGCTGTCCCTTGCACATAAAAATTTTGTTTGAAACCGTGATTGGCTGAGTACAGGAAATTCTCTAACCAGTCACCACACTCTGAAATAACGCTGCTAACATTCAACTGATAAAAGGGACCGTTTCCCTTGGGTAAAGTGTCAAGCAGGGTTAAATATATTTAACAACAAGCACCATGAGGAATCTGCTCCTGTTCAGGTTAGGTCTGTGTTTCCATGTTGTGAACCCTCTTTTTTTTTCTTTTTTTTCTTTTTTTTTTTGTGCAAGCCGATTACATGGTTTTGGCTGACTTCAAAAGCACAAGGTCACAAGACAAACATTTTTTTTCTACATTCTCATGAATGAGTTATCTACAGTACAATTTCTAATACAGAACGCTCCTTCTTTATTGCTGAAACGGGTGGTAAAGTGTCTCCTGTTTTCTTGCACAACAAACTGTGGTGCTGGTCCACCGACTCTTTCGAACCTAAACGTGAACGCCGGCCACGGCAGGGACGTGGAGGCAGCGGGCTGGGAGCTGCTCCCCGGCACCCGGTGCAGCGCTCGCCCTCCCGGATGGCGGAGGTGACTGGGTGGACGTTACCGTTACCTTAGGAGTGACGTGTCGTGTCAATTCGCTTGGCTTCCTGACATGGGCTGGACCTCACACGTTTCCCTGCACAGTGTAGCCGGGTTCCAGGATCGGAGCCCGATCGGAAACCTGCGACCTACTTCCCCTATAACAAGGTGTAAGGAAAACAAAAATTTTTTTCCCTCCTAACTACAGCGTCGTGTTTCCGCCTTAGAAAGCATAAGCCTGTAGGAATGTGCGGGCAAAGCGTGTCAGTAGTCACACGCAGCAAGGCGCAAATGCTATTTTCAAAATCAAGTCATTTGTGGAGATGGAAGGGCGCTGCATATATACAGGATTTTTTAAAAAATGTGCCACTTAAAAAAAATGAACTTTGGATCTCAGAACTCAAACAACTCTTTCTGAGCACAGGACTTCCTGCTGCTGGCTGCATGTAACAAGAGTGGACAAAGACAGTGCCTGCAGTACTCAAAAAAAAAAAAAATCTCAATTTTGCCCAGCAACCACTGTCGTCGTGCACACCCAGCACTGAGCGCCGCCACAGGCTCAGTGGGGCACTCGTAAGAGCAGCTCCACCTTGATTTGCTGATACCTCTTCCTTGGACACAGACAGCCCAGTTCCACTGAGAAATGCCCGGAGGAGCTCTCCAAGTCAGGAGATGCTGCGCGAAAACAGCAGAGACAGAAAGACACCAGGAACAGGGCCTTCCCTGGCTGCACAGGGCCTAGCTGGGAAAGTTGCTTGTACTGTTGTAGGCCTGGCGCTCTAGGAGCCGGGCTGCGACTCAGGGCAGAGGTGGGAATCCCCAGCCGCCAGAGGTTCACGGGGTGGCTGGGTCTTCAGAATAGTGGCCACCCTTTGGGAGAGCCATTTCCCTTCCAGCTGTTCTGAACTGCCTGCCCATTCCCACAGCGGCCATCTGAGGGGGAAATTAATGTGAGCAGGGGCAAAGGACCACAGAACAGCATGTCCTACCATCACCGCGATAGAAACAAAAAAATAAAAACAAAAAAGGTGAAACTAACAAAAAAGACTGGGAAACACGGTGCTCAGAATTCTTGCAGCTAAGAAAACAAGTGCTCTTTGCCAACCGAGAGCCCCTCTGTGCCGGCGCGTTGCTGGCGTGAACGCGACCACGGTGGCCCCTCAGCACAGGACAGGACAGTGCAGCGTGACAGCCTCTGTCGTGGGGAGACGGCCCGAGGGCCCCTGCTGGTCTCTGGTCCTGGAAGAAACTCTGAGGCAGGGCTACGGGCACAAACGCAGACTGCTCCCCACCGCAGAGAGCGGGCCAGGGGGTGGAGGGCGCCATGCAGGTGACAAGTTCTGCATTTAAACTTTAAAATCTCCTTTTTTTCCATTAGTGAATTTTATAATTCATATATATATATTTGTTGTGATACTATCCACGCAAGATAATACAACACTTTTTTTATATTAGCAAACATTACAAGACTTTAATATTCTTGAATGTTTTTCTCTTTTATACTTCTAAAGAGATCAAAATAAATTAAACATTTTGTACATAATTACATATTGAGGAAGTTAACTTATTTTTTATCTTTTTTGTTTAGTACAAAGGTATCTGCAAGAGTTGCCGAAATACACCTTATTTATAATTTCTTCTCATCCTAGGCTAACTTGGAAGGCCAGACATGTGCCTTGGAATCTACCGCACGTTTCCCACAGAGAAAGCTGCTCCGAGCTGACGGGACAGCACTACCGGGAAGGGCGTCTCGTACCTCTTCAACGTTCCCGAAGGGCGAAGTCTAGCCATGGCTTAAGTTGCTAACAGATCCATGTCTTTGAGATTGCATGACACATTAAAACAGAGGAAACAATTCTTGGTCACACTACATAAATTGTTTAAAAGAACCCATCTGGGGGTAGGTTTTTTTTTTTTAATTGCTATTTCGGCTTAACAAAATACCACATTTACGAAGAGAGCACTTATCCGATAATTAAAAAAAAAAAAAGGAAAGGAAGAAATGAAAGTTTTTTTTTTTTTTGAAATCAACTTTTTCCAATGAACGGAAGGCAGAAATCCAAAGTCCTTCTGAGCGACATCTGGCGGTAAATTCACATTTTCTCTCCACGCCAGGGGGACGGCTGGGTGGCGTCCTCCTACCCCTCCCATCCCACCACGACAGGCTCCACGCTGGCGACTGTGTCCCTCACGGTCCGTGACACCGACGACAATGTGTACGTGCCTAGGAGAGCCCCGGAGGCCAGAGGCGGGCTACATGTTGTAGGCCACGTAGATGGGGTCCAGCTGGTCCGCCAGGAAGCCGTCGCGCAGGTGCATCCGCTGCTTCTCCCCGCGGGAGTTGATGGGGATGACCCCAATGTCCACCACCACCACGACACCCACAATCAGGTAGTGCTCCTCCAGGACCACGTTGGTCACCAGCGGGACCAGGTCCAGGGCTTCCTGCTCTGACCCGTCCAACTCCACCACCACCACCAGCAAATTCGTCCAGGTGAAAACAGCACTGGAAGACAGAAAAGGGACACCGTCAGTACCGGGGGAGCCTTTTATTCAAGGACTAGCGTTCGGTTCTGAGGAGCTCTGCAGGCCCGGCGCTGCCGGCAGCTGGGCTCCCCACGCAGGGGCCTCTCCCGCCCTTCCTTCGTGATTCACACGCGTTCTTCTAGACGATGACACCAGTCTTCCGGGCGGTCACACGTCATTTTTTTTTTTTTTTTGTGGCTCTGGGGACCTTCACCCTGATCTGCATCCCGGGCTACGTCTTTTCTATTTTTAGTTTTAAGACAGGTTCTCCCTAAGTCGCTAAGGCGCCTAGGCTGTGCTCAAATTTGCCACCCTCCTGCCTCAGCCTTCCGGGGTGCCGGGAGCACCGGCCGCGTCTTCATCTGGGCGCCTCCTCTCCTCCCGAGGCGGCTGGTCGGTCCGTGGGCCCCGCGTCCGTCCGCCAGCGATCCTCTGGAGAGCCACGCCTGGCGACGGCGGCGGCCGGCGGGGACCGCTCCGGGTAGAGCCTCCGGCACTCAGCGCCCCGCGGTCCCAGCCTGCGTTCAGAAGCGGCTGTTTACGGACCGGATGCTCACAGTCAAGGTCAGCGCGACCCGGCTCCAGAAGGTTTCTGGACGGAAGGGGCCGGAGCTCCAGTGGCTGCACGGAGGCCCGGAGAGCGCGCGGACGGACGGACAGACGGACCAGGGCCGCAGCCCGCGGGCCCATCAGCGCCCTGCCCGGCAGGAGGTGCGACACCTTGCGGAGAGTGAGTCGAGCAGAAATCGCAGCCTGTCTCATTAAGTCTGGCCGCAGCGTGGGTCTGAACGACACGGAGGATGGCCGCCCGTGGGCAGCTCCCCCGGGTCCGCATCCCGAGCGCCGCATCCGAGGGGTCCCCCGGCTGAGAAGCGTTTCCAGGAAGTGTGCTGGTCTCTCAGACTCCCCACCGGCCGAGTGGCTCGCCACGCGCACGTGGGCCTGCGCTGAGTGGGCACACGCCTCCCGCCGGCGCCGCTGGTCTAACCCTAGCAGGGCATCTGAACAGTGCGGCACCGTCCCGGAGGCCCAGGGTCGGGTGTGGCTGTCCCCCAAGCCCCATTAGGCCAAGGGCGACTGGCGTGCTGTCTGTGTGTCAGGCGGCCAGGCAACAGAGCCGGGCCAGCCTGCCCGGATCGAAGCCCACCGCCGAGACACGAGCCATCGGGTCGGCCGGAACCATGCCAAGTGCAGAGGCCACAGGGCCCTAGGGAGGCAGCACGGGGTATGCTGGGGAGCCCTGTGGGGACGAGGGGAGGGCCGGCAGTCTCGCCCGGCCCCTTTCCACCAAGTTCAATATCCACCAGGAGGAAACCGATCCCCTCCCCTTCCTTTCACCCTGGCTTCCATGGGAACAGGTAAGTGGGAGGGTCTGGCCTAATCAGGTGAGGACAGAATCAGGGACAAAAAGCAGTTGCCAAGGGTGACGCACAGAACGGAAACGAAGGTGTGCACACCGGGCACCCAGGCAGCCCAAGGAGGCCTGACGCCGAAATCCCCGTGGAAAACTTGAAGGGGACCACAGAGCCCAAGTCCGTCCGTTTAAGGCAAACGAACAACGGAGAAGAGGGTACCGAGAGGCGGTAACTGCTTACACGGAAAAGGCGCCCACACCCCTGTGGGCGCAGGGGCTGTTTCCTGCCGGCGTCCCTCCTCCGCCTACTCTCACACCAAGAGGTGGTTCGGATCATTTTTCGATCATCCATTTATTTGAGACAGAATCTTGCTACATAAGCCTGGGTAGTCCTGAATTTGCCAGGTAGGCCAGGTTCGCCTGGGACTTGCCATCTTTCTGCCTTACCCTCCTGAGTGCCGGGACGACACCCCGGGCCTGGCTAATTCTGTTGCTTGGGAGCAAGCCAAGACTCGGCCAGCAAGAGCCCCAGGCTGGGTCGCAGACAGCTGCGCAGCCGAGGGAGGCAGCACAGTTCACGGGGAGGCCCCCACCTGCGCGACCCCTCACCATCCCAGCTGAGACGGCGCTTGGCCCCACCAGGCTCTTGGGCGGCCAGGGGCACGGTGCCCTGCGATGCTGCACACCTCTGCACCTTGCCGCTTGCCAGGTGAGTACGAAGCCCACTGGTGCTCAGCTGCCTTTCACTCCGCAGCACCAGGGGGCTGAACGCCTTGCCTCGGCCTCTCATGCCCCCAGAGCACCATGAACTTGCTCCGTCCTTTCTAACACACTGAAAGGGCCGGAGAGGGACACACGGTGCCCGTCACGGTGCCCAGCCTGGTGGGGAGGGCGGGCAAGACCTCACACCCTCACCCAGACCCGCATCTATGTGGCACGGTGCGGGACGATCGCCCTGGCCTCGTGGAGGCCCCACTGCCCTACTGGAGGCCTCCCAGGTGAAGCCCCCCAGGGCTGCCCTCGCTCTCCGGTTCTCCCAGGAGCAGCTTCTGGTCCAGAGCCCAAAGCACAGAAAGGCTGTTTTGCACCTGGGAGCACGTGTTTGGGTTTTCCCTCTACCATCCTTTTGTAATTAAAAAAAAAAGTTAACAGCTTGGCTTCCTAAAAAACACCAGGCCGCTCTTCGTGATGCTAGGGGAAGGGCCTCATTTGCTTGAGACGTCTGATGGGAAACTGCTCACCCAACACATGGCACCCAGACCGCCACCCCCACTGCCACGCCCAGCAGGTCAGGGCTCAGCTGGGCTTCTGATGCCTGTCCAAGCGTGGCTGAGCCTGCTTACCACTCCGTGACGCTTTTATGGGCCCTGATGACCGAGGTCTCGATGTCTATGGGGTGGTACCTCATGCCCCGCAGCTCCATGGCTTCATCCAATGCCCCCACCACGTAGAGGGCGTCATGGCGCTCTGTGGAGGGAAACACATATGAGCCTCACCATCATGCTAACCACACTGCCTGCTGTTTTCTGATTTCTGTTTTGAGGTACTGGGGATGGAACACAGAGTTTCTGCACTGAACTACAACCCCTAGCCCTGTTTATTTTTTAACTTTGAGATAAAGTCTCCCTAAGCAAGTTTCCAGGCTGGGCTCAAACTTGTGATCCTCCTGTCTCAGCTTCCAGACTGCTGGAATTACAATGTATGCCACCGTGCCTGGCTACTTTATTGTGTGTGATTCAAACCATCCCCCAGAATGAGACAGAGCTGTCAAGACAGGGCACTGGGGTTTAGGGACAGCTAGTCCCTTCTAGGGGTGGCTGTGTGGAGTGGCGGCTGTGCACACTGAGGGGCTCCTTAGAAGTCCGCCCCCCTGGAAACTGAGCATGGCCACCTTGCTCCGAGTCTGTGCCCTCGCTAGGCCTGTCCACCTGGGAGCGGTCGCCCTCCTGAGCACCTTTTGCACACTGTCATGTACACGATCACATGGTCATCAGTAGTGAAGGACTGAGTCAGTACTACTAGTACTTACTTAGCCTGAGCTCTGTGGGTCAGCACCTTCTGGAGGGTTCTCAACTGCTGTACCTGTCCCATGACATGCAGGGCACAGCCACAATGACTCCGCTCCCAACTCCACCCCCCGAGCCCCTCACTGTGTTATCTTGTGGATGAGGGAAAATGAAAACACAGCTTTCTATCATGTCCACTGAGCATTCATTCCTAGCCTGATTTTTGATTTTGAGTCAAGGTTTGGTTAAGTGGCCCAGGTTGGGCTCGAACTTGAGTCTTCCTGCCTCAGCCTACCCGTGTGCTGGGATTATATAAGAGGCACGCACTATAGAGGCTGGTTACAGTTTACTTCCATCCTTTGTGCAAACCCTACAGAAATGACAGTGAAAATGTGATCTGTCCTAGCTGCCCTTAAAATAAAAAACACAGGGTCCAGCAGGGGGCCAGGCCTCTCCTGGAGTCTGTTTTCTCATGGACAAGGGCTCTGACAGCAGGAGTGAGGTGAGGAAACACGGCTCAGGAAAGAACAGCAGAGTACAGGGGTACAAAGGAATGCTTTCTTCCTCTGCCCCCCACACCGGAGCTAGAAGCCAGGAAGGACCTCACGCGCGCTAAGCAAGGGCTCCCCGCTGGGGACACAGCTGTGCTGTGACATGCTCAGAGAGCAGCTTGTGGGGGCTCGCTGGCCTCATGCTCTGCAGAAGGACCCAGGCCTCGCGCTTCCAAATACCTGTTCATGAAGCCACCGTGGGAAAGGGCCCGTGCTCCGGAGAGCAGACACAGAGCTGGTTACCGAGGATACTGCCTGCTGGACAGCCACAGGTTCATGCTGTCCCACATGGGCCCAGCAGCAGTGGGCAGCCTCACAGTTAACAACTGAAGAGTCAGGGGTGAGATTCTGCCCACTGTGGCGGGAAACACGGTGGCCTGTGCTTGGCTGCAGCTCCTAACTCGGTCTCGGTGTGTTCCTGGTTCTTGGGAACCCTGTGGCGGGGCTGCTGCACGGACCCCACTGTGGGTCGCACCTGCCTTTTGGCCCCCTGCCTGCTAAGCTCAACTGAGCCCAGGCCGGGCGCAGCGAGCACACACAGGCTCTTCGAGGGACCCGGGGCTCTCTCAGTCCAGTGGGGGCTCACCTCCATTTGCATCTGTGAGCTCCGTCCTCCTCAGGAACCCCAGGTAACCTGTCCGGGCCCAGATGGTCTGCGTGTCCCCAAAACTCAACCGTGAGTTGAAGTGATCAGATTGGAGGGATTCGTCCCCATAAATAGTGAAATAACCGCTGGCGTTGTGGGCACTGTGAACCCAGATCTGAAACAGAGCAAAACGTCACCGTGGACGGATGCTGGGGACCGGCTGCATGGGGGAAAGGTGGAAAAGATGTTTCCAACCCAGCGGGTTCCATCCCATCATCCACAAAGCTCCCTTAGGCTGAAAGACCAAGGTGATGTTAACGTCACTCAGTTGCTGGCGACACGGAGGCACCCAGAATTCCTAGAAACTAAGGCACTGTACCAGACCGCGGACATGCAACTAAGCAGGCCGTCCAACCAGCTGCCCCAAGTGGCACTGGAACAGACTAGCTCTTAAGGATAAGCAACTCAGTGAATGAACGTCCTGTGCTTCCAAAATGCTTCGAACCCACTTAACCCCCGCTTCCTGCCGCCATGCAAGCCGGGCTGGGCGTTCTCTGGTGTCTCCAGGTGCGCGGCCATGGCTGCCCTGATGCCCTAAGTCAGTTCAAAACCGTCATCTCTCACAGCCATTTTGACTGTGAGGATGAGCTAGAAGCTGCATGCGATCACACCCGGTGGAGAAGGCAGAGGAGGACACACTGTCACATTTTTAGAGGCCCGCCTTTCCGCTGGGTGGCGCTGGGCTGCAGTACTCACTCTGTTTTTGATCGTACCTCGTAAAGACACTTAAGAGAGAAGACTTCCAACACTGCTTCAGAAAGGAGCGAGAACAACGGGGCAAACGTTCTGGCAGCAAGGCTGTGAGACGCAGTAAGGGCCACGTGCCTTTCAGTGTAACGAAGAACAGCCCCCGTGCACGTGGTCACAGCTCACACAGCTGCCGCGCCCTACTCAGCCAGCCCCGCCTACTCCCGCCGGGACTCTAGGCTCCCTGCGTGGGTCCTCTGGCATTTTCCTAAGGACGACTTCTTGGCAGTCAAGGTGGCACATGAAGAACAAACTCGAGGGCTGGGAGACAAGGACCCCCAAGCGGCATGCATTAAGGCATCTGTGCATTTTGAATTCTGTGGAAAAAGCCCACCGTGGTTCTGAACACCCACTGCGTGCTTCTGAACTGCCACGGACCCCGTAAGCAGTGTCCCCGGCCTCACTCACCTCTCCCAGGTGGGAGTCCCCCAGCGGTCCTTTCGTTTCTGGATTGGCAATGATGATCCGAACCCCAGGAAGTATCTGTCGGGACAGGAGAGAACTTGACAACGCCAGGAAAACACGCAGGTGTCCCGTGCAACCGGCTGCGGCGCTGTCTGTGTGCCAGAGCGGGAGATCCTTCCGAAAGCAATATGGCACTAAATCAAACAGACATGCCAAGGAGGATGCCGTGGCACAGCCTGGCATACTGCCTCGGCACTCTGGGAGGCTGAGGCAGGAGGACCGTGAAGTTCCAGCCTAACCTGCAGAAATCAGTAATGTGAGACTAGTCACTTAACTGTAGAAGCATCACAGGTGACTCTGGACTTTTCAAAATCCATGTCTATGTGTTCAAGTTAGAATTCCTCCGAAGGGCCATCCTCGCTTGTAGAAAGGTACGTGCCACCTCCTAACGCAATGGGGTGGGCTATTGGTGACAGTGGCCATAGTGGTCAGACTTCAGGTACAGCCGCTCTGACCCAAAAGGCACTATGTTCTTCCCATGGAGGGAAGAAAAAATACTAATTAATACCAAAAAATGAGCTGGAGAGGTATCTCCATGTGCACATTGCGCTTCTCAGTACGCACATGCACACGCATGCACAAGTGTACATCTAGGCCAAGGACTAAGTGTGCAGGTTGTTGTGAGAACTAAGGCTGGAGTTCCATCCTTGGAACCACACAAAAAAGCCATTATAAAACTACATTCTCACTGTATTTACACTACAATGACATCTTGTATTATAAGCTTAAAAGAAAGAAAACTGTCAATCATCTCAGCAAAGCTGAGAAAAAACCCAAGTCTGCCAAAATTTATTTAAAAAATCTTAAAACAAAACATGATTTATGACATAACAGAGAACACAGCCAAACACTCACAAAATAGGAATTTTCAGTTACTTCCATGAAATTTCATCCTACGCCAAGCGGCCACGCATGAAGCAGGAGGTTTGCTGTCAGTCACCCTTGACCTGGGGACGGGGGTCAGGGCGAAGGTAGCAGGGAGGAGGGGGAAGGTCCCCACGTGGCTCTGGGAACATGCCTCAGCAGAAAGCTGCCTGTGAAGGGCGACAGCAAGTCTGCTGGGTCCTGGTTAGAATGTCACCGTCAGCGGGCCGCAGCCTTCTGACTACCAGGAAATGGTATTATTCTCTCAAGATTGCACGTGTGTGCACGTCTGTTCTGCAGCAGATGGTTGGAAGACAGCTTTAAACGCCAGCAGCAAGCTCCGCCTCCTGTCAACCCGCAACAGCAGCAGCACTGGAACCTGAAGGCAGTGTGCAGACAGGAGGCGGGGCTTTGCTTGGGCTCACTCCCATGCCACAGACCTGCACTGGTCTGCAGCCAGGGCTTGGGGGATTGCTGGTCTCGATGGTACCCTGCTCAGCCCCGCTCTGTGTCCCCCTCCAGCCACAGGGGAGCTTTCTCCTGCAGGCAAACGCCTTCCCTAAAAGGGATGCTGACCCTAAGCATCTCTTTCCCAGTGGAAACTGCTCAGCAGCGTTCCACATCCCACATCGCACACATCCAGGGAACCCAAAGCCACTCTTCAAATTGCAAAGCTGGGGTTCAGCTGCTGCAGCGGCGTACAGGTAACAGCCGAGCGCTCCACGGGAAGAACACAGCACCCTGCGGGGCAGAGGGGCTGTTCCTGAAGTCTGACCACGATGGCCACTGTCACCAGTAGCCCACCCATTAAAAAAAAATGGTGTTGGGAGGTGGCAGGTACCTTCCTACAAGCGAGGATGGCCCTTCGGAGGAATTCTAACTTGCACACAGACATGGATTTTGCGAAGTCCAGAGTCACCTATGATGCTTCTAGATTTACGTCAGGTGGGTAAGGGGTCAGACAAGTGGGTCCAGGAGATACAGAAAGGTCTTCATTCACATCTAAGGTTTCTTGCCCTTTAGTTCTTCAAAAAAACACGATCATGGCAGGAACAGCCGCCCCTGCTAATTATTCCTTATCCACATTCCAAGTATCAGATAGCCTGATTTTTAATATAAGACACTGTACTTTTTAAGTAGACATATATAGTCAAAATTACTAGTGTACAGCCTTCCTTTTAGCTAGATGGGCACATGTGACTAAATTCTGGTATTTAAGTGTAAGACAATTCAAGCATCGGCCTATGGTTTGCCGGTTTTGTTTGCGTCTCTTGTTTCTCCTACTGGCTGGAATATGGAAGTCATGGCCAGAGCTGAGCAGCCACCTGAGGCCTTGAGGTGTCCTTGCGAATGAGGGATTTGCAGATACAAAGGGCATCAGGGCTCCTGATGTTTCACAGAGTAGTAAGCGCCTATTTCCCTATTTTAACATTAAAAACCCACTAACTTGTTTGAATTATCATCATCAAGTCCAAAGAGTCCTGAGGCAGGGCTTTTGGGAGAACTTTCTGGAGAGGCGACTCCTAGACATCCAGGCGCCCGCACGCCTGGACTTCCACAGAGGCGCGGCCCCTCCTTTTGCACTTACTTTTCCTGACTCCATCAGGGGCAGGCTGTGAGGAGATCCGCGTTCCACGAGCCGGACTCTGAGAACAGGAACACACAGCGTCACTGGGGCCGTCTCCATAGCCCCTTCCCCTCTGCCCCCTTCAGCACATGGTCCCAAGCCTGCAGGTAGCTAGGGAATGTTACTTCTGAGAAGTTCCCAGCAGCAAAGGTAGGAGCCAGAAGGCGACTCCACAGCACAGTAAGCTGTGCGCTGGCAGGAAGTGGCCGGCTGGCAGGCAGCCCTGAGGGCCACAGAAAGGAGATGGAGTCATGGTCACCAGATCGGCAAAATACCTGGAAAGACCATTCTACATTTAAAGTAAGCACATTTCAACTTGATTTCTCCCAGAAAAGGAAAAGAATGTGGGTTAAATGGTATTCATGAAAGAGATGCCAGAGGCCCTCACACGGGCCAAACAGCGAAGGCAGGGAGAGGGCTAACTGCAGCCCAGATGCCACCTGCTAAGCTGAGGGCACCTGAGCTCAGTTCACGCACTCAAGGAACAGTAACGGCACAACCATTTGCTGGTGACGTATCCCCAAGGACTGCCAAGAACACGGCTGTCCATTCCAGCTGTGTGCTCTCTGCTTCCACAGAAGCAGAAGACTTGACAGAACAAACCAGGTGCAGGGAGCACCTGGTGTAGTCAGGAAGTCACAGGGCACACCTGCCCCACACGGTCACTTATGACCCACTGGATGAATGTTCCCTGCCCTGTCTCCACCCTGACTCCTCCAGCTGCACTGGTGGCCAACACTGGCCATGAGACAGGCAAAGGGCAGGCAGGACCCAGAGCCACCCACTTGTGTGAACCCAAGTCACTGTCCCCTGTGACCACCTCCCCCTTGTGTTTGGAAGGACTCAGTGCTGAGAAACTAACCCCACTTTTAGTTAATAATGTAAACCATCTCTTCCAAAAATAATGTAGAAGAGCCAAAATACTCAGGATAGGAAGGCCATGTGAACATTTGTTAAAAATCCTCGAGGAGAGAGAATTCAAACTCGAATACCCTTGCTTACTTAATACTGGTCCCAGGGTAGAATTTCGTTCTCAGCTTGCTGGCAGCTGAGGCAAACAGAGGAGAATATGGTTCAGGGAGGTCTGTGAGTTCGTGCGGGTTTTATTTCCTTTCTTTTTCCCTTCTAGGGGACTGAACCCAGGGCCTTTTCTTTAAGCTACACCCTCAGCACTCTTTTCATTTCATCTGTCACAGGGTCTTATTGAGTTGGTAATGTCCAGGCTTGGCTTATAGTTGCCTTTCTCCTGCCTCAGCCTCCCAATTGTTGCAATTGTTGGTGCACCACGAAGCCCGGTCAATCAAGCCAACTTCTATGGCCAAGCCTAGAATGAAACATCTTGCTGCTTCCTTTGTAACTGCTGCAGCTCGTGAGAAACATACAATACAATCAGAATGAAAAATATTACTTAACATTTAGCAGATTATCACATTTACAAATCCAAAAGCCAAAACAACAACATCTGCTGAGAGTGCTATCATCTCCACAGGAGAGTCCTCGCGGGAAGCAATTCTAATGCAATCTGCACACCCCAGCCTGAGATGCTCCGGGGACCACGACTAGCCCGGCAGGGAGCGGGTCTGTAGCAGGAAACCCTCGAAGCACAGCCACAGGCACCAGCACCGCACACACGGGCAAGGAGACCGACAGGAGAGTGACATCTGACGCAACAACACGGCCCACGCGGAGGACCCAAGCGTGCTCTCGGCACCTTCTTGTGAAATTACGAGCATTTTCCCCAAGCCCTCCACCTTCTCCTTCCTTCCCCAAACCCAGACTCTTCCACTAGTCTGAAAACATATTTGTAAGTTTTGCTTTTAGAACAACTTCGGATTTTAAAAAAACCAAAGAGTTCCCATGATTCCCTGCAACAAACACCTATCTTACAATACACACCTGACAAAAGTTATAGTCAATGAATCAAAACTGAGATATTACTAGCACATCTCTCCTTCATTTGGGTTTTCCTGGTTTTCCTGAACGACCCTTTCTCCTCAGGAGCTCATTCA
Source organism: Ctenodactylus gundi (assembly GCA_004027205.1). NCBI lineage: Eukaryota > Metazoa > Chordata > Mammalia > Rodentia > Ctenodactylidae > Ctenodactylus > Ctenodactylus gundi. The sequence continues at coordinate 184,772 of PVKB01002251.1, forward strand.
GGACCCAGCCTCTCCACCTCCCTACCATATAACATCTGATGGCCTCTTGCTCCTCTGGGTCCTGCCCGTCTCACAGAACATCTTTGTTCTGGCAACAACTAGAGTCCACAGGGGGTCTGGGGAGGTGACCCATAGGATGCCCTTCTGATGTCTTTCTCATGAATAGGCATAGGTGATAGGTTTTGTGGAGAAAGAGCTCAGAGGAAAGAGCCCTTCTCACGACAACACGTCAAGGGTCCTTGAACTCATCGTTCTTGACACTGACCATGACCACCTGTCTGGGGTTGTGTGTGTGGGTGTCTCCACGTCCCACCTACACTGTCCTCTTTGGAAATCTTCATCATGTGCAGCTTATGCTGGGGATAGGGAAGCAGTGGCTACCTCTGACTTAAAAAGGAAGGATTATGGGCCTTGTCAGAGGGGGGTCAAGTCCTGCCTTAGGCTGCAGCACCAAGCAGGCTGGCCTTCGCACAGAGGGGTCCTAAGAGCACTAGGGTAGCAGTGTTTTCTCAAGTGGACCAACACAGGGACCCGAGCAGTCCACTTTAAAGTCCATGTAGGGCAGAGAGGAGTGGGGGACGAGGGGACAGTGTCCAGAGCCTGAGCGTCTTCAGGTCTGGCCTTTCTGTTCTTCGCGGCACTCGCAAGCTCCTGCTTCTGATTCCAAGAGGGGTGCCTCTTCTCTTCATCAGTCCTCTGCTTGAAACAGCTCCAACCGGTCTCTCCGATCTAGTATCCAGGAGATCTTAACTCATACGGGCCCACTTTCCTTTCTCAGGACAGGAAGGCTCGAGAAAAGACTCTGGATTTGTACACTTAAGAGCGTAACTGTTTTAGGAAATTGTCTGGCCAGGCGTCGTGGTGAATATGTATAATCTCGGCTATTCAGGAGGTAGAGACAGGAAGATGGCAAGTTCATGACCAGGCTGGGCAACTTAGTAAGACTCAGTTTCAAGATTAAAATAAGAAGCGCTGGGGATGTAGTTTAGATTTGGTTGTGAGCTGTAGTACAGCCAAAGGTTTTTTTTTTTGAAAATTCAAAATTATGGGAAACTTACAAGAATGAAAATAAGACACAGAAGACTTAAACTTTCTCTTACTGTGACTCACTGATCAGTCGTTCTTCACGGCGTCCGGCTTCTCGTTTCAGCTTGCTCCCCTTCCTCTCCTACACACACCCTTTCCATTTTGGAGCTAACTGGAAACATCCTAACTCTCATGTGTTAAGTTCTTCAGCATGCAATTCCTACGAGCAGGGATATTCCATGAAGCAGCTGCCAGCACCAGCGACTTTCACACCACCCTAGCAGGCGATCCACACTGTCCAGTCCGGTCTGCCTCCTGATACCCTAAGAGTTCCTCCCACACCTTAGAGCTCGGGCCCACACCTACACTGGCTTTGCGTTTAGCTGTCATTTCAAGAATTACATTAAACAGGAGTATTTCAGTGTCCTTAGGACACTGACTTTTTGGGAGAATATGGTTCTTGTCTATAAAAAATACAATGCAAAATAACTTAACTCAAAGTGGATCTGAGACCTCAGTGTTCTAGAATCTAAAACTGAAAATGTGAAGTGATAATTCTGGCAAAAAACTTCACGACATTGGATTTGGCAGTTAACTTAGGGGCTACTCCCATAGCAGAACCACACAAGAAAAAAAAAAGGGGGGACAAACAGTATCACATCAAAAATTAGGGACCTCTGTTCAAAGCACTAGACAGAATCGCTGAGTATAAAGACCAGCTGAATCTGGTAAGGGCGGAGTATCGAGAATGTACAAGAAATTCCTACAGCTCAACAACAAACCAGCTAAACCATGGGCAAAAGACTAACTACAGACTTCTTCCCCCCAAAAGTAAATCAATTGTGAATGAGTACAGAGATGCTCAATATCGCTAATCATTAGGGAAATGTAAATCAAAACCACCCAGTAAGATAGTTCCTCACACCCACTGGGAAGGCTTCTGACCAAAACAGAAAACAAAAAAAATGCTAATAAGCACATGGAAAAACGGAAATCCCAGTATACCACGGGTGAAAATATAAAATGACACAGCTGTGCAGAAAACAAGACGAGTTCCTCTTGAAAATGAAAAAGTGTAGGATTACATGGGAGGGTCCCCAGATCAAGGCCTGTCCAGGCACCTTAACGAGACTTCATCTCTACAGGCCCTGGGACCAATCCCTAGTACTAAGAAAAATGAAAAACACAAACAGAAAAACCCGATGATCCAATGACTGCACTCCTGGATATACTCCGGAGAGAACTGAGCACAGGGACCCAAGTCTCTGTACCTCACAGTCATGGTGACACTAATTACAGCAGCCAGCTGCAGATCCAAAATGTTTTTAGAGAATTCATTCCATTTCTACTGAATACACGTGGACTTTCCTCCTTTATCTCCAAAGTGACACAGTGTAAGAACCATGGGGGCAGCTACTGCAGAGGCATGTTACATGCTAACGGTTTATCAAGAGATAATTTACTGATAGCATGTGAGAGGCTGTGCTTATGTTACAGGCATGCAGATGTTACTACATGCCAGTGAGGAGAAGGGACTCTGCGGATTTGGTCATCTGCTGAGGATTCTGAAAGTGGTCCTCGTGAAGACCAAGGGACCACAGCAGGTAAGGGTATGTATGTAACTATACATCTCTGTCATGACAGGACAGTGCACACTCAGTTCTACAGTTTGGCAGGCATCATTCTAAGCCATCAGGATGTATTAGGTTATGAATCCTCATCACAATGTTAAGAGGAGGCACTGCCTAGGCTAGAGAAGGCTGTCACACCTTGTGGCTACCCCAGCTGCCAGAGCTCTCCTCCCTCACACGTAGTGAAGGGAGAACACGAAGGCAATGTGTAGAGAACCACACGGTCAGGAAGGGCACAACGAGCTCTGAGGTTGGGTCCTGAGCCTGGGACCTTGCAGCCAGAGACCACTCCTGGCCCCACTCTGATCTGCGCAGGACGGAGCAGCAGGCCGAGGCTGGCACAAATGCAACAACACAGCGTGCACATACTTGTTAGTACTGCCACCCAGGGACACAGTCGGAGGTGAAATTATACAGCAAAGAAATGTGAGCTCCACCTACAGTGCAGCTCCCTGTCCACCAGGACCTCAGGCCAGGGCGAGCTGGACGAAAGACCAGCTGTAAACCCTGACACCCTCGCAGGCAGGCGCCCTTAAGTATGCACACAGGTGAGCACAACTCGTGCTTACATGTTTACACACACCCCAGTGCGCAGCCATGCTTCCATTAAAGTGAAACCTGTACCACGCTCACAGTATGCTCCCAATGTGTACACCTACACATACGAAAATCCTGCGCAGTCTCAACACTCAGCATACAGACAACACCCACAGCACACAGGCCAGGCAGGCAGGCCCACACATGTTGCAACACCCACAACACCCTTGTATACACACTCAGATGCACACAAGCAACACTTACAAAACACATGTAGCACATGTGCACACACAGGCACCGACTCTTACCCACGCATGTACACACAATAACAAGTGTGTGACACAGGGATGTGCACCTGCAAACATGCACCAACAACACACACAGGCACTTGTGCCACTGTCACGCCCCAGGCACTGGGACGTGACCTACGTGAAGGTGACCACCACCCTCACCGCCCACACAGCTTCTGAGCTGGTCCTAACGCCCCCACTCTCACCCTCGGCCGCCAGGCAGGAACTGACCTAGGACCCGCACTTTCCTGGTCACAGCCTTTACTTACGTCCTCAGGTCCCAAGCACTGAGGAGGCTGCGGAAATACCACGTTAGGCTCTCATGCTTACACAGTGTTCAGAAGACCTGACAAACTGCTGAGATGATTTCTTTCAACGCATGAAAAAATTTTCTTTTCTTTCTCAGGCCTGAAATACTCAAGCGCCTAAGGCAAGACCCCATTTCAGGGGGCAGCAGGGCCGCGTGAGACGAGACGCTACAGAACGCTTCCCAAGCAGTCTCATGCACAGCGCCTCACAGCGGCTTCAGGGATTCCTTGCCATCTGCCAGGGAGCCGGATTTAGTTCTCCGGGAACAGGGAGACGGGCATCCTCATCACATGACCAGAGATGGTCTCCATGGCAACCGGCCACAGCTGCACCTGGCGCATCCCCAACACCATGGCTCCGAGAATGAAACGGGTGTAAAAACGGAGGCATGTAATCACACAGAAATGGTTAGCGAGCCAGTCTGATCACTGGCTCCCCGGCAGTGTCCCGGCGGCGCCTCTCTCACAAGTACACGTACAGGTCCATCCAGGACAGGGCACACAGGAGCCACCGAGTGACCTTCCCAGGTTAAGTGGCACCTGGGCAGGTGACCGGGGCTCCCACGTGCATGCATCATTCATCAGCAGGAGCAGCTGACCCCCTCTCCCTCCCTCCATTATGGGATCGTCACAAGGGAGAAACAGCGCGCGACTTCAGGGCCCTCCTGCGAGCCTGCCGGTGCCCTACCATCTCCGAGGGCAGGACCCCGGGTCAGGAAGGACAGGAGAGCAGAAGGCTGTCACACCTTGTTGCTACCCCAGCTGCCAGAGCTCTCCTCGGTTTCCCACCCACGCTCAGCACAGGAAAACCCAGGCTTCTGAGCGCAACACTGTCCCAAGACAGAGGCAGAGGGGAGATTGGAATTCTGACCCATCTAGTCCCAGAGCCACCATATCATGGCAGCTGCACGCCAGACACGCTTCACCCATATGGATAAGGGCCAATGTGATACTGGGGACCACCTCCCTGGGGTCAAAAGGAGGGAAGGCTTCCAGGAAGTGGCGGTGCATGGGCCACGCCTGCAAGAATGAGACTCAGTCCTCCTCCCTCTCTGGCATAGGAGATCAGAGGAAGGGCCTTCTAACTGAGCTACAGCCCCAGCCCCGTTGTGATGTGACACAGGGTCTCACTACGTTGCTAAGATGCCAAATGAGCCAAGGCTGGGCTCAAACGTGCGATCCTCTTACTCAGCCTCCCAGGGTGCTGGGGTTACAGGCCCGCGCCTGGGTGTGGCACAAGCATGGTTCTGCATGCCAGCTGCAGAGCCGTTCCAGTTCACGAAACACTGCTATTTCAGATTTTTATTTCTAATCATAATAATGAACAGCAGCCGGGCCGGCGGAAAGGAGACTGTTCCGCACGTGAGGATGTAAGTGTCACACAGAAGCCTACTGACCGGGTCAGAGGCGAAGAATCAACCCATCAAGGAGGAAGATGACCTGAGGACGCCTGCCTTCGCTCCTTCTAGAACAAGGACACCGAGCAGATACTGAGCGCGCACGACTGTGGCACCCTGTGCTGGCTGGCCTTTCAGCTCCCTTCTAATCATGTTCGTTCACAAGAAGGCAGCTTTGCCACACTCAAGACAAGCAGGAGGGTTAAAAAAAAAAAACCTGGCGTCGGGCAGGTGCTGAGAGGCTGTCTTTTTACAGAATCCAGTCAACGAGACCAGCCGCCAGCAAACACACCAAACCATCCTCAAGTCCCAACCGTTAACCTCTGTGATTCCGAAACAAGCACACACAGGCGTCACAGGTAAGCAGGTTTTTTTGTGTCCCGATTACTCACTCCGTATTGTGAGGACGTAAGGGCTCCTGAAACAAGTGTTCTGTCATGTGCCACCTCTCAGGGACATTGTACAATGACATAACTGTCTTCCGTGTAATTCTTACGGCAAAAGATTAGTTTTAAGGCCCCGTTCTTATTTGTAAAACAACACGCTCCTGAAAGAAGTTGCTTAAACTCTAAGTTTCTGAGCTTTGAAAATGTTGCAGACTGAGCTTTGTTACACCTCAGCTGGTGATGCTGGGGGCAGGTGCTCAGGGATGGGACTTTTCCCTTTGGTCCTCGGCCTCCTGCTCCCCAGTGAGAGGTTTCAACTGTTTGGCCTCTACCCTCCGTGATCCGGTAGCGCCCGACAGATAGGTTTTGGAATGGGAGGGCCTAACAAAAGGCCCTGGGGCCAGGAGAGCCAACAACAAGGGTCACGTGGGCAAGAGAGTGCGATTTTTCAATCCTGGCACTATGGGCATTTCGTCACTTGCTGTCCTGTGTGCTGCAGGATCAGCAGCAGGATCCCTGGCCTCCACCAACCAGATGTTAGCACACTGCTCTGCACTGTGCCAATCAAAACTGTCCCCACATTATCACATGGCCTCCAGGGGCCTGAGCGTCCCCCTGACAGCAGGAGTGGCAACTGTCTGGGCTGAATGGACATGGCATGGCCCCCTGGTCAGCAGATTCTGAACCTCTTCTCAGCAAGAGAGACCAATCCAACACATCCACACACCCAGGAACCAGCTGCTCCTATCACTGGAGACCACCCTGCTGAGGTGGTGGGGATTCTCGGCCAGACAGGGTTGGGTAGGGCCTACAACCCCATTTCCCAACCGCGTGACCACTCTTGCTCTCCTTCTCCCTGTTGTCCTGCTGTGGTACAGTGACCATGTTAACAGGTGAGTAAGACAGAATGCAGGGTAAGTAGCCTGCACGTGCCACACAGCAACACAGTCACCAAAATGCTGGCAATCTACACAAGCACAATGGTACATGCCGAGGCCTGCCGATCACAGAAATGCAGCACACAGGCCTCTCTACGATCAGCCAAGAGAACGCAGTCCCTTGTCACCGGGCTCTGAGCCTAGGGCCTTTGCGACGAGTTACATCCCTAGCCCTGTTGCAAACTTTTTATTTTGAGGCAACGTCTCCCAGAGTTGGTAAGCTTCTCAGACTGAGCTCACGTCTGTCACCCTCCCACCCCAGCTTCCCACAGTGCTGTGATTACAGACATTTACCACCAGGCCGGGCATACGACCCATTTCAACATGGCACGTCTGCAGTGACAAGAGTATCTTCACTTTTTTTTCCTCAGCATCCTCGTAAGACTCCTCGCTGGGTCAAAGGTTTCTCTGAAGGCCTCACCTTGCCCGGACCTCCTCCCTTTCCTCCCCTCCTAAAACGTCCTTACACACGCCCACTAATAATACCACTTTCAGTCTTGTTCGGGGGCTGCTTTAAAGAAAGAGCGGCACAGAAAAGGCAACTTGACTTCCATTTTAAGTTTTCACGCGAACTCCTTTCACATAAAGAATGCTCATATTTTACGAGGTCTTAAATGGCGCCCAGCTAAGATGGCCAAGGAAGAGAGACAAGCGCCTGTTTCTACCCAGCCCTGCAGATAACGGGATGGAGGCCCCCCGCAGCTATTGTGCAACCAAAGCCGGCGCCACCTTGGCCTCATCTCTCATCTCGGCTATGAGACATCCAGCGGGAACTCAGCCGCTCCTCCTCCCCGCGCCTAGACTCACCTGCAGCACATGGGCTGCCAACATGGGAAACGAGCACACGACCCAAAGGCATACTGTACCTGTCATGTCGTAGGGCCCGCATGTCAACGTAGACAGTGGTGGGGTCAGGTCCCGAGGTCCCCTGCAAGCAACGACAGGGTGTGGTCAGATCAAGGTTGTGTGGAAGGACACTGGGGTGTGTGCTCTCCGAGCTGGGAAGCATTTCTTTGGTAAAATATCACACGGAGCAGGAACTCCTGCAAGAGCTAAGGGCAGCAAGGCCCCGCCTCCCTAACTTACCCATTACCTTTTGGTTTCCTGACCCGAGTTCCCCGAGGAACACCTTATTAACTAAAGAGTGGCCTTCCACATGGCTTGATAGTCAACCCGTTATAATAAACACAGAAATACGAAAGGAGACGTGACATGCCACGTTTTGCCAAATAAAAGGCAGCTGGGCCCACCCGGGAAAGGGCTGGCTGCAGAAGCGGGCTGTCAAGCATGTAGAGTATCTTTTGCTGAGAAATTCCATGACATGCATCCAGAAAGGTGTATTTATAGAGCTCGGGTACCAAAGCAGACGTGCGACGTGAGCTGAGAGGCCGAGGAGGAAGCCCTTTTTCTACTCAGGCCCTACTTCTCCAAGCGCAGGAAGCGGGTCCTGTCTGTGGTGGAAGCCGGGAAGGCTGCCTGTCTACCCCTGTCCTGTGGGCAGGGCCCGGTGGGGCTGAGCTCCGACTTCAGCATGGCGGTCCAGACCTCGTGTCGGCACCATGCGTCCCTGGTAAGGACACGCTGGGCGGCCTCAGGACAGCAACCTCTGCCCATGAAGAGCAGCGCTGCGAGGCACGTGGGGCGAGCCGCCATGCACACACATTTCGCGGGAAAGCAATATAATACCTTAGTTGGAAAAAGAGGAAACCAAAAAAAATTACCGAATAATAAAAAAGGGGAGGAGCCCTTCAAGATGTATTCGAAGGACTACACTTAAAATTCCTCAGGTGTGAATCTCTGTTTTGTATCAAAGGCATATTTAAATACAGTAAGAGACTATTTCACTAAAATGTGATACACTCCTCAACCCCAGCCACTGGTTCCCCACCGCCGAGACAGGGAAGAGCAGCACATGCAGCTCAGCCCGGGGCTGCTCGCACCCAGAGACGGAGCCTCTGCCGGCTGGGCGAGGCTGCGGTACACACTAGCGCTGAGTGAGGAGCAGGCTCGATGCTCTGAGTAACGCAAAACAAGCGGCAAACGATGGTTAATGAATCAAAGAGGCAAATCAGAAAACAGGCCACTGAAAATGGTAAATGACGGGAAATGGAGAATGAACCCAAAACCACCGACCACAGGTAAAGGAAACAGGGCACTAGTCACACGTGGAAAACACTGTCACCCAAGCAGGGACACTGCCCCAGGCAGTGAGCACCCTTGGCCACAGGGTCACAGGTCCTCGGTCAGTCTCTGCACTCAAATTCCAGTCTGTGCCAAGGCAGGAGGGGTTGGGTAGGCACTGTGCAATCAGAAAAGTCCCCTACCTGCTCGGCCAGTGTCCACAGCCTGTGGGGCTACAGCAGCAGGAGGGTGGGAACACGAAGAGAGGAGAGACCACCAGACCAACGGAGAACACACACATGACACACACGTGACACACACGGACACGTTCAACCCAACAATAAAAAATGGGATGAAAGGGAGGGGAGGAGGAAAGTGCAGGAAGCGGGAACAAAGCAAAAAGAAGATCAAAACAACGTCAAATATGGAAGTCGTTATGATGAATCACTGCACTATTAAAAGTTAAAAGAACGTTCAAATAGATGTCAACATTTCCACAGAGCAACAGAATTGTGTAATGAAGGGCTGACCATAGCATGCAGATATGAGCAACTTTCTAACAAGTGAGGCAAACGGTATTACAGGCAAGTTTGGCTTTAGGGTGCGTTTCTTTTCCTTCTGAGGGAGGTGGCAAGGGCAACTCTGGTTGGTCATGTCTGTAGACTCTTCCTTCATTGAAATACTTTCAAGTTTTCAGTTATCATATAGCCGCTGAGTCTGGAAGCAGGCATAATTCAGCTGGGGGGTACCAGGCCCTCCTGACCTACGTGGCTAGGTCAAAGGAAGGGGGCAGAAGGGCACTGAGTAACCAAACCTCGAGCTCTCAAACGGATTAGCTCCGCAGTCTCAGGAAGGACTCCTACCTGGGTGAGCTCCTGTGTCAACCCTCACGAACACAGGTACCTCACCTCCCACTGTCCTTCGTGATGTTTACCTGCCCACCACCCGTAGGAAGTATCCAGATCAGCTTGGGTAAAACTTTAAACGGCGATGTGGGCAAACTCCTTGGGTGCCATGGGTTTGTCCCTAGTTTGTCACTTAGGTACCTTGTCCAAATGTTCCCCGAGAAATGAAGAAGGCTTTGCATTAACTCCCAGATTGATATACAGTCGCTGAATGGGTGTCTGGCCTCCCACTGACCCACACTCCCTGCAAAGACGATGATGAGGCCAGGCTGATACCAGGGGTAGGAGGCTGGAGAGGGCAGGGCTGCGATTTGTTAAGACACAAAGCCAGACTGAACAAGCAACATTATCAATATGGGACTCAGTCTGAGATCAAGCAAGGGCTTAAGATTTAAAAGAAAAAAAATTGAGTTCCATTCTTCTGATCCTTACTTCTTGGTGGTAATTTTGCCACCTCTGAGCATCTTTATTAAAAAAAAAAAAAAACGAGGATATGAAGGAAGAAAATAATTGGGTTTATAACAATATACACACTCTGAAGGCCCAACAGATGGTCACTGGATATATTTCACGCTAAATAAGTTCCCTCACACTTCCTTGAAACCTACACATTAACTGGGAAAAACCCCCACAAATCTATGTTTCCTATGTTATCTTAATTCACAAACTGTTAGTAATTCAGAAAACTTCTGTATGACTAAGTCTTCATTTGCTATCTTGTACAAACGTAGAGAATTCAAACACAAATGTTTCTCAATCTCAAAAATCCAGAACTTTACAGCCTGTAATTTCTAGCTATGTATTAGGGAGGATGCATTTAGCAAAAGCTTCACAGTGCAGAACACGAGCTTGCATTCCCTTAAATAAGAAGATCCTTAATGTACAAAAGTGTCCCTAAATATTTAAAGGTCACCAAATACAAAAAGAACCTATGGAAAAACAAAAACAAAGCTACTTTAGAAACAAAGATAAAGCATTTTTGAAACTGCCCGTTAGCCTAATCAGAAAAGGCAGTTCACTTTAAAACTCAATGGCATAATAAAGAAGTTACTCATACTATAAATTACTGTCTCACTGATATAAAAGAATTTTATCAGTTAGGAATTGTTTAGTGAATAAGTGAGTTTATTTGCAGTACTGGGGATGGAACCCAGGGACTCAGACAAGCTAAACCAGTGCTGTACCACTGAGTCTGTAAATGAATTTTATTACATCTCAGCAAAAGATATATAGTCTCATAACCCAAAGAGCAGCTCAGAAAGTGCAAAATAGTACTCATTTTAACATTTCTGTTCATGGGCAATCTTATTACTTGGTGTTTCAGTATTTAGTACAATGTAGAATATGTAGATATAAATTAGGTAGAAACACATGAACTAAAGCATTTCAAAGACTTGATCCAGTGCTTAACTATTGTGCTAGATGTTTCTAGAGGCAAAAAAATAAATAAATAAATAAATAAAATAAAAAAAAATAAAACCCTTATGCTGTGCATCCCTATAAACTACACTCTTTAGATTAGCAGGGAAAAAGCAACGAGATTGGACTATTCTAATTTCCAAAAGGATTTCTCCATTTACATGGAGATGCAGGGTCATGGAAATGGCACCTCTGCGAAGAGCTTTAATGGTGTACTACAAGGAACCATTTAAAAAAATGCATGCCTGTAACCTGTCCCTGCCCCCAAAGCTAAAAGAGATGCCCACTGATCTTGGGAGCAAGGCAGCTGTTGACGTGACCCAGCTCCCTCCCACACCCGACACCCACACCTCCATGGCCAGCTGGGTTTCCTCTGATCGCGAACCTTAGTGCTGAGAAGGCCCTGTGCTGCGTCTCTATTCCCAGCGGCCTACGGACCCACTTTCAACATGGTGGGAGGCCGCTCTGACTCTGTGTGCCTACTGGCTTCTTAGGTGACAAGTGGCACACCCTTTTCTCTGTTTTATCCCCAGCTCCCTCAGATCCACCGCCGGCTCATTAGTCCATGAAAGGCACACGCAGGACACCTGACGGCTCTGAAAGCACACTTAACCCCATCCCACTCCATCTTTGGGGTGCAACTGGAGGCTCCCTGCGACTGTGGCTGCCTTGGAGGGGTGGCCTTCACACATCTGGTTCTTCTAGCCCTCAGGAGCCACCACTGTGACTCAGTGGAAGCCCAGAGCACCTCAGGGGAAACCGTTTCCATCTTTGGGCCATCTCTACAGCACCAAAGGCCAGCCGTTTTCCATTTGCTGAAGACCTAGACAGAGCTCAGAGGAGGGTCACAAACAGGCTGTGCTGCGCTCCCCAGGGCACTGACGTTGGGCATAGGTGTCTGCGCATGCATGCGCGCGCGTGTGTTCGGCTTTGCTTAACCTTATGGTAAGTACTTCCCACACCTTTTCTGGCACAAGTGAAGCCAAACACGGATCGTTCTCCCATTTAGTTCACTCAAATGTGATGCTCAGCTGTCTGACAGACCTGAAATCCATGACTGTATTAACTATGTCAGGTTTGAAAAATATCGTGTGACTTCTATATTCCAATCAAAAATGGCAGTCCAAAGCCCTTTCCAGGAAATCAATTTTTTGCTGAAATCAGAACTGCTGCTGTTATGAAGCACCTTCACTGTTTTAGAATCTGGTACTAGGAGTCCTGGCAGGGGACAGGAAGAGAGAGGGAACCTAATGGATTATCAGGCTTGGCACAGGGCAAAGGCCGTGAAAACCCTGCTCAATCACTGGGCTGGCAGCTCATGCCCTCTACTGGCAAGATGGCCAACACAGGATGCCCAACTGGGATTCCTGTGTCTGCTATGATTTACTGGAACACTGTCATGCCTGCTCATGTACACACTCTATGTTTCTGCTTTGAGTCAAGAGGCTGTAAAAAGAACATATGGACAGCAGGCGTGGCTCCTCACTCTCTGACCCTTCGGCAAAATGTGCCGATCAGGGGCTTCCATCCTGGGGACAGAAGCCACAGGAAGAGTACAAGAGCATCTGGACTAGGGAGCAGAATGGCTGCTGCAGTCGGTGATGCCGAATCTTCCTGAACAAGAACCAAGTAGCTCAGATTATGGTGTCTTGAGACATAGACTGAGGACGTTCCCAAGGCTGACAGGGAATCACATGTGCACTGTGACAAGGGGGACAAAACCAAGGTGGGTATTTATAGTTGGCAGTACTGCACCAGACGTACAACCTGTCCATGTGTTCTGGGATCCACCCCTCCTGACGGCACAGACGGCAAGAAATCCTCAGTGACAGGCTGCCCCGACATCCATTCAGTGCAATGACCTCCATCGTTGGGCTCTGGTGACGCCCAAAATGTTGACAGATGAATGCTGAGTGCTCCTGTCCTCTCCTCATCTTCTCAGTTCTCTGTTTATGGCAACAGCTTTCACACTGTTGTCCACAGGTTACAGAATACCCATGATGGAACAGAAGAATAGAAAACCTGGGACTTGGAACTGGTCACCATCTATGGTAGTTTCTCTGTCAGACTGTGTGTCTGTCCATGAAAGTTGCATGATGGTATATCATGGAGACTGTTTGGGGCTGGTGGGTGAGGACACAGGTAGAAGCCCAAGTCTGTAGCGATGCTGGGCAGCCAAAGGGATGGGCCAAAGGAGCCACCTGCCATTTCCTTTGGTCAACAAGCATCTCAACTCTTCCACATTTGGGAATCTCTCACTTTCTGAGTCCTAGCGGCATATAGACCCCCCACCCCCACCCCCGAACCAAAAATACCAGATGCTCTTCTGCCAGCTTTGCATAGAGCATGAGCATGGGCAGATAACGAGGCCATGGCAGGAATGAACAATAGAGCTCCCACCCTTGGCAGGGAGTGAGGCATCTGAACATGATGGTGGGGTAGGCGAAGCCGTGTGAGAACACAAGTTTCATAGCTAGGAGGCAGCGTGTGGCACAGACGTAAGTGTGCTGTCCTCCTTCACGTAGGCAGTGTGGCGGCACCAGGTACTGCTACCAGCACAGCTCTCACTGGCCCTCCAGGTCTGATGGGAGGCCAAGAGCTTCTCAGTGACATCGCTTTTTATTGGAATTGCCCAGGGAGGGTTAAGAATTGGAACGGGGACTGATATACTGGGGAAATGTGAATTGGGTTTCTGTGATCTCAAGTACTGGCTGTCGTATGTGAGACGACATCTACCAGTGAGCAAGGATGGAAAAGGTGTAGTCAACTGTGACTAATTGCCTGGGTCAAACAGAGTCTCCGACGGCACCTTGTTTGTTTTATCTTCTCGAATCCAAGAGCAGGACATGAAAAAAGAATGAATGAATCGCAGGCTCCTGTTGACTAATGTCTCACAGTAATGATGTCTTATTTTGAGAATTTGCTGAATATTTAGATCACGCTCTGTGTTTCACAATTTAACAATCGATGACTGACGCCCACTGCCAAGGCAATGCGGCATTTCTCTCTGACTAGGTGAGTTTCGAGATTTGAGATGAACCAAAATTGTTGCTTCTGATCCCACAAAGCTATTTACAATAAGGCTATTTTCCCCAGAAAAAAAATAATCCTTTTTAAAATAAAGACCAAAGTTGTTCATCAAGATTGTTCGTAATAAGCAAACAACAGAGGTCTCTTTTGGGAAAGAGAGAATTTCATTTTCCCCCCCTCCCTCTGTGGGAAGGAGGATGGCAATTCTTCTGCAGTACATCTAAGCAACCAAACACCTTTCTGCTTTTCTTTTTTTTTTTTTTTTTTGAGGCAAGGTCTCCCTCTGTAGTTCAGGCTGGTCCTGAGCTCATCACGTAGGCCACATTGGCGCCGAACTCACGGCAATGCTCCTGCCTCAGCCTCCCAAGTGCTAGGATTACAGGCATGTGCCATCAAGCCCGGCTCATGTGCTACTGGGGAATTGAACCCAGGCATTGTGCTTGCTAGGCAAGTGCTGAAACAGTGAGCCATTCCTCCATCCCTCTGCTTCTATTTTCTGAAAAATAACCATGGCTGTGGGAAATATCCTCTTCTGACAGAGGTTAATAAACAAGTGACATTATTTAATAGCACTAAGAAAAATTTATGTTAAAGCTAATTAAGCAAAGAAGGCAGAATTTGATCTTTCTAACACCTACTTTTAACATAAATTCAACAAAATGAAATTGTGTCATTTTTATAGTGTAAGATTCTGGGCTATGTCATCTCCAAGAATAACAAGGGGCTCATACTTTTAAATTTTTGTGTTCAGTTCTTAGCTCTGTCAATTATGCAAGTTCACTTAACCTCTCGGGGCCTTAATTTCTCTCATCTTAAAAATGACTGAAAATTTGCCCATCACCCGTACAGGAGGTTGTAACCAGATGCTGCTGGGATCCAAGGCACTTAAATAATGACTGGGTTTTTATTTGACGGAGGGGACCATGAGTTCATTTTGAGAAAGTTCAGGAGGGCCTTGTACTTGTGATGTAAGGGACTGAACCAGGGGTGGGAACGGCACTGGGTTCAAAATCATTTAGTCAAGTCCAACCAAAGAGAAACAGGTTCAGCTATTACATGAGGACTGAGTTAATTAAATGTTTTGTATCAAATACAGCAGGCTAATTTTTAAGTGGGTAATTTTGAATAAGCTGCAGATGATGTCATCAATACCCAAATGGCCCTTGGCAGACAAGAGGTTCTTCACTTGTGCCTACACTCCAGCCAAACCAGTTTTCATTTAATTTATCTAATGTAATTCCTATTTCAATCTAAGGACTCTTGCGGGTGACTCTGTGAATGTGGAAGGCAGCATGTGTGGGACCCTGTGGAGAGCAGCTGTGTACAGACTGGAGGGCCCCACAACACAGATGTAAGTAATTTCAGGACACGGTAGAAAGTGCGAGGTACGTGTGATAGATAAAGAGCTGTGGGAATTCTGAGGATAAATAGGCCTGGAGCTGCAGGGAACCCGAGGAGACGTGGAAGCGGGTGGGTTTCCGGCCCGTGAGGACAATGCAGAGCTCACTCCCTGCAGGACCAGGGGGTCCAGGGGGCCAGGAGACAAATGCACAGAGGTTATGTGCTAGAGAAAGTCATTTAGCACAAAGATGGCAGGGCGGAAGGACACTGAGGCTGAAGGACACTCGTAAGCAGAGTCATTAATTAAGCCTATTTTTAAAGTGAAAGTGACTCCTCAGTTTGAGTCTGTACAACCGCAAATGTCATCTACCATACGTGTTCTAAAGAATGCTCATCCCAGCGTCTGGAAGGCACTGGCAAAAATGCATGGTTTTCTCTTTCAGAATCCAATACGGCGTGTTCATGTCACTATGGCCTTTGAGCTCTGCTGCAGCTAAGGGGGAAAAAAAGCTCCGAGCTACAGACACCTTCTTCTAACATCAGGAAATCCTTTGGAAAGTGCCACCATTAACTCTGTAGAGCACAGTCGCAAAAGAACAGTTTGCACACCTCAAACCTGGCGACAAGGGTCTGCTTATTTCAACAGTGCTCTTCGCTTAACGATCCACCTCAGACAGACAAAAACCTCCTCCCTTATTCTAATGAGGTGGCTGTCCCAGGAACTTAGAGTCACACTGAAGGCGGGAGGAGGAAGAAGGCCCGACAAACGCACTGGAGAAAACCATGCTACCCACAACCAGAGACAACGGAAAGAGGCGCCCGCTCCTGGACCTCAAACACACTGAGTACTGTAGGCTCTGGAGGGAAAGGACAATTTCCAACACCTTGAAGCATTTCTGCGTCAAGTTGGAAACGGAGACTCTCGCAGCTTTCTGTGTAATTTTGTACATCAAGCAATTCACGGTAATCACCTCTGGGGGAAACGGATGTGTGGGTATTTCTTTATTAGCTTATTTGTATTTTCTGGTTTAAACAAAATTTCTGTCATACTGTTTGTTAAGGAAATTCCATTTACGTAAAACTCAGGAACTTCTCAGCTTATTTCCCTCGCTCCGTACTTCCTGTGTGTTAGGACCCACTGAGGTGCCGTGGGGACCGGGGACAAGGGGGCTTCTGCCCACAGGCCGAGGGCTCCGGCGGCTCGGCCGGGTGGCGGCACCATGGACGTCACTGTGTTTATTGCTGCTGACCAGGCTAGATGGAGGTTTCCGCACTTCGTGCTGCCTTCACCCCAAGGCTTGCACTGCTTGGCTGCTCTCCTGCGCAGAGGCCCGTGCTGCCCTGTCACAGGCCTCAGGACTCCTCTACTGTCTGCTGGGAAGGGCTTCTCTGTGTGTATGCCACTCTTCATTTTTTAAAAAAAGTGCTGAATGAAATTATTTGTATTATGCGAATGTTGGGAAGGGTAGGAAAGGTTGAACTCAGGGCATTCCTGCTGTTCATCTTTAATTAAGAATATTATATTCACTTCCTGAAAAAAAATCTGTTTCCTGTGTACCTCACTGACCATGAGATGTGTTCAAAGCAAGCAGGAACTTTTTCTTAACTTTATTTGGGCTGGATTTAACCTAGGGTGACATGAGCCTCAAGAATGGGTGGACATGCTGGGGGCACAGCCCAGCGGCGGAAGCACTACCACCGCAGTACAAGGCCCTGGATTTGAGTCCCTAGCGCTACATAAACTGGGCGTGGTGATGTGCCACTGTAATCCCAGCACTCGGGGGGCTGAGGCCAGAGGACTGCCCTGACTTCGAGGCCCGTGTGGGCTACAGAGTGAATTAAGAAGAACCAGACAGGACTACAGAGTGAGATCCTGTCCCAAAACAAAATAAAATTAAAACAAACAAAAAACCCCTCCAAAACAAACAAAACCCAGATGGATCACCCTTCAGACCTGCAGAAATGCAAGTGCTACTGGGTAGCTGGGAGGGACACATTATGTGCACAGCTTCCTTTCAAAAAATCAGGACACCTGTTCATTCTTAAGTACACCTGGCCAACGGCCTTAGTAATGGATTGGGAACTCACCGCCTCTGAATGACAGACCTGTATTTCTTCTTTATGGTACTGGGGATCAAACCCAGGAATTGCTGCATGCTAGCTAAGCACCCGAACACTAAGCTACAACCCCAGCCCTGAATTCTGTTCCCACCTTCCCTAGACAGGGTTTCCCCATGTTGCTCAAGGCTGACCTTCAACTTGTGACCCCCTTACCTCAGCCTTCTAAGCTGCCACCAAAGGGGTGCATCCCCACGCTAGGCTGGCACAATGTACATCTATGCATGTCTACGCTTTGATATTTCCAACTTAATACTAGACATTCCAAAAAGAAAAAGTTGCCTGAAAAGCAAAGTTGTAAAAGAATAGAAAAGAAAAAGAGAGAGAGAACTTCAAGTTTGAGCCTAGCCTGGGCAACTTGGCAATACAGCAAGACCCTGTGTCAGACAAAAGGGGTTGGGGGTGTCGCTCAGAGCCAAGCCCCTGCGCTCAATCACCCAGCGCTTCCAAAAGGAAAAAAAAGTACAAATATGCTTTAAGATGCTGCCAAGACGGCAAAATCTGACCCAGACCCCTGATGAATAATGTCAACTTTTGATTTAGCAATTGCACTAATAAGATCACATCTATACAAGAATGTATTACTATCCCCTGTTAAGGATTTAGAAATGCAATCTTAGGACATGTATGTACTCAGGATCCATCACACCAAGCACTGAGGGTACAGTAAAGGTGAGCTCACGTTTCAGACACTTTGTGGGAAAGATCTGCACATACCTCCATTCCTGAGTGGGTTTCTGTCCCCTCTGTGTCTCTGCTTACTTTTGGCCAGACTCTTGTCACCTCCTTGGTGTACTGTCCTATAAGCCAGCTTAAGACATCCCAGGTGGGTGTCAGGAGATCGAAGATTAAACAGCCAAATTGGCAAATAAATATATTCTACTCCTATCCATAAAATTTTACTCTTGTGTCATAAAATGTACAATTTTGTCTCCTGCGGCAGTAGACGGGTTATTAGAGTTATAATATGGGATCCTTCCTTACTCCTCTCCCTTCAAACTCAAATTTTTAGAATTAAAAACAGGATAGCAAATAAATATCGTTGTGGCCAAGAGCCACACGATTTCCTCATAATTTCCTGATTTGTTGTGGACCGGAGAGTCCCTGTCCAAGGCGGTAGATGTGCGGTGTGGCATCCCGCGACTGTTGCAACCACACAATCAGTGGATTTCTGCCCTTCCCGCCTCTCCCAATGGAAGAGGTGGATTAAATCATTCACGCAGAACAGATACAAGTAGACAGGAAGACCTACTGTGGCCATATACACCTGATTCTTCAAACTGCTGCTCAGAATGTGGAGCTCATTTCCATTACTAGATGAGATTTAAATGGATTTGCAGAGAAATTTACTAGCTTGTAATTAAAAAAATAGAAATAAATCAAAGAAAAGGAAGAAAGATGCTAAGAACACCCATATGAGAAATGTATACCAGTGTTAGTAGCTAGTTCTTCCTCTCCTCAGAGAGGGTCACATGGTGGTAGAGATCCTTCCTATGAAATCGTGGCTAAGTCCGTGTACCTAAAGTATACAAGATGGAAGTAAGATCCTGAGCTTCCCTTCCTTTCCTCCTTTCCCTTTCCTTTCCTTTGCTTTCCTTTCTTTTCCCTGGCAGTGAACTGAACCAAAGGCCTACACGCTGAGCTACATCCTCAGCCTTTTCTTTTAAATTTTGGTATGGAGTCTCACTATGCTGGAGCTAGGCTCAAATTTGTGATCCTTCTGCCTCAGCCTCCTTGAGTGCTGGGACTACAGGTACATGCCACCATGAACTCTCTGAGGTGCACCCACGCAGCAGTCTGAGCACTGGCTTCTGCGATTGAGAAAGGGAGAGACACTGGTGGGCAAAGAGGGGGAGTGGAGGTGGTACCCAGCAACCTTCCACCTTGACAACACCTGCCTGAGTCTTTGTCCTGGCAGGTGCCCCAGGAACCCTACCTGCGCTGGCCAGGACTGAGTGGAGTGCCCTGACACACTCGGGAGCCGGGCCTTCCTACCTGCCTTTCTACTATCTTTCTGCAACCCCAAATCTAGTGTGTAATGATCCCCATAAATTGGCTATCTGAGGTTGAGAGGTTCAGAATGGAAGGAAATAGCGAAGATGGCCAAGCAGTGGACCATCGAAGAGAATGTTTTTCCACAGCTACCTCTGGAGAGGGGCCTTCCTCCGGCCTACCTCACGGAAGCCCAGCTGTGCTGCCTCTCCATCGCCTTTACAGAAGCCAGTGCCCAGTCCTGCTTAACATAAGCCGGTTCTCTCACCAGTAACTACTGTCCGCATGCACGAGACAAAGTAAATGTTTTCTAGTATCAGCTCTTCAGGAAGTGTGACAGCAGAAGTCTGGACAAAGTGCTACCCCCGTACAGAAGTTAAAATGCTCCAGGACCAAGTGTTAGGAATGGTAGTTACGAATAATGAATGCAAATGGACACTTCAAGTCAAGGAGAAAAGGTAACAAAGGCATACCAGCCACATGCATCTGAGTAAAGACGACCTAGGCATGGGCCGAGGAAAATGAGTTGCACAAGTAACTGCTGCTGGCCTGTCATCTAAAGTCACTCTTGACAGAGGCACGCGCTGGTTTCGGCGACACTCACCTGCAAGCAAATCGCCAGGTTCACCCTGCAGCCGAACGAGGTGCTGACAGCCCGCGGATGGAGGCCCAGGTCTTTGAACAGCTTGGAGAAGGACTGCGTGAGTGCAATCCGCGGCCGCTCCTCAGCCACTACCACACAGGTCCTCACTCGGGACAAGTCCAGTCCTCGCGCCTAGAAAGAAGGCCAGCGACACCCGTTGAGCCTGGGAGGTGCTGGCTGGGTGGGTGCTGCGCATGCCCCATCATCCAGCACCCTGACTACTACTTCCTTTCCGGGGTGCCACATCATTAAACCACTCCAGGATATGGGCATCAAAAAATCTTCACACAGGGGTACAAAACACTAATGACGTCACTGCGACCAGATTTTAAACACTAGCGACAAGAAGCAACACCAAGATCATAGTGGAGGAAAAGACAGAAGGAAACTAATTTCCTATAGTTTCCCTGGGTACTTCCTCATAAGCAGGGGCCAAGGACACCCGGCCCGACGGAAGGGAGGACAACCTAAGGCTCCAGATACAGGGGCGCCAATCCGTGATGTGTGGACAAGTTCATGTTGACAGCACTCACTCGGGCCCCACAGACCTAAGAGATAAGCCGTCATCAGTGCATCTCGGCTTCTGGCTGAGCTCACGTGGCAGGCCTGACCTGCCCCTTATCCAGGCAGCCGAGCAGAACGGCAGAAATCATCAGGACACGATTCAGTGACCGTGGCACACCCACTCTTGGGGGTACAAGTTGGCACATCTGGGGCCAAGCCGAGGACAGCAATGTGAGTGACGTCAAGGAAGGTGAAAGTCTACAGTGATGATGTCATTCAGAATGGGGATGAGAGCAGGGAAGAGGGGGCCTCCCCAAGCCAAAGGGCCCAGGCCCTCAAGCATGCTTCAGCAGAGAGGTGTCGGGCAAGGTCCTGGGTACAAGGTAAACAAATAAAACTTCTTTTATCTCTGCAGGGCTGGGAATTGATCCCAAGGCCTTGTGCGTGCCAATCTGGCGCTCCACTGCTGAGCTGCACCCCAGCTCTCAAGGCAACCCGGACATTCAAATTTGGCTTAGACATGGGATTGTTTATTTATATATGGTTATAGATGAAAAGCTGAAATGTGGGCAATACCATTACATCTTCTTCCAGGTAAATGTTTGAGGGGCAGTAGAGCATAGATTTCATGACCGTTAAGTCTAGAGAGAGATATTCAAAATATGGCTCCAATTTTATGACGTGACGTAGTGGGACAGGGAGAGTTTGGTCCATTTTCCTGCAGTTTCTCATCCATCCATCCATCCATCTTTCTCTTCTGAGAGAGGATCCTGCTCTCTAGTCCAGGGTGGTCTAAATATTTGGCAATCCTCCTCCCTCAGCCTCCTGAGTGTTGAAATTATAGGCATGCACTACCACACCCAGCTTATTTGGTACTGGAGAATCAAACCCAGGGCCCTGAGCTTGCTAGGCAAGTGCTCTGACTACTGGGCTATCCCCCAAACCCGAGTTTCTCATCTTTAAAATAGAGACAATAAGGGTTCCTACTGCAGAGAGCTGTGGTAAGGGTTAAACGAACACACAAAATGCTTGGCACATCATGCAGCTGGGATGTTCACCCACATCAGTGATACACGTATGTACCGGCAGGATCCACAGGAACGTACAGTAGTCACTCTCCAACGTGACACACACACACACACACACACACACACACACACACACACGCACACACTGTATGATTTTTAAACTTTTCCTTAAATCTGTAGCCTCAAATAATTACACTCTTACTCATGCAGCTTAATATCCAAGCTGTCTTAGACTTTGTTCTCCTGTCCAAGCTGAATGCATTAGATGCAAACAGAAAAAAAGACAAAGATAAAAATGTACTGCTTCAGTGTTTGTACGTATGTAAACCCATGTATGTGTGTGTGCATCCACACAGTCTGTACAGATACAAAAGCACACACGCTGCACACAAAAACAGTGAACAGGAGGTAGGAATATCATCAAAGAGCTTAGATGATATTCCTTTCCAGGCATGTGGGATTAAGGACTAGGCAATTAAATGCGAAAATAGGCTTGTCAAAATCTCCTTGGCTTAAATGGAAGGGAGCACTGTTATTCTTATGTCACAGCAAAAATAAAAGTACTTAAAAATGTACACACTGTTCACTGGATACTAAGACAGGCATGGATCGGGGTCTCCCAGGAAAATCAAAATGAGCTGCTCCCTTCAAACATTTCTGGTTAAGCACCAATACCCAATAAAGTTCACCGAAAAACTTAACTCGCAAAACAAAAAAACAGCAGACTCAGGATCCTATAACCAAGTGGGGCTTAAGGCATCGGTGAAATATTTTTACACTCCTGGTTACCATACTTTGTGGAAGTGCGAAACTATGCGTAGCATAATTAAAAACAATGTTTTCTTCCACCTGAACACAATCAGCAAGTTGAGGTGGCAGGTGGCACCTTGGGTCTTTGGTCCCAAGCGTGGACCTGTGAGCCGCGAGGTGGGCACAGCGCCGCTTACCTTCAGGGATTCTGTCTGGGAGCCCAGCCCCTTGGTACACAGCTCCATCACCGAGTACGAGCAGAACGTGTCCCGGACTTTGTACTGACTCACGGCCAGCAGCCACAAGGCTGGGTTGGTCTCCAGCTCTGAGGGCGGGATCAGGATGGACTGGTGCCCCGAGTATACGCTGTAGAGAGAAGACGACCCGTGAGGGTGCATGCTGGGAAAGCAGGAGGGGGAAACCACGTCACCTCCGAGAGGGGGTAACTTGGAACAAACTCCATTTGTCATTTTGAGAAAGTAAAGTCACCTCTTTAAGAGGAAATTGAGCCCTTGAAGGCAGTCCAAACAGCACACGGGTACTACAGGAATTAGGAGAGGATCACTGCCGTCGCGAGCACTTCTTAAAACACTGAGAGCTGGGATGCTTCTCTCAAGGTAACTACGTTACTGGACTAGATGTTCTTTCCTACAAACTCAGGTATCATGTTTGAATAAAAAGCCAACAGGAGCTGGCGAACCACACCCTGCTTATATCTGTAAATACAGGTATAATTTTAGGGAACAGGCTCATCACTCTGTTTAAGTACTGTCTCTAGCAGCTTTGAGCTGAGTGGTTGGCAGAGATCCTGGGGCTGAACATGCTGTTCCATGGGAATTTAAGAACTAGCGGGCCAGCCCTGCTTCACAGAACTAGCACCCTGAGTTAAACAATACAAATTATGTCAAACGCAAGAAAGTCAGTCTAAGTTTTGATTTAAACTTTAAAATGGTCCCCCCCCCTCAAAAAAATCACCAAACAGAAGACCTAAGGAAATGATAATCATTTTTCAAATCTTCATCTTGGAGAACACACTCAGGGAACAAGAAAAACTGATGGATTCCATATTTTCATTTATCCTTAACTGACGGGGCATAAATGTGGATTTAAGAAAGTATCTGTAAAAACCACATTTTAATGGATTTATTTATTTATTGGGTAGTTCCTGTAAACTGACATTAATAGATGCCGTACGCAATAAACACCCCAACTATATCTCTTTGTAACATTCAAATAAAAGGGATTTTTGCAGTTATATAACAGCCTAAGTGGAAAAACACACCAACCCTCATTATGTGGTATAACACTCAAGTCTTTAACATGACCAATCTTGTTTTAAAAATTTCAAACTATTTGCAAAACACAGAAGTGATTAAAGAAATGAAAGGAAATAAAGTTGTCCCATAAAATCTATTTTAAAGAGGACCTTCAGCCTGAAAATCTATCCTTCGGGAAACAGGACCAAAGGGCATTTGGGGGCAAGTTTTCATTTCCTTTTTTATTTCTCTGTTCTAAAGTTTCATTTATTTTTTATCAAAGAGAAATACAGCTACCACTGACCTTTGCTATGGCGTTCCCCAAGGTTCTGTCAGCTCAGAACTGGCAAGTGAGGCTCGTCATGGGAGAAGGTCAGTCCCCAAATCATTATTCTATGGTAAATGGGCTACTGTGTCTTCAAAAACGGTGTCATGGCAAAGCATACAAAACAAACCTGACCATTTTTACAATTTCTACGTGGATATACCTTGGTGGCATTAACTACATTCATAGTGGCACACAGCCATGAACACATCTATTTCTAAACCTTCGTCTTCACCCCAAACTGAGCCTTGCATCCTCCAATTTGCCGTGCCGATGGTGGCGCAGTATTTGTCCCCCCCTCTATAGATGATTTCATCTAGTGTGTCCTAAGTTCCCTTCACATCACAGCATGCGTCACAGCATGTTATGGCTGGGGAATGTCTCTGCACGTTGAGATCACATGGTCTACCCATTCATTCATCCACATGTGACACTGTGTTGGTTTCCACCTTTTGCTACACTGTGGCAGCATCTGTGTGAGTCCCTTCTTTCAACTCCTTTGGGTCTATACCCAGGAACAAAATTACTGGGTCACATGGTAATTCCATGTTTAATTCATTCAAACCACTTTCTCTAGCATTTCACATTCCCACAAGCTATACAGATTCCAATTTTTTCAACATCCTCACCCACACTTGTTATCTTCTGTTTTCCTTTTTTTTGTTATAAGCAGATCTTAAAGAGCACCACATGATGCTTTTGCTGCCTTCCCTAAGGCAATGGAGCGTTATTTTTATTACTGATATATCAAGATCAATAAAATCTCATTTCAATCATTATGACCCAATTCTGGCAAATGCTAAGATTTGTCCTAAAGAAATTAACTTTGGTCATTAAATATCACTTTATGTTAATCACCAAAAATCAATTAACAGTTTCATAAATTTATCTAAATAATAAACAAGATGTATACCCTATTCAAACAATTTCTTTACATAAGCAACTTTCTACACAACAAAATGTCTCTACAAGTTTAGTCTCGCTCTCAAGGTCTAGGAAAACAAGCTTTTATCCACAGCCAAGGTTCTTTGTCCTCGGTATCTCAATAGTTCCGAAAGCCAGGAAGAGATCAGCCTCTAACACGTCACCTGTTTTCTCACTTTGGAAGGGCACTGTACTATTCTCCAAACAGCCTTCCAAGATCTACACTGTGCGCATGAAAGCAGCCAAATGTCTCCTTAGCTCCAGAACACCCACCCAATGGGCCAACCTCAGCCTTCCCAGCTCACTCCACGTACGAGATCTATGCATCACTTCTTGAGACCCACTGTCCGCACTCCAGGGCCCTCCAATTCCAAGAGACACAGATACCCACCTCCCTTCCCACCTCATCCCACCCCATGCCATCCTGAGGCCTTCTGCATAGCGAATCTCAGCCCGGCTTTTTCCTAGAGGATCCCTTGGGTTGATTTTGCCGGAACTTATGTGGTTTTGTAACTTGTAGGCCACCACTTTTCAGCCTTGCTTACTGGCTTGCATATACAACACCACACTCCAGCATCAGCCTAGAGACTTCACCTAGGCATGACTTTGAATGAGATCTCTCCTCATTAGCTGATGTATCAGCTCCAATTAGAAGCCTCAAGGCAGCACTGAGTAGGAAGAAATAAAAACCAGTGGAAAATTTACCTCTGCTGGATGGATATTAAAAGAACAATCTCAGGACCAAAAATAGGGTCATGTACCAGGTAACGACCTACGATCTAACGAGTCTGCCCACTATATATCTTATAAATCATAATTAGCCATAAGGAAACATGATATGTCTTATTTCTACACTGGGAAGTGAAGGAACACAGAGCTTCCATTAACACTAAATGCAATTCAGCCCACCCATGAATCTGGGCTAACAATACCACCTTGATTACATTTTCTTATAGGCTTTTTATTGCAGCTAAAATTTAAACAGCTGCTCTTTCTCACTAAGGACTTACATTTTTCAGCACCGGGCACCAACACCACGTGTCAAAGCATCTGAGCCCCACATCTCCGGAAATAAAACCAGAGGTAGGGCTTCACAACGTTGCTCCTCTTGTCTCTGAAAATGTCCCACTGACATACTGTACCCCCAGGACTGTAATGTGTAAGTCTACTCTAAGAAGACCCAAAATAAATAAAATGAAATACAATAACCATTACTAGATTCCTCGAATATATACATCAGGATTAACAATTTGTTTGATCAGAACCACTATACCCAATGGGAATGGGGCCCACAAGGGAGATTCAAGTCTAGGGAATTTCAAGCATACTCTTGAAAACTGAAAATTTATCTCCTTCCTTACTCATAAAGAAGTCAAAAATCAGAAACAAAATAATGCTGATAATGGAAGATACCAGACTGACTTGTGCACTTCCCACGTAACCTTAGCTTGCTCAGGCAACACCTGGCCGTTAACTGCTGAACTCATCAGCCAGCACTGATATTTCTGCTTCTTCTTCTTCTTCTTCTTCTTCTTCTTCTTTTTTTTTTTGGCACTGCTGATAAATCCTTTTAAGGACCAGACAAAACCTACTTCATGGCAGGTTGCTTATTCAGAAGAAATTATTTACTAAGAATTTCTGAAACCTGAGTGGTTCTAGTGTAGAACTTAATTTCAAGATGAATACAATGATTAAAGGCACTCTTACAGGCAATATAAATCTGCAGATGACTAAATCCAATGATTTTACATTATTAACCTGACAAATGGCACCAGAAGCTAGGCAGGGTCACAACTTGAGCCCTTGGCAGTATGGCACCCTCGGGTATCCTTCCTAAGTCCACCTGTATCTCACTACGCTCTTCAGATAGCCCAACGGCATGCTTTTTAATTGTTATTATGAAGACCACAGGTTTAGTTCAGGCATACCTTGCATACCATATGACTCAACCATGCTAAGCACACAATGCTACGGTTTTCAGTAAGTTTCCACGGATGAACGATTACCGCCATGGTGCTGCTGTGGAACACTGTAGCCACTGTACCACAGTCCTTGTGTCCATTTATAGGCGACCCCACTGCCAACTCTGGTTGCAGCCAAGCACTGCTCTGTCTCGATAAATGACCCAACTGACTGGCCACTTGGCTCCATAGGGGGCCCTGGAGGGAAGAGGGCAGGGCTCCAAAAGGGGCATCAGTCTGGGGTACGGGTGTGACGGGAGGAGGCACCAGTGCCCACTTACTCTTGCTGGAGCCAAGGGGACGTCTGCTTTGCTTCCCATCCCTAGACGTCTTTCCTGTAGCTTTCAGAGTATCAGTGTGGTTGGGTCTGTCTTCTTCCACTTAGCCTAACGCTCCTGACGTGAGCGAGCACTTTGAGGGCGGCATGGCCGTAGACAGCACGCTCATTTCACGGCAGTGTTCCACTACACAGACGTGACGAACGTTTATCCACTCACCCCTCAGTGGACATGCAGGTTGTCTCCCCATCTCTCTCGAGGTGGGTGGACTAAGATTCTCATGAACGATGCATCAAGGCTTGTACAGACAGATGCTTCCCTCCCTCCTCAGTGGATGCCCAGGAGAGCACTGTTGGGCCACGGGGTAATTTTACATTTAATTTTCAAGCTGTGCTAAATGGTGGTTTCCTCATTTTACACTCCCAGCTACAACATGTAAAAATCCCACGTTTTCTACATTTATAGTTGTCACTGCTTTGTCCTATTTTCCTCTGAAACTTTTATTACGGTTTTTAGTTTTACCTTAAAAATTTACAAACTACATGTACATATTATTTCATGAAAGGTCTGAACTACTCTTGTTAGCATGAGGCTGTCAAATTTTCTCAGCATTTTCTGTTAAAAAGACACTTTTCCCCACTGAACTGCTTGGGCACCTGTATAAGAAAAAAGAAGGGATCATAGCCCTGCCATTTCAGATTTCCCCTGATAACTTCTTTGTTGCGTAGCTGTGTGGCTGCATCAGTGATGGGTGACTCACTCTCTGCTGATGCCCTGCCTCCAGAACGCTACTGGAAATCCCCTGGAATCAGGCACAAGGCATCAACTGAAACTCAAATCAGTGCCGAATTCTTGCCACTGCTTCATCCTTCTGTAAGGCTACTGCTAATTATTCTTTGCCCTTCCCGTTTTGCTTTTGCAATCCTTCCCATTCCTGTGGTTAGGCACTGAGAATTCTTTGAACTAGGAGCCTGTTCTCACTCGCTGGTGACCCCTAAATTTTCCCCAACACAGTGGCTCTTTGCCTGTGTGATATCGGGCTGGTCAGTTACAATAACAACAAAAATCAATGGACCTTAAATATAAAGGTTTATTTCTGGACTCTCCACTGCAGTCCCATCTATCCTTACCCAGCTACCACTCTTCCGATCTATCTTTATGCCAGCCAGCCCCACAGTGACTTGGGTTATTGTAGCTTCACAGTGATTTTTGAAATCAGGTCTGAGTTTTCAAAATCTGTTATTCTATTTCAAAGTTGCTCTGGAGACTGCAGGTCTTCATTCCTTTCAGGATGATTTTGCCAACTTCTATACAAAGCACACTAAGATTTTGAGAAGGATTACACTGACTCTCCACACCCATTTGGACAGACTTGCTAAAAAGACCCAGTTCAGACTTGCATGCAAAACTTAATGCACCAAGATCTGCAAAGACTACAGGAACTCAAGTGGTCACGTGACTCCTCAGCGGAGGGGGGGGGGGGGGCTGAGCATCCATCTGGCTACATCCATCCAGGTGAAGCACCTGCGGCAGGCAGGAGCGACGCTGCTTTCCTGGTTCGGGCCGGTCAGCCGTGGGGAACCACTTTTGATGACCTATGGCATCCTCAGCTCAGGGTCCTCCAGGGGCTTACATGCAGGGCCTCCAGAGTGACTCCTCCTTTATCTGGCTCCCTCGGTGACTCCAGTGCCCCACCCTCGTCCCAGACTTCCCGAAGGGCCCCACGGGAGAGGGAGCATCGGCGCACCTAAGACCCAAGTCCTGCTGCCTCCTTCAAAGCATGCCCTTCGGGGTCTGTTTCCACAGAGGATTTCAGAAAAGGAAGGCACTCACAGCTGACCCACATTTGCTTCTATGGCAGGGGCATTCAGCAGAATGCTGAGATTTTAAGACTTCTGAATAAGCTTTCAGGGGACAGGATCCTTCAGTAAAGTTCTATAACCGCCGACACCACCTAACTGGACAAGCCCTTACACTCTGTCGACTGTTGCTAGTGATTCACGTGGAGAATTTACCTTCCCTTCAACAAGCAGCTTCCCTGGGGGTTCTGTGGGATGACACACTTGGTGGGCTACAGGAGCAAAAGTCCCAACTTTGCTGCATTTGCTGGTTCCATTGCCAAAGGAACCCTGACTTGCTGCAGAGGTACAATTCCAGGATGGGCCTTCTCTTTCCTGCCTGGTTGGGTACAGATGTCTATGGCTACTCTGGCCCTCCTGGGTCAGGGGTTCCCAGGCTCCAGGTCATGGACTGGCACTGGATGAGGCCTCCGCGGGGACAGAATGTCAGATGGAATAAAGTACCACTTTCTGTCAGGTCCTAACGCCATTACTGACCTCAGGAGACAGGGCGCCCCCTAAACCCCATCGTTCAGAAAATGGTCTTCAACTAAACTGGTCGCTAGCATCAAGAAGGTCAGGGAAATCATGGTTTTAGATTATTTTTCCAGAAGGAAAAAAATTTACAAGGTTACTTCATTCGGGTTGAGGCACAAAATTTCAAATTTATTCAACTGTATTTGCTTTTCCAAAAAGTTTCAGTGTCCTGATTAGAATGTCAGTGTTTTCCAAAAATACAGGATAAGATCTTAAGCCAACTTTGAATAACTATATAATAAGTGCACTAAAACTTACTTTGGAGAAATAACTAAAACATAGGAAATCATCTACTATAAAAAAATTGTTTCATGCTGCAGAATTTTATAATTTTTATCCATTTATGAAACTATCAGCATAAATATTTCTGGATACTATGATGTCTATGCCTGTTTTAAGATGCGCCATTAAAAAACAGGGAGCCAAAACAGGAACTGGTAAGCCATGGGCATAAGCAAAGCAGGATCTGGGCAATGGTGCTGGGTCTAGTCACTTTCTGTGGTTCCTGCATGCCAAACGCTGACTGTGGTAACACTATTTATCAGGTGCTGCGATGACTTGGCAAGGACGCCAGCAGGCACGACTGGCAGGATTAAGGGCACACATCTGATGGTGAGAAGCCAGCGTCTAGAGCAGACACCTTCTAGAATGCCCAAGAGGCTACTCTCTGTAGGCTTCCTTCAGGTTTCACGGAGGTGCTACCGAAGTGGAATACCACCCTGGGTGCGGCCGCGTCCTAAAGAACTGAAGATACAAGGACATGCCCCTGCACCCGTCCACAAGCCAGCCCACCTTAGGAGAGGACCATTCTTAGGGCTGCCTGGTAGGGACAACGATCCAGAATGGGCTAAGTACAGATTCTTCCCATAAAGTTTATCTTCAGGGAATGAAAGAGGAATCTTACCTGCAGAGGCACCAGAGGACAAACCCGAGTCCACAGTAAGGGTCCAAGCAGATGGCCACTTCCCTAGAGGGGTAAAGCTCACACTGCAGCTTAATGGAACGGCAGAAGGCACTGGTGGCTGCGTGAGACATCTGCAAGACAGAAAGGTGGCAATCAATGCGCCTCACGTGACATCCTTCACGCAGAGACACCGGGCACCCGCGAGGCTGTGTACATGCGCAGTGCTTCACACTGTCCTAAAGAGCCCTTGGGACCAGGAACAAGTGCAGGTGATATTAAGGGCAGTGACGGCTGGCATGCCCATCACTGTCCCCATTTTCAATAAACAAACCACAGTCAACGCTTCCTGCCCTCCACGGCCTAACAATGCCGGCGAGTGCTACAATGTCACTTTGCATGTGAGCAACCGGTTACAGGTACAACGAAGGCAGAGAAGGCGTCAGGTTCATGGGGACCTCTGTAGTAGAGGCTGTGCCTCATGCTTGGGACACTCCAGGACCTGGCATGGCGCTATCCTGCAGGGCACAGGTGGCCCATACTCCATGTTCTGCGAACCAACCCTATCATTTTGTTTAGGAAAGGGAGGCTCAGAGAAAGGAAAGGACTTGCTGAAAGTCACTGAGGTGAGAGATGGAGTTAGAACTTTGGCTCTTTTGTACCAAAGCCCACACTTGCGCGCTAGGCCAGCCTCAAGGACCCCTGAAGCTCCCTCCTTTGTCCTGTCTCCCCAATCCCTGCCCATGCTAGAACAGCCCCTCTAGAGTAGGCATGAACTACTGATTTTATGTTATGTACAAAAATATGTAATATAGTTAATGTGTATATATAAATATTAATACTAGAATTTGCTTTTTGAATATTTTCAATTATAAGATTTTTAAAAATCAAGGGAAAAAATTGCAAGCTGCAGGCTGGGCACACCTGCTCTATACTGTTCTGAAACATGGCAAACTCTAATTAAATCAATGTTCACATGGGGCTCACCTTCTTAGCTGAACAAATGAGATGGGAAATGTGGTTTTAAAATACGGCGCACGGCAGCGTGAAGTAGCATGCTACCACGAGCCAACCTACAGAGACGGCAGCAAGGAGGGCTGTGCTGGGGAGGGAGACCCAGCCTGGTGTCCTGTTTGGTTCTCACTCCAGCCACAGAGAGAGAGAGAAACTGGGCGAGGAAGCCTATCATTGTAACACGCCAGATCACTGTTGGACATCCTGGCCAGGAAAGGCGTATGGATATTTTCTTTAACTTCCTCAGGCAAATTCAGTATAAAATATCTGTAGTTCTTCTCAATTTGCTATTAGAGCCACAGAAGGCATTTGAAAGAGACATGAGGCTGGACTTGCAAGACACTCCTTTAACCTCCAGCCTTCCTAGATCAGGGGCCACAGACAGTAGGGGTCTCCTCCAACAGTTCAACACAGTAACAAGAACAGAAGCAAACAAAGAAAAACACAACTGAGAAAGCAGAAGGCCGAGTCTCTAAGCTCATCCTCATCTTGGACCCTGTCCAGCACCATAAACAAAGGAGCCCAGAATGGGAAACTCTTCTAGAACCTAAGTCCCAACAAGTCCCAACGGTTACTAACACAAGCTCAGACTTGTGTAAAGAATTAGCTTTCCAAAAGCTCCAGAACAACAAACGGAACATGGACTCTGAGAGCAGGTGCATCGATGTGGAGGGACGGGGAGGGCAACTCAGTGGTGGCCTGTGGGGACGTGCTGGGTGGCTTCTTCTGGAGCAGGTTTTAACTCTTCAGTGGAGCTTTGCCGTCACTCTTGGGCACAGAGCAATAGAGTGTCCGGACAAGTGGCCAAGAAGTGTGTACTGATTAGGGAAAGCCACGCACAGTGCTAAGCTGTCCTTCGAGGAAGTCCTCAAAACGACTAAAGTGATTCATCTTAAGACGATTTAAGTTCAGTAGATGGCTGCTGTATGAGTCCTTTATAAGACCTTTTCCATTATGGCCAAATATGTGTGCGAGACCTCTTGGGACCTCCCAAGTTTAAAGCTACATTTCACCACTGGTGAAATTACGAAAGCCTTCAATGTGTCTAAGAAACCTAACATTCTAGTGTATTCACTATAGAGAAGTAAACTGTCTTAACTGATATTTTTGTTTAAAGGGTGAAATTCAGTAAAAATTTGAGAGAAACGGCCACCTCTGCAACCCACAAGACAGACCACCTGCTACAACAATCCCAGCTCTACTCAGTGCCTCTGTATCTAAAGCACACGGCTTTCCATTAGCTTCCATCTCAATGTATTTCACTTCAAATATTCATGAAATTAAAAGGTCCAAAGTCGGAAAAAAAACTTTTTAAGTTTGAAAATCTAATTATTCATCTCTCTGAATTTTATTGTGTATAACTTCGATGAAGCAGAATCACCAGGAAGTCAGAAATGTAGATCATGTTCTGTTTTACATAGAAATGTCGTTATTGACTCAAGATTAAGTATTATAGATCCTGCCTCTGTAAACCATGAAAACAATCCAAAGTATGTGTTCTCTCCGGGCAGTGACAGCACAGGGACGAGAGCTAACTTCAGCACAAGGGGAACCCATCCATCACGGTCACAAATACTTGTTTGTTCCAGGAAGCTTCGGAAAAATTATTTTATTTAATGTTGCAGTTAATTTTGTGGAGTCTGAGAAGTAAATGAGGTAAATAAAGGAAACTTCTCCATCTGACCCAGAGGCAGAGCTCTCGGGCAAAGGGATTCCCGGGACCACAGTCAGTTTCCCGCAGCGGCTGTGCCTAAGACCGTGACTGCATCTGAGCTATGCGTGTTCTGTTACTGGGCGCCATGGTGGCAGCTTCACTGGGCAGAGTCTGACAGTTTACAAGGGAGTATAAGTTTAAAAAGCATGAACTATAGCATACAGACTGAGAACAGATAGTGTATGAGGGATTGAGAACCAGACAGAGAGAAAAAAGCACATATGGTACCATTTTTTTCTGGTATTAAGGATCAAGCCCAGGTCCTTTGCAATGAACTACACCTCCAGCCTATTTTTTGTTTCCTTGTTTTTGATTTCTAAACAAGGTCTCACTAAACTGTCAAGGTATCCAGGTTGGGCTTGAACTTGCGATCCCTCAAGCCTTAGCCTTGCAGAGTGCTGGATTAAGAGCTTGTGTCTCCAGGCCTGGCTAGTTCATTCATAATAGAGCGGGAGCATTTGGAAAGAACGAGTCAGCACCACGAACCGCACAAATCACACATGTGTAGCTTACATGGAAAGCAAACCCGCACCTCTGGGCACATGGCACCAGGTGCTACCCTACCTAGGACCGTGAGCTGACAGCCACAGGGCACTGCTCGGCAGCACTCGGCCCTCACCTTTACGCCAGCTAGCATCCCGGTTGTGGACACACTGAAGTCAAGGTAGGCCAGCGTGTCTGGATTGGAGGGTTTGTAGATCTGGGCCGGCCGCTTCTTTGGCAAATCGTCTGGGGAGGGCAGAACAAAGCTCATCAGTCCATCTGCGCCAACTCTCGGCAGGAAAGCAAACCCAGCCGGCTCCAGGCTCACCTGTGTCCAGGATGAGGGGCCACGTCCGGACATCTACGGCCGCCGCTGCCTCCCTGGACCGCAGTAGCTTACAGATCAGCTGTGTTGTCATTAGACAGGCAGAGCGGCTCACCTGAGGAGCAGAGGGCACAGAAGGGAGTGAATGACAGCTGGCTGACTGAAGGGATGCATGGAACTTGTGTCACCTGCGTGCCTGGTGCTCATTGTGCATGTCAACACCACGGGGTTTCCGAGGCAGACTGCGCTCCTGAGACCACTGCTTCTGGGCAAAGAGGTAGCCGAGATGCGGGTAGCTGCAGGCTGACCATGGATGCACAGGAAAGCAGCAGGGTGGGGGACAAGCCCGTGCCCGTATGCCCTCGGGCTCCGCAGCCAGCCACCGGTGCCGAGAGCAGACTCCAGCTCCCAATGTTGGCTTTGTCCTAACAACCAAGCCACAATGCCCATATGCACGCTAACACTTCCGAACAGAAGCAACCGCCGTGGAAGGACGCTGTCACGACCTCCAGAGCACTCCCTTGCAGGACAGGACACTGGCACGCTGTTTCTAAAGTAATTCTGATCCTGTGACTTCTCCTCTACAAGAGGAGAAGCAGAAGCTCATCTTCTTAAACGTGCACAGATACAACAAATAAATTCATACTCCCAAAAATAACAAAAACGTTTAAACCCAGCGGAGAGGAACTTTTAAAAAATGTACGGTGTCTTTTTGTTGTTGTTGTTGTTGTTCCAGCTGATTCTGCTCTGTTGGGCGCAGTGGGCAAGGAGCCCCAGTGATGGCAGTGATGGACACCCCAGCTGCAGGGCACTGCCCTCTCTAGGGCACCTCCAAACCCAACAGGCTGCACAGGCTGCTGCTATCGGCCTCACTTCCTTATACCAGCCACTAGGTAAGTTCCCTGGAGGCACAGAACAATTTCTAGCCTCACACTTTAATTCTACACAGACTTTCCATTTTTCTTTTTCTCCCCCCAAGCCAGCGACTACCCTGTAAGATATGGGGTTCTGAGGTCTGCAAGCTCACGGCGACACGAGGTAGGCGCAGGACCCCCCACACCGAGGTGCCTGTTACCTCCACGATCATCTTGACGGTGGGCAGTGTCGTTGCGATGTTCTGGGGGTGTGGAGGCCGGACAGTTATTGGCACACAGCCCGCGTACAGGCAACCATAGAAGGCTGCGATGAGGTCTATTCCTGCATGAGAAGGGAGAAGAGAATTTTCACTTAGACCCAATCTCATCCTTTAGCGACTGACCCATGGCAGCCTAAGGTTTAGTGCAGAGCAGATGAGATGGCGAAGGATGCAGCACCCCCTTTTCAGATATCATCATCCCGGGGAGTGGCCTCTGGTAAGCTTCCACGGTCCCGGCAGTAACTTAGCAACTGTACCCAGGTGCCACCAGCCAAGCACCTCCCCCGGGGTCCAGCCTGGGTCCTTCTCCTTACCTGGTGGGTACACCAGGGCCACGTGGTCTCCATCCTGCAGGCGGCCTCTCTCCATGAGCATCACCGCTACCTTCTCGGCACGCTTGTGAAGCTGGACACACGTGAGTGAGCTCGCGATGGTGCCCTGGGCAACACGAGGACAGGCGCTCACATGAGTCTTTCCCCCCAACAGCTTTGACACAGTGTATGTGTCATACAATGCTCTTGTTCACCACGTGCGTGACAGTGGTTTCCAGTGCATGCACAGGGCAGCCCAAGCCTTGTAGTCAACCACAGAATGCGCTCGTTACTCTTCCCACCACTGGAAAAGCCCTGAATCCTTAGCAGCCAATCAGTCCCCTTGTTTTCCCACCAGGTAGCAAGGTCAGCCCCAGAAAGGCTTCCAGATATATTTCAGTTAATGTGAAATACTGAGACAGATCGTTCTCAAATAAAAAAAAATTATTAATAATAACAACAACTGGATTAACAAAAACCTAATCATTTTCTGACTCAGTGTAACTGCCATGAGCTGTAGTATTTACTAGTAAGCCTACAGGACATCTACGCTGAAAAACTGATGGATTAAAAATATTCACTAAACAAGCCACTTTTCACTAAAGCTCAAAGCTGTCCGTAGAAAAAACAACAAAAGACAGACTAACGAACAAAGAAATCAAATGCAACTGCATGTAGACTTGTAAAATATATAGAAACAAACAGAAAACACCTTTGAACTCAATCAAGGTGGTTATTAGAGGGGATCACTAGTAAGACACGTTCTGAGATATACCAAAATATATTTGATTTACTGTTTAAATGGCAAATAGAAGTGTAAGTACACCATCAAGTCTAGGCCTTCAACTAGCTAGAAAAAAAAAGACTTCCCAGAATATGTACTTTACAATTATTGTTTATCTACATTGTTCCCAAATACAACAGATCACTGTCTAGAGCTATTTTAAACGCTGTTTCTTTGTGATCAAGTTATATCGCACAGTAATTAGAAGGGTAAAGGGCTTCTCTTAAACAATAGGCAATTCTGGCCAACAGTCCATGGGTAAGGAAAACGCTAGAACCTGAAAGGTGAGCGTGAACAATCTGGGCTACGTGGGCAGCTTGAAAGAAGAGCCGAGGCCCACATGGGAGAGCGGGTATTGTGGTTTTGATTCGGAATGTTCCCCAAAAGTCTCATGTATTTGAATGTTCTAGCCTGTCTATGACATCATGCATGTGCTATCGGGAAATTGGGGCCTAGTCTGGAGGGGTGGGTTACAGACATGTCAAGTGGATTACAGGCTACCACACCTTCCACACCCGGACCCAGGCGGGGCTGGTCACTGGGCTGAGACCTGGAAGGACACATAAGCTGCTTCCGGCCTTCCTTGGAGGACTAGTCTCAACTAGCCTGACTTGGCCTCCTGTGTATGATGTCATGAGAAGCTGCCTCCACCTCTCTCTCTGTCATGTGCTTCCACTGCTGTTGGCTGACCCTGAGTGGACTGTGACCTTCTGAAACCATGAGCTAAAATAAACCTTTCCTCCCCTAAATTTGTGGCTGTCAGGTATTGAATCACAGTAACAATAACGTAACTAAGACACAGGGTCACAGGAAAGCTCAGGGACCATCCAGAGACAGACAATGAGCTTAAAGCACGCAAATGTCATACATAGAGGAGGTTCAGAGGGTGCTGGTGTGCAGTGATCATGGAGAATATAGAGAATGTGGTGACTGGAGCCTCTGGGGCTAGCAGGCTGTCAGAATCCCTATCCTAAATGAGGCATGTCAGAAACATGTATACGGGTGGGACAGACGTGATCAAACACAAGGGAATACTTTATATGATTATGACACATTAAGATACAAAGCCAGAACACTATATTTAGCAAAAATGTTCACTGAAGGACTGACTGGACACTGACTTCTCCTGCAATGACCCACAGCTGGACAAGGTGCTTGTGCCAACGCGTGTGTGGAGATTCTGGTTTCCCACTCAACCTTGCTAAGCAATCTGACAAGCGACTCCCAAAGAGTGGTGGCTGCCTTAATGCCCACATGACCTAAGTGACTATTTCTCTTTTCCTTTCTCCAGCTTGTGAGGCTGGATGTGACAACCCTGTGCTGTCACAGTGGGTCTCCAACACGACACGGACCACTTTGGGTCTCTGCACATCACCCTGTGAGAGTCTCAATAATGTTGGACCTCAGGCAAAATACACTGGTTTTTGATTACATCATTTTCTCAAATATGAGTTATTAGAAAATGTCATTAAATTATGAAATGTTCTACGGGATTAGACCACAAAGCAACAGCCGCTTGGTGTCAAGAGATGGTGTTCATTTTCTGGCTTCCTTCTCCACCTTCGTGGGAAAATCTGAGGTCTTCCACACAGAAACTTGTTGAACCTAAAGGTGGATTCTGGATAGAGTTATGTCACCAGAGGAATCAGCGCTGTTTTCTCTTAAAAGTCATATAGGAAGTTTTCGAGGGAGAACAGTAAATCAGACAAACCCACTTGTCAGTCCAACAAACTTTAGTGCCAGTTGTGTGTATGTGATTCCATGTTAAAGTTTTACACAATCAAATAACTGAAAAATTGATGATTGAGGAAAAAGGCAAACAGAACCTAACCTTTTAAAATTCTAAAAATGTTCCTACTAGTAAGGAAAAAAATCTTGGCTAGTGCTTCTATTAAACAACTTCCCTCAAGCATGCATATGTACACATATACACTTCTGGATGTAAAGATGTTTCCAGAACATACAGAAATAATTTTGCATTATTTGCAATGAATTGATCCTCTTTTCCTACTGTAACCAATCCTAAATAAATCACTCTCGTATACTATGTTGGCAGTGGAGGACACGAAAGAGTTCTATGTTCAACACAAAGGACACATTGCTCCTACTCGTGAGCCAAGTCATTCAGCCACTTTAAATGAGCCCATGATTACAGACAATTGGTGAGAAGAGGTCAAATTCATGATCGGCATGAATACTCCATCCAGAACGCTGGCACCGCTGCCCTGCAAAGCCAACTGCTAACACACGCTGAATGGCAATGCTCTATAGATGCTAAGTAGCTCTTGTCTGAATGGATTTCACCTGTTTCCTTTCTTCTTCACACTGCTTTTAGAAGACACGGTAACGCATGTGGCTTGGGCGGTATTCCTACCAGACCGTGGGGAGTGTGAAAGCTTACTTCAGCAGACACTACAGGAGCGCAGCCTCTCAACGCTGCCGCTCACGGGGCCCGGGCTGAGTCATGTGAGGAGGCAGAGGATGGTAAACGAACAAAGATACTCAGGTCTGACTTTTCTGAGACGACAGCAAAGCTACACTGCCACCCTGCAGGTAGCTCAGCGCGGAACATCCCACATCTCAAAAGAGCCTCTGGAAAAAGCAGGCCACCTTTAAAAGGAAAAGGCCTCCTTGGTCCACACCTGGCACACGCTAACCTGAAGCAAACGCATTCACAGCTTGCAGTCGTATCTACTCTCACTTGACTTTTATTGCCGTTACTGAAACCTGTCGGAAGGGCAAGAGTCACTCCCAGTCAGTATTTTCCCAAAGCTCCAGCACCTCGTCACAGCAACTGAGTGATCACGGGAGCTGGAGGGTATGGGCAACACCCACAGGGTCAGACTGACCGGACCTCAAGCCCGGTGCCCTGGTGTCACTCCGGAGGACAATGGGAGGGCTCGCATCGCAAATTAGACATGGCCAGAATGTTGCTGTGCTCCTCATACTGTCCGTGAACGCTCCTCCAGTAATTCTGAATCTTTGCATACACGGGGTCTCCTCACTCTGGAGCTACCCACCTCTACCTCCAGACTGTTTGGACGCCAGGTCCTACCGATACAGGAGCAACGGACTAACAGGTGTCAGAGGAAGAGCTGGAATAGCGAGGTGGGGCTGGGCGTGTGGCTCAGTGGCACAGCACTTGCTTAACAAGTTAGAGGCCCTGGGTTCCAAACTCAGCATCACCACTGGAAAAAAGAGTGACTCAGATCTGCCTCAGCCTCTTGCTGCTTGTATTTTATGTAGGGCCTGACTATCACTGCAGTGTTAAGGAAATTAATCTAGGGAGGAAGTACTCTGAGCCGCAGGGATCTGAGGACATATTACGTGTAGGGCACTAGAGTTAATATTGTAGATTTCACTCATCACCTTAAAGGTGACAATGAGAAGCCCCTAAAAAGCCAATGAGACTAAAAAGAAAGAGAAGTTAAGCTTACAGGAGAGAGGGCACATGGAGAGAAAAAGGGGACTCAGAGAAGCAGCAACTAAAGATTAGGATGGGATCACAGAGGCTGAGGAACGGAAGCGAAAGGAGGGCACAGCTGTGCTCAGAAAGTCCTGTCGATACTCAGAGGCCATGAGAGATCCAACGGAGAAGATGGGAGACGGACAGCTGGTGGCGCACAGACCCACAGGAGGCGACTCTGTGAGAGCGCCCGGAGTCCATCGCCAAGGGCTGGGGTGCAGGAAGAGCCTCCACCCCTCCACGGGCTGTCAGGATGGGTAGGGGTCCCACCAGACAGCCAGTGGACACGGGCACAGGCAGTGGGAAGATGGTCCTCCCTTTTAGTAAGGACTCTTCCGGAAAAATACCTTGAGCAGACACAGCGTACAGTGGGCTGCTGGGACCAGCTCAGCACACAGGATAATTTAAGGCCACAAGCACCTCCATGGCTGAGGAGAGGTGGGGCTGTTCAAGTCAGATGAAGTAAATCACATGTGAAAAACGTTCTGATACCTGGAAACTCAGGTTCAGAGGATCATTACTTGGTGTTACCTTGCACCTGCCATCAGCGTGCTGCTCCGCAGGCAGGCGAAACGTTCGTGCACCCACACTGTGATAACACCACTCCAAAGAGCCGTAACTTTTAAAACGACTAGTAACTGCCTATATGTGCCAAGATGACCCACATTTTAAACATAATGTTCAAGACTTATTTTCATAGTAAAAAGTTAACAGGCATATTAAGCTTTCTCATTCAATTTTTACGGTTAATATTTGCTTGTATATTTAAGGCCTTACTCCTAAGAACTATCAAGAAAGAGTATTTGTTAACTTTGATTTCTAATGTGAAACGCCAATCAACTTGATTATTTCCATTCCTTAAGGACTAATTAACACATCACTTTCTATGCGCCAAAAACTAGTTTGGTAATCAAAATAATTACAAACACTTCATTGGTCTGTAATTGTTTCCTCTTTACAGGTTAGGGAACCACTCGTCTTCATATGAAAAATGTGGCACACAGGTAGCTAAGGTATCTACATAAATAAATAGGTATATGCAAATGCATAAAGCTGTTACATGGAATAAATTTTTAAGTGAAAAGTCTTAGTCAAAATAGTAGAAAAACAATCAAAGGAATTCACATAAAAATGAACAGAAATGACCATGTCAGGAAGGGAATCAAGAGCTCTTCTGTGACGGTGAGTTTCAGTGGCTTGAGAGTTGACTGACTTGGGAGCTGTCCAGGGAACGAAGGGGGCAGGCTGATGGGCGTGTCTGGGTGGGACACACGGGTATGAGCCTGGGCACTGAATGTGGTCCTGCCCCTTCTTCCCTCCCTGGCACAGCTGCTCTGCTCTGTTTCCTGGCTGCCACGGTGTAAGTATCCCCGCTCGGTCACTCCCTCCCGCCACAATGGTCCTGCCTTGGAGCCAGTCACCAGGAGCAACCACCTTTCCTCTCCTTTGTGGACATCAGTGATTAAGGCCCAGCAACAAGAAAGCTGACACCCACGGCTTCCCAGGAGCCACTGTGGACCCCGTAAGACGTGAAGCAATAGGGAACCGCGCCCGCGAGCCTCACCCGGCAGTTGAGCAGCGTGTACAAGACGTGGTCCGGGGTGGTCTGTGCTCTCCACTGCAAGACCTCAGACAGGAAGAGGAACTGCAACAGGGCAGAGGGGCGAGGGTCAGGAGCTTTGGTGCAGGCTGGGCAATCTCAATAATTAAATCATAAGAAACTGAGTTTTTAGAAATATCTGACAAATACACAAGCAACAGGACAGGAACACGCTTAATGACTTTTTCCTACGGTGGTTCAGAATTCACTCCACCTGATTTTGAGGAAAAGTTCATTGCTGGCCAGTCCCTTAGACTGGCAAAGCTCTGAACACACCCACCCACGCACTGGAGAACTATTCCCTTACAGGCTCACACTGCTGACCAGCCAACCCCTTTCCTCAGGTGCTGGCACAAAACAAAATGTTGATTTATGTGAGCTGTGTCCAGAGAATCAGATCCCTCCTGGGTTTTTTTTTTTTAATTACTCTATTAAACTCACATTTTTAGAATGGCTCTTCTCTGCTATCATTAAGGTGCTCTGCAAATTATATGGACTATACATATTGGTATTGATTCAGCATATAATAAAGAGGACAGCTCTATTTTTCATCAGGATATAGGCAACACTCATGTACAACTCTAATCTCTTACTAACAGACTACCCTACACGGGTGAGGCATGGCGATGATCAAGTGCTTTCACTTAACAACTCGCTGCATGGTGCTGCCCGGGAACTATTTTCAGTGGTGGATGCCACAAACCCTCCCAGCTCAGACAGAAGGAGACCCCCCTTGGCTGTGGGACCTTTCTTGGCAAGTCCTCAGCACTGTCAAGGCTGAATGGTTACGCTGGGGATGCCTAGCTACTACATGGTGTGTGGAGGACTTGGGCTCAAGGATTTGCGGCTGCCAGAGACCAGAGGATGAAGGCCGCGCTGCCAGGTCGCTGCCAGGCAGTGTGGGAGTCACAGCACGGCTGCTGGGCACAATGAGAAACGGGTAGTGAGGGGACTGAGATAGGACCAGAACTTCCCAATACGGCTCACTGCCCTGCTAGTTGGGGGATGACATCACTTACCCGTTTCTGCACTACTACGGAATTCTAAAACTCAATCATTTAAGTATGTTACAAAATGAATATATTTTCCTTATAAAATTAGATGGATATCTCTGGCAAGACAGAGGATAGGTAGGGTAAAATTATGGATATCCCATCATGGGAGGCTCTGCAGACAGTCCCTCTGAGATACAGCACCTCGCTCAACTCTCGGGCCGAGGGGACACGGCACAAGGTCTGAGCAGGTGCCTACCTTCCGGGCCTGGTCATTGTCTTCTATCTGACCCAGGTCCCTGCCACTAGCTTGGGCGATCCTCTTCCCCGACACCAGGTTTCCCACCATCACAGAGGCAGGGCCGATTTCTGGAAGGAAACAGAAACATAACCTTCAGGAGACAAAAATGAAATTCCTTAAAACACACACCTCCCTACCTCGATAAACAGGTCATTATAGGAAGATCCTTACAAAGACCTGGCTCTGAATAAATCTGATTAGAACAGGTTTCCAAGAAATCCCTCAAACAGCCACAATGGCAAATACAAACAAGCCCTGATGAGGGTTTATACACAAATGATTCCAGCCCACACAAAACCCCCGGCACACCTCCCAGCCTTTATTTTCGTATGACTGTGACCCCAAGGGGGATTGACATGCACACTCATGGGGGTGATTATGCAAATGATGTAGAAGACAGAAATTTACAACACACAATGTATTTCCCAGTTAAGTCATTAAAGACTTCCAGATTATGTCTACTTTTGTTCTGATGTCATTACACACTATAAGAGTAGGCCAAAATTAAAGCATTATACATCATTAAAAATAATTATATGGTTTTAACAAACACCTCTTGGGTTAGATCTAGAGATTAAAGGGACAGTCTCAGGGTCAGGTGCCCATATACTTCACTGCTGGTAAGGTGTCAGGCCCACAGTGAGGAGTGGAAGGGCCGCGCAGAGGCCGGGCAGAGTCCCAGCTCCCGCGCACTCCACCGCTACTCACTCGAATCCTGGTACGCCTCTCTAGTTTATGAGAACAGTTTGTGGGAGCTGCTATAATTTGAATCTGCAAAGGCCCCCGAAAGCCTCACGTGTTTGGATGTAGTGAGATCCCTACAGGATCACGTGCTGTTAAGAAGGGCCTGGCTTGGAGGGGTGGAACACAGGGACAGGACCTGGAAGGGTAGCTCCACCCTTCCTCCCGACTTCCCCTGTGCCATGCACGGCTGGCCAGCTGTGCCTCAGCCACTGTGTCTGTACCACTGTCAGCACCCATGAATAGACAGACCTCCTGAAACCGTGAGGTAAAATAAACCTTTCCTCCCTGACGCTGTAGAGGCCAGGCATTCTGCTCTGGGAACAAATAAGTAACTTCGACAGAAACCATAATGCTGGGTTCTATGTAATTTTAAGAAAATACATATACTCAGTTATTTTAAATTTTCCCTGTGAGCAGACAGAATGCCTTTTCTTCTGTGTGCGCATGTGTATGTATGTGGTACTGTGGACGGAACTCAGGGCCATCACACCGAGTCACATCTC
Organism: Ctenodactylus gundi; assembly: GCA_004027205.1. Taxonomy (NCBI): domain Eukaryota; kingdom Metazoa; phylum Chordata; class Mammalia; order Rodentia; family Ctenodactylidae; genus Ctenodactylus; species Ctenodactylus gundi. The sequence continues at coordinate 228,528 of PVKB01002251.1, forward strand.
CGGCCCATTTTTATTTCTTTGATTCTGAGACAGGGTCTTGCTAAGTTACTCAGGCTGTGCTCAAACTTGTGATCCTCCTGGCTCAGCCTTCCGGTATGCTTTTCTTAGTTTCTAAAGAAGAAACTAGGGAAAAGGACTAGACTTTTCATACCTAAGGAAACAAAAAAAGTTTGGTAACAAGCCGTATACTGGAGCGAAGGGTGCTGCAGCTGCGCAGAACCCTGAGAGCTACCTGCCACCAGCAGGGTGATCTCATCCCTGGCCAGCCTTTTCCTAACTTTAGGATCTACGAGTGATGTGCCACTAAGATTATTCCTCTAAGAAGCCACCTTGGAAACCAACAGAAACTGATTCAAAGGCTCCTCCATAATTCATTCCTATATATTTATAACAATTCACTGTAGACTGGGAAAGCATTATTTTGAGAGGAAAAGCAGGGTCTTCATCACAGTGGCTTGCTTTGCGCTTCCCTCGCCATCGACGACAATCTCTCCTTACTACGATTTACTCTTGGTCGCCCTGTCCCAAGGATGAGTTTGGGTCCTCATATGTCCCTCTCCCCACACAGACCAGTGAACTTCATGTTTCTGATTCCGCTTGCACCACATTTATGACATCTGTTCTCACCAAACAGAACTGCTGACACCCTTTAGGGATGAGGTGGGCGCGTATGCAATGTTTTGACAGCCAATCACGAGCTTGCAAACTAAAAACATAAATTGAGATACAGCCTCAAAACGTATCAAAGCTGTTAACAGCTTTGATTCCTAAATAGCCACACAAGACCTATGAGGACATTTTACCCTCGCTGTAGACATGAGGAGACTGGGGTCCCCTTAGGGGTTCTGTGCCCTGCTGAAGGCCAGCCAGCTGGTGGGTGGGCACAATCTAACACAGCTCAAGCACTGGCACTCCATCAAGAGAGCAAGGAGCTTCCTTCTGCCCACACAGCATGGGCCAAGCTTGGGGTCGACCTGGCTGTCCAGGCAGAGCTGCTGAGTCCAAGCCACCCATGGGCACAGGCACCTCCAGTGAGGAGGAGGATGCTCCCTGATAGTGTGTGACTGGGTGGGGAACACGGAAAGGCCTGGGGTCTCCAGATAGAGCCTTTCTGAGCATGGGGCCCATAGCACTCAGCCTAGGAGCCTATGGGAGGCCCGCACGGACAGGGCAGGGCTGCCAGACCCACCTGGTTGCTTCTGCCGAGGCTTAGGCAAGTTCGTGACACAGGTATGGGGGCACATCAGGACGTTGCAGGGGTGCAGTGAGCCCTCCAGGAAAAGCTGCTTCGTTTCTGACAAGTGGATCCCACCGAGGGGCGTTTTGGGCAGGGTATTGGCTGGCACCAAGGCCAGGCAGTAAACTCCCACTTGATGTATGCTGTCAATGGCCTAGAAAAGGGAGAGAGAGCCAATCACCATACAATAATAATTACAGACAGCATTATTTAGAAACAGCATCTACACACAGAAAGTACTGTCTACGACATGCAGAAGCACGCGTGGGAAAAAAAGTGATCCGAGTACAAAAGATTCGAGGGAAGGCACAGATTTTCTCCTTAACCTCACCAAACTGAGTGACTTTATCCAGGACTATGAAACATACAAAAGGGAATCTGGAGAAAGCAAGCATACTCTCCAGATTCTAGCAAAACCTCATGTGTGATGAACCCTCCTCACTGTGAACGACAGGAACCAGCTTTGCCAACCCTGCCCTACGCCCCTGCTCCCTGCCCTGTGCTGTTCAGCCTAATGGATGAGGTTTCCAAGCAGCCACGGGGCACCATCTGGACAAAGCCACGGTGGACTGAGGACAGGCCACAACCCCAACCCAGGAAGGAGGCGGGGCCAGAGCAGCGCCACCTGGAGCACCCGGCTCATCCACTGGAAGCTGTCCTCCTCGGTGGAGTCCGGCCTCTGCTCCGCCACAATCACGATCCTCTCGTCATGCAGGACGGTCACCGAGAACACTGCTATCCTGCAGGAACAGAGGGGAGCGTGTGATGAGTAAAGGTCAGAGACATCATGCTGAGATCTCCTGGAGAATGTGGTTCACAGCCATCTGTGGTGGCACAGCGCAGGAAGCCACGCATCCGGCCGTCCCGCCAAGTCCCCACTCCTGCACACACCGCAGGCACTAGGACAGCCTGCGGGGACGACAGCGGGTGTCGTGAAGACACAGCCATGCTCCCCCGAGGCTGTCTGCGGCGCTGGCAGGTTCTGGCGAGGACCAGTGTGCACCTTTCGGGACAGACGGGAGTTAGCATGCAGTTACAGGACCCTCTGGCTCTCAGGAACCCATACCATGCACATCTCTCGAGTTTGCATCTCTGAAAGTAATACTCCCCCATCAGTGGAAACTTTCTGTTCAGAACGCATGGTTTACGGTTTCCTGCTCAACCCATCTGCCTGTATGGTCAACGCGGAACTGCGGCCACTCCAAATACTCAGTACATCTCTTTCCACAGACAGGTTCTAGTGTCAAAGATAATGTAGAAGGGGCGATGTTATAGAGCCACGTCTCTATTTTTCCTCATTCTGTTAGCTTGCAAAACTAAAATGAGATTCTAGGAAGCTCTTGATTTCCTACAGATTACGGGAAGAAAAAAAACCCTCAGGAGCTGCAGGAACGAATTCCGTATTTCCCAAGCCTCCGCTGTGTACCAGGCAGGGTGGGGGAGGAGGAAGCAGAGGGGCACCTGCCCTTCCTCACATGCTGGACTCAGGTCTCCGTGGGCCTCTCAGACCCACCTGAAGGTGGCCACTGAGCCCTGCGTTCTGTGCAGTTACTCAGTAGATGTGACTTCTGTATCATTTTTATGCAGCTGAGAGGGGAAGTCAATGAAAACACACGGATGGGGCTCAGGAAATGTCCAAAAATCTTGCACATTCAGAACTGAACAGAACCTCAGCAGTCGCTGGGCCCAATTGCTTCCCATTTACAGAAGAGGATATTGACTCAAAATCAACTGATGGAATTCAGGCAACTGGAAGCCCAGCAGCTGGGCCTGGAGGCTCACATCTGTGATCCCAGCACTTTGGGAGCCTGAGGCCGGAGGGTCTCAAGACAGAATCCAGCCTGGGCAAATGAGTGAGAGCCTATGTTCAAATTAAAACTGAATAAAAGGGGCTGGGGATGTAGCTCTATGTGAAGGCCCTGCACCTGAACTGCAGTACCACCCCACCCCCCCCAACACACACACAAATGCAGGATACAGAAAAATGTAAGTTAATTTACATGAGTACAACTCACCTTCCCCTGTAGACAAATTTCATGGGTTCCACGGCCAAGGCTGTTGCCACGATGTCGTCGGCGTTGTGTCTGCGCCCACTGACCACCATCAAGCCGTCCATCTTCCCCACCACAAAGACAAGGCCCCCGGGGCCAACGAACCCCAGCAGGCCTGTCCTTATGAATGGGTATTCGCTGATCGGAGCCCCTGAGCTTGTCATGGGGAACACCTGAGGAAACAGTTCTTGTCAGGCACCTTCTAGTGGTCCGTGGTTTATATCTTACCACTTCTGACAGGGACAAAAACTGCAGCCCTGCCTCCAATGAGCCTGCTGGTGTGGATGACCCTGTGACAGGTGCTGGCAGGCAGCCCTCGAACATGAGAATGTCCACTCTGCCCGCAAAGGAGCATGGGTCTCCCTTGCCTAGCTCGAGAGGGTACCCAGGGAGCTCGGGCAGCTCCTCTCACAGGCCCCTGGCTCTGGACAGAAGTGGGTGGACATCCTTACACTGTGCTAAGGAACTCCACCGTGTCCTTGCGGTTTTATATGAACTCCAGCGTGAAAGTGATGCTGGGAGATTCAAGCACACTATAAACAAAGGCAGCAGCCAAAGGGCTGATCCCTACTCACTAAAAAGCTGCTTTTCCTTATTCAGAGCCATGCTGGAAACAAAACTATGAAGAAAGCCACTCTGAGTTCAACCGCAAACCACTTTCCTTTCAACCTTGCATAACGGTCACACAGAAAAGGAGAAAGCAGTTTACACCTAGGCCAGTTCCGAGAAGTTCACACTCAGCACAGCCATCCTGGACTGGCTACAAGGCCAGAATAATGCTGATAAACCAAATGTATCAAAAAAAATAATTAAAATGGGCTGATTATAAGGCCAGAATAATGCTTTAGACAAAATTTAGCATAAATGACTAAAAATAGTAGGAGAAAATATAACATTTTAATGCATACAATTATTTAAAAAAAAAAAAAAGGATGTCAGTTTCCACATACCCAGCAGTGGTCGATGAACATGGCACCATGGACAGAGCCCAGAGCTGCGACTGCGCCGACCTACCTCGAAGGTGTTCTTGGTCATTCCCGAGAGGCCGTAGTACGAGGTCCCCGTGGCAACTGCACACACACACAGCTCCCCAATTTCATCCGTTCTACACAACTGAGGGATCCCGTCCGGCTTCACTGAACACATGATGGCTGCAAGCCGAGTGAGAGCAGGCGCCGAGTGAGGGGGTGAGGGGTGTCAGCCACACAAGTAAGGGGCACAGGACGACGCGTGAGGGCGCCCGCGACGAGAAGCCGCGTCAGGCACAACACTCCACCGGGAGCCCCCCGGTGCCCACCTTCCCTTAACGGTCACGGGATCTTGCGTCGCTAAATATCACAATTCACGCAGGTGACACCAGCCGTTCAACTGCTCTCATTTTAATGCACAAACTGTACTCAAGGGTCACACCACTGTCTGCCACCCAGGGATGAGGACGCTGCTACTCAGTTCAAACGTCAGGGTCCCTTGCTACACACAGATTGCTAACTCGGGTGCCATTCCCAGCGCACTCTGAGCTCTGCAAACGAAGAACGCGAAATGTCTGCTGTTCAATCTTTCAAAGCTTCTCTAAACTCAAAGTGGGATTTAAACCTCTGATGTCCTATGTAAGTTGTTATCTCTGATTTCAAATTCTCACTGATGGTGAGTCTTCAGAGAACATTACCTGAGGGCTTTGGTATGCAGCATAATGATGCTCAGTTCCCACACATCTGTGCCACACAGTCTGGGCGTTTGCACCACAGCATCCTATCTACCTCCCTCATAACCACCAGCCTGGTGAAGGAGCCTGGTGCCTTGGACAGCTGGTGAAGATGGTGCTGTTCATAAAGAGCCTGTGATCTCCACAAGCCTCTAGGTGGGAGTTAAGGGGCTAAGAAATAGAGCCAAGTGGGGCCTGGTAGCAAAGGCCTGTAACGCCAGGGCTCAGGAAGCAGAGGCTGGAGGATCGCAATTTGGTAAAGCCTGTCTCAACAACAGGGCCAGGGATGTAGCTCAGTGTGAACATCCTGGGATCAATTCCCAGTACCCCCTACACACATATACACACACGCACACAGAACCAAGGGAAACATTAAGTTAAAAATACACTCATAGTAAGAAAGCTTCAGATTAAAAATACACTGAATAATACTAAGCATCAGATTGGTAAAATTCAAAAGATTCAGGGCAAACTTGAAAGGGGACTGGTGTCTCGATCAGCAGCAGCAGCTGTATACCACTTTCTCAACTCCCGAGAGAATTTAGTGTTATCAAAACCACATGGGCACGTTCCCTATGAAGCACAACTGGTTTCTAGAACTTTCCCTACTTCCTTCACCCACGAAGCCTGAAGCTCAGACAGGGTCCGATGCCCTGTCGGAGCGCAGCAGTGGGCGGGTTGCCTCGCCCCGTGCAGGGCTTCTACATTGGTTACTACACACTGTCACAGTTCGGTGACATGCTGCTGGGAGACTAGAGCATCTTTACGACCCTCACAATGGGGCTTTTAGCATACAAAATATGTAGACAGCGTATTCCGTCCTTCTTAAAGAAATCCAAAATCTCAAAAGACAACACAAGAGATTCAGCCACACAGGGTGCGCGTGTGTGTTCATGTCTATAGCTCCAGACAGTTTCCGGAAGGACAGCTGAGAGGTGTGTGGGTGCCTCAGAGGACCAAGAGTAGGTTCTTACTGTGTAACCTCAGTCTTTAGGTGCTTCTGCTGTGAAGTATGTCTATTTTAAAATAAGGATTTTCTTTCTTTTTCTGCATTTAAAAAAAAAAGAAATAAAAGAAATAAGGTGATCCGGCTAATACTGGGAACATGCCGTGGCCCTAAGACACACCGAATTTGGGAGGAATTTGAGGGTATAAGCAAAGTCGCATGACAAGCGAGACACAGTTTCCAGGGTACACGGAGGAGCCGGCACACACCTCATGGAACTGCCTATGAGAATGATACTGGTAGAAAGCCTGGCTACCCCAGCCCTGTGGCCACAGAGGAAAGTCACCTCCAAGAGGACGGCTGTCCACGGAGCACTGTGTGAGCACGTCTGCTCCTGCAGAACTCCCATGATAACCATTTTCCACATGGCAGAAGGGCATCTGGTGCTGCTCATGTGTGGACGTGGAGTCCTGCTATGTGGGGCTGCATGCAGAGCCCCAAGGAGGGAGCTCCAGAACCTGGGGGTGGGGTGGGGGTGGCCCACGAAGGAGCCCTCCAGTACTCTGGAAGGCAAAGCATGGTGCAAAGGTGCAGTGTGGGTGGTCCATAAGCCAGAATCCCGGGAAGAGTACTCCAGGATAAGAAAGTGGGCTGGAGTCCGGTGTGTGCCTCCCCAGAGGAAGCCAAGCACTCCAAATGGGGCCCGGGGAAGCAGAAGGGGGCTCACCAACCAGGTGGCTGTCTCTATCTACTGGTAGAAATAGTTTTATGACTTTACAAGAGGGCTTTATTGCTTAAAAGCAAACTTGGCCAATTCCATACACTTGCATTCCTAGGCTTTCGTACATGCTAAAGCCTTCAAGCCTTCTGTGCCTTTGGGAGAGTGGTGTTTGAGTGTCCAGCTTTGGCTGAAATGTCAGGGTGTCAGACCAGAAGCCATCCTCTGGGTTAGAGAGGGAGAAGCTGGCCCATGTGGGGACATGGGTGGCCTGTGATGCTTTCCTGAGGAAGAGAATCCCAGATCCCAGCGCGCACAGACACCCTCCCCTGCCTCTCCAGCCCTGGGGTTTCTCCGGAGTGGGGGCACCACCCTCGATGTATGAAACTTAATCAAGATTAAAAGACCAAGGAGGATCAGCACTCAACTCCAGAGGGATAAGAGTTATCCAGAAAGGTGATGCACTGAAGAAAAGCACGTTGTCCCTGGGGTCACCAGGCCACGGCTGGGTCCACACTCACCTCCAGGCATGACGAGTCCGACATCCTGCACCGTCAGCACCGACAGCTTCTCCTCTGAGTCCACCCGGATGACACCATGGGTAAGCCCGTGCATGGACAGCACGCCCCGGCCCGGCGGCTGGTTGCTGTCATCTGTGGGCCTGAAACCGCAAGTTTATCTGAGTACAGGTAAACAGACCCTCAGGCGTGCCTATGAGCACGTGCACACACAGGAGAGTGGCCACCTGTGGGCTGCAGGCACTTCCTGGACACTGGGCCGGCTGCCACACAGGCCTGAGACCAGGAGTGCGAGCTTGCTCTGCTGCGACTGGGAGGTCTACCTCTCATCTCCACATCTAGGGATTTCACCTCTGATTCCCAGTGTGGGTTTCAAAATACCCCAACTCCACAAGTACAGCAGGACACTGATTTCACCAAAACCTCTCCTGCAAGGGCTGGCTCCCCGATCCTGCAAATGGCTAGAAAGCAAAAGCAACAACTCTGAACATGAATGACCTCAGTCAGACGGGCAGCGGAGTTCTGAATGTCCAGCTTCAATTCACACATGGGATGTTATGCGCAAGTTTACACAAGTCTAAAGGAACACTGAATCACCGCCACTTGGAGGACAAGTTTGAAGGAAAAATGATTTGAACGCTAGGCACACTACAAAATGGTTTGTGCATCTGGAGGCACAAACTATCTTTATAAATTAGGACAGCTTTGAAAAGATGCCACATTTGCCAGTAGCTCTCTCCTTACTACCTGAAGGTTCCTGTCCCTTCACCCCCACCAACCCCCCAGCTCGGTCCCAGCCCTGGGCTTCTGGTACTAGCTCCTGCCTCTCTCTACAACATTTTTCCATCTTCAAGGCTTTCCCTCTCTCCCTTGCCACCTTCAGAAGCAAATGATGACTCAATTATGAGACCTTTGTCCTTATAACACACCCACCCAGCACTCTCCTATTCCTGGCAGGTGCCATCAGGCCATATACGGGGCCTTCTCCCCCAATCCAGCCTTCCAGAGAGAAGGTGGCCATCAAGTTACTCCCCGCTGTATGCCACCCCTGGAATTGCACTGAGCAATAAATATCTGTTAACAGAATAAATAAAAATACTTCCAAGATCATGGGCTTTTATCTCTGACAAAGATTCATTGCGTAATAAGGCAAAAAGCCACAATTTATATAAACATCACATTTGTTTCTGTGAATTTTCCACTTGCAAATCTTTACTGTAGTTTTGAAGATCTCAAAGTCAAACCATCAATGTGAGTTTTCTGTTTAATGCTTAATATCTTGTGAAGATTTATCATGGACTTAACGACATAAATGGGGCAACGTAACAGTTAAAACGCGCAAAAGGGGATTGTGCTTGAATGAGGTAATTGGAGCATTAGAACACAGAGGAGCCTGGCAATATTTTATAAAAATTCAGAATGGGTGGCATGAACCAGACCCAACTCGCTATCAAAATAACACAGAACTACCTGATGAGCTCAAAAGCTAGAATGCATATAATTCTCCTGGGCTTTTCCTGTGCAAAGATCTCATCAAATCAAAACTGTGACATGAAAAACAAAAGTTCTCAGAAGTCATCCTAGCATTTCCTGCCCTTACTACCAACCTCTGCAAAGTTTCAATGTTAAGTCAGAAATGATACGCCTTATAGAGGGCTGTGGGCTAACATGTCCCCACCCAAAAGTTAACTCCTGACGTGATCTAATCTGGAAACAGGATCTTTGCAGAGGGAACCAAGCTAGGATGAGGTCATAACAGCTTGGGATGAACGCTAAATCCAGTTGCTGGAGTCCTTGGAAGAGACGCACAAGGACAAAGCCACACAACAGGGGATGTGTGGGGGTGGGATTTGTGGTTTATACTCACCTATCCAAGTCACCACGGGAGAGAGACCCCAAGAGATCACCCTGGGGGCCTCCAACCCCACCCACACCTTGATTTTGGACTTCAACCTCAAGAACAAGGGAATCAATTTCTGCTGTTTAAAGCCAACGCCAATTATGTGCTGGGCCTGTGGAGTAGACCTGTAATCCTAACCTGCGGGGCTGAGGCAGGAGGTCTGCAAGTTTGAGCTCAGCCTGAGCAACTTAGCAAGACAGTCTCAAAATAAAAATTAAAAAATGGGCCAGAGGAGGAGTTTAAAGGTCCTGGGATCAATCCACAATCTCACATACAGTAACCTGTTTTGTTTGTTTGTTTTTTTGAGAGAGCCCTAAAAACTTAACTGACTGTACCAATCCCATGTGTGGGAAGATGCAGAACAGGAGTATGTGATCACAGCAAAGGGCAATCCACAGACCAGGACCACATGTGCCTTTATAATCCAGTGACAGAGTTTGTCGTCTTAGCTCTAAGATTATTTCTACATTTAGTAATAATGCAGAGAAGCAAGACTTGTAAATAGATGTCTTAAGTTTATAAAGTTTGATTGCTAGAGGAAGTTTTTATTATCTTTATAAAATGACAGTGATGAGAGACAACACAGTCACACTAAATGCAAATAAATGTCACTCACCGTGTTCTGATTTAATCTACCACCAGAATTACAGTTAATAGAGTCCCCTGCTTGTCCGAGAAAAGCCAGGGCCCAGCGTTCTTTTCCTTCCAGTTTGCGAAAGACATGCAGAAAGGCAGGAGGAGGGCACGGGGCTTCCTGGGCTAGAAATGCAGCTTCACTTCTACAGTCTTCTATGGAAATTTAGAAGCGTGGGGCAGGAGTAACACACGAGCAGCTTCTCTCAGCAAGAGACAAGGTAAAGACTGAGACCAAACAGGCAAAATCCTTTTGCATTTGTCCTCTGCCAAGTCTGATCCCTGGTAACCCACCAATCCCATCATACGTGAATGTCTGGACTCTCTATTATGTCCTTACTATGTGAACTAAATGCATAAACAGATACATCTACTTTCAAAGAAAAACAATCACAATGCACATATTCCGCTACTTGGTGCTCTTACGAAGTATTTCTGCAGACCTCTCCACGTGAATGTCTGTGTATGCAGAGCACATATGAACACCGTAGGTATGAATTAATCTGTCTTACCTGCTACCTAGTACTCAGTGATACAAACAAATATAGTCATTTTACTTTGTTCTCTTTATACAATGAGAGATATTTGTGCAAGACCCATCTTTTAAAAAGCAGCTGAATCAAAAAGTGTACAGATTTGAAACTGTAAGAAAGCATTAAAAGCCTTTCAGAAACAAGATGTCATTTTGCATTCCAGCACAATGTATTATTATACTTTCAATGAATTAGAATGTACATACTACAGGCTGAATGCTACTGAAGTGTTTGTGCGTGTTAGCCATGGAGTCGATATTTGTAGCTACCATGGGCACAGGTGAACAGGTTGTGCACAGCCCTTGTTTCTGAGAGGCTTTACGTGCTTTCTTACAACTTTAAATCCGTGTACTTTTTTATTCTGCTGTGGGCAGGGCCAGACACACAACTATTCTTCTAACCACGGAGTTAAAAGCTCTCTCTTCTTCAGGGGAGAGAGGGGGGGGGAGGGAGAATGAATACATTCTTGCTAACACTGATGACCATGCTTTTAAAATTTCCCCAATATGATCAATAAAATACACTTCTCCTGGATGGGTCAGTAAATATTTCTGTGATTATGAATCAAGTGAGTCTCTTTTTTTCTCCACTTTATTTTCCCAGGGAATAAAATTTTGAAGTACATAAACCAGGTGGGGGAGTGAACAATTATTCTGATAAGCAGAATTCATGGGGCACCGGTGCCACCTACTTTAATAATCAATAGCAGTATGTGAAGTAACAGCTCATTGGGACCTGGACCCATTTGTCAACTTCCGCCCCAGTTACAGGATGAAATAAATGGTGCCACATGTGACCCACAGAGGAAGAGTTACTAGAAGAGTCCTCTCAGCAATTTCCAGGAAATACGAGGGAGCAGTGTCGATACTTCAAGACACACAAGGAGGAACGCAGGTAGCTACGTGTACAGTCCTGCAGTGAGGTGTGAAAGCAAAGGGAAGGACAAGGGAAAGGCGCCAAGGGCACCATGAAGACGCACTCGGAGGCAGATGGTTCAACCACACAGAGCGCACCACTTAAACATGTGCCTTGTAATAAAAAAAAGAAAACCCCTTATCACGCTATTTGGAACCTTTGTAGAAGATTCAATAAGCCTTTAGCTAATCTCGCCAGGTAACACCTGAAGCAATAGCTACTATAAATTTCAACAAACACATCTCCGGTGTACTTCTGACAGCACGCGGAGTCTGGCTGGGTTCCATGAGCATTAGCACAAAATAAATGGAAACTAAATAACACGCCCTTTGGGCCGCTTCGACTCCCAGGGTTTAGTAGAGTAACTGCACCTGTATCTGCAAAGCCTGGTACCATTCATCACCCACGGCAGCCCCAGCCACGGGGGAAGCAGAGGGCCCTCAAGTCCCTCCTCCTGCCTGGACACGCTGCGGTTTGGCCAGTCTCAGCCCAGGGGCAATGGTGACTACGGCAGGCAAAGACGAGCAGGCACGCTTTTCTTTGCAATACCTATTGTAGTGGTTCTGCACGACGGACCATGGAGCACGTACCAAGAACATCACCGGAGTGACAACTGCAGCTAATGCCCGGATGCTCACGATGCGCACACACAGGGTCAGCACTTCATGGGAACAACGCTTCTGGGCGACCATGCAGAAGGGCGATGTGGGCACTGCTCTGATTCCCACGTCACAGACGCGGGATCCAAGCTCAGCATCAGGCAGTTCACAGAGCTAGTGTGGAAGGAGATGGGAGAGGAGGCCGGGCCAACAGACTCCACATACCCAAATACCCGCCTCCCGAGGCAGAGAGGACCAAGGCGCAGCTCCGCCCAGGAGCTCGGCAGCATCATCTCAGACAGCACGTTCCACGTGGCAATAGCAAAGGACCTCACGTGGCCTTGCTTCTGTGGGAATACACACTTGGGCCCCAAATCAACTGCTGACGTGTTACTGTGAAATCAGCTGGAGAGCTGGAGTTGGGTGGGTCTGGACGGAGGCCACTTTTTCTAGGACAGCTGCTCTACTCTGCTCTGCGCTGGCATTCAGGACTGAGTGAGGCCTTTTCTTTTGCATGCTGGGGTCCAAACCGTGGACAGACCTAGGACGCTGAGTCCCTACAACAGCAGCTCGCTTGCCTCGTTGGCAGGCCATCTTCAAGGACGGCATCACGGCCTCTATAAATTACAGGGCCAGGTAAAATGCCCTTAATGGACAGAGAGCAGCTGAAGTGGTGTCTTTGTTTTCACAGCAATAATATTTGCAGGGAACATTCTGGAAAAATGCAAATTTAGGCCAAAAATAAAAGATCTTCTTTTTTCAATGTGTAGTGAGCAATGGACTTTGAAAAATACAGCAGATAATTATGGCATTTTTAACAGTAAAGATACAAAGTAAAAAACCAGCATATCCTAATATACTAAGCTAATGTAATTCTCTCCCTTCCCTTTGACTAGAATAATACATGCCCATTAAAAAAATTTTAAGCAGCTATAAACCCAGAAAGCCAAGGTTTCTCCAAAGTAACTGGGGTAGTTAGGGGCCACTCTGTGGGAAAGAGAAGCTAGGTCAACAATGTAGCCTTCCGGCGACAGTGAACTTCGTCCCCCATGTGTGTGGCACGTGGTTTCTCTTCCAACACACCAGGCATGACACTGATAAAACCACTGAAGCAGAATGCTTACATAAAATGAGGAAATTGTTAACCAAGCAAAAATCTAAATAAACCTTTCAGCTCACTTGCTTAGTAGACTTAAAAATCACCATATCTAGAGATTATCCAGCTACTCAATACATTATTAGTTTCCCACCGGTTTCCTGTAGAAACCACCTCTGACATACAGGCTAAGATAACAGCTGTCCGGACAGCTTTCCGTAAACTTGAAGGCTCTGGCTTAAAATGCCAATTCTTCATTAAAGCCTACTGATACCCGATAGGTGACTAAAAGAGGATAAAAGCCTGGCATCTCTGTCCTCGTATTGGGTGTCTGTCCCCTCTGCTGTCTAATTACTTGGGTCAGATTCTTAACTGTGCCTCATATATATATATATATTGATCATTTTTTAAAAGCTTGGTGTCAAACCGTAATACGTTAACTCAACCTACCACCTGTTAGAGCTGATACGTGTTTTCTTTTCTGCTCTCATTCATGGACTTCATCAGAGCTACAACATCCCAAGCATCTGAATTCCTATCAGAAAGCCCAGACCAAACCACAAGGCTAGAATGTTTCCACGACACGATAGAGCCAGCTAAAAGGGTAACTCCGTAATTTTTATAACAAGTTGACTGGTCTACGTCTTGTGAGAAGATGCAATCTTTTGGAACACTGCCCCTAGATCAGTGGGAAGTTACTGGACTCTTAGGCCACCCCAGCAAATCCACAAAAACTCGCTGCTTTCTTTGTTCTGTGAGCAGCCAGATGTCCCTTTCCTTGGTCAGCTGGCTTCCTTTCACTGAATTTCTCTCTCCCCCTCTAACTTAAGTTTTGAGTGGGTTCGTGTTTACACTACTTGGCTCAGTTTTGCTCCTGTTGTCTCTGAGGCAAAGATCCCATCTGGTGTCATAACCTCACCTGCCCAGTTGAGTGGACAGTCTTTGTACAATTTTCTTGATGAATATACCACTGAGATATTTAATATTTGTGGTCAAAATGTCATACTATGGACGAACTGTTTGTAAATTTTATTTTTTGTGTGTCTGGTCAAGCTTTCTGTATCTAAATAACAAGCTAGAGGCTGTAACTGGAATCACCAACCCTAGCCTGTGCTGGGCACAGGGTCGGGCGCCTGCCTCAGCTGCCTTCTCTTTGTGCACTTCCTGTCTCTGCCAAAACAAACTTCTTCGTGCAAATTAATTAAATGAAAATGAAATGCTCATAAATCCAAGTGGTCATGGTGGCTTCAACAGGACAATGCAGTTGCTTCGTTCTTCAATGTGGCTTAATTAAGTCATATTCTCATTTAGACGATTCAGCTCTACCATTTTATGGGTAGAGAAGTTTTAAACGTTTATCTACATTTCTTAGACAAAATGACAATGTTTTCTACATTTTTCTGCACTTAAAAAAAAGAGATTATTGATGTCCAAGTCTGGCTTCCTTGAGCAATCAGAAATATCCTGAAAGGGCTGGCCTCAACTAACAAAGCACGGTTGACTTTTTTAAGACCAGGTCCCTGGTTAGATCCAAGGCAGATACTATTTAATTTTGATTTTCAGACAGGCATTACATTTTTTCCCCTGTTTTTTCCAATCTTTTAACTTCTAGGCTGGACTCTTTCAAAAAATGAAAAACAATGGTGGGGACATGGGGCCACCTTCACTACGCCCCAGAATTACTACTTTACACAATCATCACCTCCCACTGCTGAAGCATCAAGGTGCTCAAACAGTACACGGTAGTCAAACAGATTTATTTTTTTGAAATACCATTTTTTATTTGACTAAACCACAAAACTACACAATGCAGCTTTAAAAACCTCAGTTTTCTGATTTGTAATCTAGAGATGAAACCCCAGACACCAGGCAGCATCCAGATATCTGAAGCCGGAAATAGCCTCCTGTTTTCATTTTCAACCAACCCTGACTAAAGATTCTATTTCTGAATCACCCATCTATGTTTCCTAGTATTTCTCTACTCTACAGCTACTCTTCCAAGAAAAAGGAAACATAACACGACAGTCGTGGTGCTAGAGACAGAAAGAAGTCTGTTTCCTGTTGCCGTAGCTGAGTACTCCTGATGCTGTGGTGCAGTTTAGATACGGAAGGTACCCCCAAAGCCTCACGTACTGGCATGTTGCGGTGTGTCTATGGATTCCACGTGCTGCTAAGAGGCAGGACCTGGTCAGAAGGGGCGGGTCGATGGGACGGGGCATACTCTACCTTCGCCCTTCCCCCTCTCCGGGCTTCCGGCCCTCCAGGCCAGCAGCGGCTTCTTTCCATCAGGCCTCTGCCATGGGCCTGCATCCTGCCAGCAGCTCCCAATGGACTGAGACCTTAAGGGACTGTGAGCTAAAATAAACCTGGCATCTGCAGAGCCATGGATGTCAAGAATTGTGTCCCAGCAACAATTAAGTAAGGGTTAGAGAAGTAGCTTGTTCAGCTCACAGTTACAGAGGCTGAGACATCCGGACTGTGGCAACGCATCTGGCAAGTGCCTTATACTGCACAGTAACATGCTCAAAGCCATCATGCAGTGGGACATGGAAAAAAGGTGTTGGCTTGCTTCTCTCTCCTCCCTCCTCCCTTTTTTGGGAGTCCTGAGAAATGAACCCAAGGCCTTCACACTGCGCAAAGCCCTCTGCTCTATTTTTAATTCTGAGCCAGGGACTCGTTTCAACTGCTTAGGCTGGGCTTGCACCTGCCATCTTCCTGCCTCTGCCTCTCAGGGTGCTGGGATTCCAGGTATGAGCCCAACCTCCTGCAATTCTCTTCCTCTCTTCATAAAGCCATCACCGCCATCATTGGAGTCCTACCGAGATGACTTTATCTCATCCTAATTACCTCCAAAAGGTCCCATCTCCAGAAACCATTAACATAGGACTTTGAGGAACGCACTTCCAACACACGCACTGCAGGACACACAAGGAAATGTTGGACCGGAGTGAAAACCCAGGCTGGGCGGAAAGTGAGAACATACTGAGAAGCAATTTTTTTCCTGACATGCACGGATGCTGACGTGTGGATGTTTACATGAACACGGGCCTATCTGCCTTTGCTCTTTCCACGTCTCCAACTCCCGTCCTCCAAGAAGCTCAGGCACCCTGCAAAGACCATTCCTTATTCCATCTGGAGATCACATTTCCCTAAAGGGCACACCGGCAGGGTTCATCCCGGCTCTGATCTGCCCAGAGCAGTCTAGGCAGTCAGCAGGAGGGGGCATCACCACCCTTCATTTGCGGACCAGCTCACTCTCCCACCTCAGCCATCCTCAGAGTCCTGCTTTGGGCTCACAGCAGCTCCTCAGCACCTCACTCAAATGAGAAGCTGGTGGTTTTTTGCCTGCATAAACCTCAAGCCTTTCAACGCAACCTCTTTTGAGAGACACACTCTGTGTTGTTTAGAAGAGAAGCTATGTTAAGAGCCTCAGTGGCCAGTGGGTCACAGCCTCCTCTCCACCAACCAGAAGCTGTGAAAGAACTCAGCTTTACCCAGACTGCGCAGACTGACCCCTGGGCACAGACCGCGGGCATCCGTGGCCCAAGCCCACAGGCCAGATGTGCCACATTCCTGGAACTATCTGTGCTTGTGATTTCCATTTTTTACACAAGAGAATCACAAAATGATTCCAAGGGGCTCAAAGTTTATAAATGGTGACCAAGTGCATCTGCAGCTTTATCTTCACTGATGGCAAGTGATAATAATTGAGCAGCATTATTTAATTAAGTAGACTAAAAGCCAGGCAGGCAATCAGCCACACTGTGCTGCTTACAGGAAGTCCAATCTCTTCATTACCGGGGCTGAGCAAGCCATCCCCGGAAGATTATCACACACAGGACACCATCCGTGTCGCGTGCGTGACGAGACAAAGGAAATGCCAATCCTCGAGCCAGGACATTAGTCCTCCGCAGGTCGAACACAAGAGCCGACCACTGGCTTTCCCTCAAACACTACGTCATAAGCAGATGTGCAGTGGTACTGCCTCTCATTTCAGACTTCGTGATGACATTTAAGAACACATACAGTTTGTCCTTGTGCCAACATCTATAGGGAATCTTTGCCTAGATCCTCACTTTAAACGGCTTAGAAAATGCACCCAAGCTTTTTTTTCTTATAAATAACTCATGTCTAGTCTTCTGTTATGTTCGAGGGAAGACAGAATACACTGAATTCTCAGGTGTTATTTTCCAAAAACGAGAATGTGCAACATGGGGACATAGCTCTGTGGTTAAAGCACTTGCCTAGCATCTGCAAGGCCTTGGTTAGATGCCCCAGCACCACGCAAATATCACATGGGTGTGGCGGCACATGCCTGTAATTCCAGCACTTGGAAGGCTGAGGCAGAAGGATTGCTGTGACTTTGAGGCCAGCCTGGGCTACACAGTGAGACTCTGCTTCAAAAAAGAAAAAAAATGACAATGTACACTGGCTTTGGCAGAACACAATTCATGTGAAGCACCAGGACAAGGGTAAATTCTCCTCCACTTGTAAGACAATCCAGAGAGGGGTATGCAGATTAACAAAAAAAGCGTGACCATCACTTTCATCAGATTTACAGTAACACAACTTAAGTATGTGGACATGAGAGAAGAAGAACTTAGAAGAATAAAGACCATCACTCTGTCTCCTAAAGATGTCACCAAAATGGAATCGGTGTCACCAAATTTCACCTCCAGCAATCAGTGAGTCTAATTGCGATGGCTAATTACAAAGATTATCCTGTCGCATGCCAGCATTAAGTAAGTACTTTAAATATGTATTCTGTGCATAATAATGAAGGAAACGGCACCTGTTTTGATAGGACTGAAAAATGTGATCAAGGCACAAGGACAGCCACGTGACAGGGCGCGCTGAGTCACGGCCACCTCTCACTTACATGACACTGTAATTCCGGACCCAACTGAGGCCACCCTGACGGTGCCTTCTCATTCAGGTGTTACTGATCTGAGGGGTGATGCCAACAAGAAACCTCAGGTCACCACGACTGACGCCAAGGAGGCAACTCCAGGGAAGGGCCTTGGTAGCCCACACAAAAGGGCCTCTCCCCCCAGAGGACCCGCGGGGCCACAGGCGCCAGGCCACGGCAGACACAGAGCTCAGTTTCTACGTGCACAGAGCCAGGTGAGGTGGTGGGACAAACATCCTGCTCTTGATGCTCCTGTCTTGTTCCAGTCAATGTCTACCCCTCCGTCGGTCAGCAGAGTACAACCTAAACCTCATGCTGGCGTACGGCGCACGCCTGTAATCCCAGCACCTGGGAGGCTGTGGCAGGAGGACTGCAAATGTGAGGCCAGGCTGCCTAACTCGGCAAGACCCCGTCTCAAAATCAAAAAGGCCTAACAATGTAGCTTGGTGAGAAGGCCCCGGGCCAGTCCTTAGTACTGTCCCCCTCAACCCTCCAAACGTTCCCAGCCTGGGCAACCACAAGCACACAGCAACCGTCACTCGAGGTTGGAGAAGAGGAAGAATCAAGGTGTTATCAATCGTCTCTCACAGTAGAGCGTACTGACATAATACTCCTATTAAAAAGTACTAAAATAGGAACAAACAATGGTGACTAAACCTTTAATTAGAAATCAGATCCCGCGTGGCACCTACCCGCAGGGGTGGGGAACAGAACTGAGTGATCGGTGCAGCGTCAAGGCCTAGAGGCTGTCACGGCGTCTGCCCCTTCCCTGTCCCCTCCTAACCTTCTGGGACAACAGGAAGCTGTGTCTGGCAGCTGCGCACTACAGACACGGCCTCAAGTCCGAGTCCCTGCAAATCTACTACGCTGCACCTCATGAATCCACCTCGACTCACGACACCCCACTGACACCCCAGTATCCGGGCATTGGGACACACAGGTATTAGCATTCTCACTTGCAGGCAAAGAAACCAGCTATTTCTAAGGACAACCAGTTCACACTGTCACAACCAGCAACCTGAGACGGCTCTCCCAATCTTGGGATCTGGGAGAAAGCAAATGGAGCAGACAAGAACTTCTCGATCTACACAGTGGCAGACAAACTCCAGGGGACACGGTTTCACCACCTCACACACGTGACAAGTGACTGCTCGGGAGTCATGCGATGCAGCCGGAACTCCACCCGCTGGTCCTTTCCTAGCGGGTGCTGCAGGGAGGAAAGGGGATTTTAGGGGCCGTCAAAAGCCACAGTGAGATGCAGCCACAGCACACGGGGGCGTCAGCCACTGCACACACTCCAGCACGGTGGGCATTCACGGGGCATTTAGGGCCAAGGAACAGTTACTCCCTTGGCACTTATTCCTCAGCCTTTCAGCCTGATGCGATGCCTCTACAGAGCCTCTGGGTTATGGAACCATTCCCCCAGAATAACTTGAGGAGTTACCAAGAGATTCACTGCTTTTTAAGGAATCACCTCTCAATTCCCAACATTCCCTATAATTGCTTCATTTTAGTTGTCAGGGTTTAGATGGAGAATATCCCGTGAGCCTCGTGTACTGAGAGGTGAGACTCTGGAGGGCGAGTCCATCACGGGGTGCACCCACAGATTAACCTACCTCCAAGTTCAAAGGTGAATGGGCTGTTAGGAGGAGCGACCGGGAGGCATGACCAGAAGGGCAGAGTGTTGTGCTGAGTCCTCCCTCTCCTGCTACTGGCTGCCACGGGTGAGGAGTGTGGAGACGGCAAACACGGACTGAGACCTACATACCGTGAGCCAAAGTAAACCTCCTCCTCCTAGTTGTACATTTCAGATATTTTGTTCCAGCGACGGAAAAACTGACTAATGCAGTTGCCCTAGAAGGAACCTTAGTCTACATTTTAAAAATACTCTTAATTTTTATTAAAAGGATTTGTGATCTGGAATCCCTCAAGGTTCATGACCGGAGTAGCATTCGTGGCCCCTGTGAATGCTTTACATGCGGACAAGACATTTAGGAATCTGCACTTGCGGGTATGTTACCGGCAGACCAGCCCTCATCCTAGATGCCCGAGGCCCCAACTGTGTGGGATCACTCAGGAGATTTTCAAGTACTTGCGCATGCACAGTGAGATGTTTTAAGGATGGACCCCATGTCTAAGCACAACACTCATGGATGTCTCCTCTGTGGCTCATGCACATAGCCTGAATGTAATTTTACATAATATACTGAATATTTTTGTTGGTGAAACCAGTTTGTGTGCCTCAAAGCATCGGAAAGCAAGACATTCTCACGTCCATCATCCCCGTAGACAGTCTGTACGCCACACCACCATCACTTCCAACTCCGAATTTAAGTGCCAGCAATGGCGACCATGTTGTCCCAACGTCAGTATTTAAGATTGTCAAAATGAGATATTCCACTAATACAGTGAAGAGACCATGTGCTGGGGGCAGACGGGCAGTGCCAAAGTCTCTCCTGAATACCCACATGGGTGGTCAGCATGCAGCAATGGGGTGGCCCTGAGGCTCCACCCATGAAGTTAGAGTACCCAGGAGTCCACACGAAAAGCAGCAGCAGTAACGGAGGAGGGACCAGCAGGCAGGTACCCTGGAGATGGGCACTTTCTACTGGATGACAATGTTTCCTTCAGAATCACCCGCCTCACTGACAAGGGTTTTTATCTCACAAGTCTGATTCTAGAAACAGACATAATTTCTTTTCTTTTCTTTTTAAAACAAAGTCTCACCCTGTAGCTCAGGCTGGTCCTGAACTCACTATATAGACCAGGCTGGCCTTGGACTCATGGCAATCCTCCTGTCTCAGCCTCCCGAGTGATGGGATTACAGACGTGTACCACGATGCCTGGTTTTATGGGTGCTAAGGAATCGAACTCAGGGGCCTTATGCTTGCTAGCCATGTGCTTTAATTGTTTTTTTATTCTTCCAGCCCCATAATTTCTTAACTTCTCAAGAACACATGTTGCCTTAGTCCTTTCACAAGGCTCTCCCATGATTTCACCTCAGCTAGGGGCACTTTTTCTTCAGGGCAAAGCCACTATCAGTATCATTGCTTTTATCACGATCACCTTGGTGCAGCACCCCTGGCAAGCATCCCTTGGTTGAGAACCACGGCAGCTATGATGCCAGTCAACAAAGGGACAGCGGGAGCCTCACCATTATGTCACAGACCGGAGTAGCCGCGTGGTCCAGCTCCTGTGTCCTCTCCCACTCTCAGCGTCTCTTGCCTTTTCCAAGCCGTCTAACTGCCCTCTTCCTTACACTGAGCTCTGTCGTATGCGTACTTACGGCCATCTCCCATGACGGACACTATGCAGCACGTAATCTTTTGTGTCTGGTCCACTTCACTGAGCATTACTGACTCAAGGTGGTCCCATTTTCTGGCAAATGCTTCAAATCTGTCCTTTACGTTCACGTAATACTCCCTTGTACATAAAGACCGCATTTTCTTTATCCATTCCTCTGCTGGTGGCCATGAAGGCTGTTCCCAGGATTTAGCTCTGAGTTGTGCTGCTATAAACACACCCACACATCTTTTGGTTAATATCATATTGGTTATACCCTCTTTGAATCAGTCAGGATGCCAGCTTTCGCCCATTACAGCAAAGTGATGCACTTAGTAGCATTCTCAGTCCTTACAGATGCTGACCCTCTCACTCTGGTCAGCGGCATTTTGGGAACAATGATGTCGAAATGGTGACGTTTCACCAGCACCACACAATGGTTCTAAAGGCAGATTTCCATCGGCAGTGACTGTGACACACTTGCCAACGGTGTCTCCCCTGCTCTGTGATCAACAGACGCCTCACCGAAATTCTTTTTTGAAAAAAAAAAAAGCTATGATTTCTACTGGTTTCGAGATGGAGACTTGCTATGCTGCTCAAGCTGGTCTCAGGTTCGAGGGTTCGAGTGATCCCTATCTCAGCCTCCTGAGTTGCCGAGACTAGAGTTACCTATTTTGCCCCATCTGGCGTTCCTGGATTTATTCAATTTGTGCCTGTTTTCTTAAATCAGCCTGTCGAGCACACACACTTCCCCTCAATTTTCACTGTAAGTATGAATCTGGACCCGTGTGAAGACCAGCCTTGCCACTCGGCAGTGCAGGCTCGCAGTGGCACTGAGCGACCTGTTCTTGAACCCACAGCCTGGATCTTCGCTCTTGGCTTTCTGCAGTGGCTGTCTGTTTTTCACTCTGTTCATCACTTTCAACAGAGAACCCCAACAGCTCAGCCCTCAGTGTTCTGGGTCAGACACAGGGCTGTTCCCAGAGAATCCATCCTCTCCCTCAAGCATCTCACACTCTTCTTTTTGGTGCCACGGGTCAACAGAAACACCTCTTGTTTTTCTTAATACTGTTCCCTGTAGGCTGATTTATTTATTTTTTTGGACACTTTGGCTAGTATCTTTACATCACAGATCACAGACAAGTGAAAATAAAGAGGTCCTGGCCTCGCAAGACCTCGGGAACACATGGGGGTCCTGCCCAATTGCCAAGTCTGGCTTGAACACATGCCATTTTTATGCCCTTTATTATCTTTTGTGAGAATGCTTGAGTGAAGGCATGTGGGTGTGTGTAGTAAAGCTATCCTGAACCCCTAGGGGGGCTGCAGTCTTTTATTCCGAGGATGTTGAATAAACTATATGCTGTATGCCTACATTTTGAAAGCAACTTGCCAGATCAATTCAAGGCAGGGCAGGCATTTGACCGTCCTAGGAAAGAGTACCTTCATTAAAAACAAAACATCGCATGGTCTCTCTGATATGAGAGACCCAGATCACAACACCTATGGAACTTAAGACGAAAGACAAAGTGAAAGAGGGGAGTAGGGTGGGGGAGAAGGGAGGGTGGGGTGGGTAGAGGGAGGGACAAAAGGAGAGTGGGAAAGCCTTTGTCACCTTGACAAGATACAAATGTACACAAAATGCTCAACTCCACTGTAAACCTTGAATTTTGCATGTATACATATCAATAAAATGTGGGGAAAAAAATGAATGGTTCAGAGGAATTACCAGGGGTAAAACCGCTTTAGCAAAGTTTAAAACCGAGGTATACAGCAGGGATTACAGAGCTCACGTTTGGAATATCAGAAGAGAAGAATCTCTCTTCACATTATTGCCATGGCTTTTGATTGTAGGTTTTTTTGCTTTTCCACGAAGGGTATTCCCTACCACAAAACTATTTTTCCTACTGATTAAAGGTGAATAAAGAAAGAAACAAGCCTCTCCTAGTTTCTTCAGAGTGTGAGCAAACACTGTACACCACAGAGAATTTGCGTAAAGATAATTCACTTACTACTACTGGCAGCAGTTGGTCCACGTGGGTTTCTCCTATGACTTCTCCCCTCTGTGGCAGCTGGCAATTTGCAAACATAGACATGTTCCAAGGAAACTTTACCAACAAAACAAGCAGAGGTAGTCTCTCAACCCGTGACTTAAACATGCTCTATTTTGCCCCAGTGAAATCAATAAGGAAAATTTCACTAGTAACAAAAATGATCTTCTCACTTATCTGACAGATTGCTAATGTGATTTCCTCATCCTACCTCTCCACAGGAGAAGGTAATTTCTGCCCTATGGCATCCTCAGACACAGCAGGTGTCCACACATGCAGCCACAGTCAGCTGGGCATGTTGGCACACACCTGACACTCTAGCATTCTGGGAGGACGAGACAGAAGGATCTCAAGCTCAGTCTGGACAACTTAACGATTCAGCAAGACCTTGTCACAACCATGATGACAACAGTGATGAAGGAGATACGTAAGGGAGGGGGCTGGGGATCCAGCTCAGTGCCAGTCCCGGGTCAGTGCCCAGGACTGCAGCAGCAACCAACCCGAGTCAGAGCAAGCCAGACAGCCACAGGGGGAAACACGCCAACAATAGACCTCGCGTCATGTCCTCCAAGGGCACAAGTGTGTGCAACCGAGATCATGCTACACGCATGGTTTCCCACATCAGAACAGAAGGGGAGAAGATGAGTGTTGGAGAATGTTATGCAGCCATGAATAACTTGCTGGGAGATAGGCAGACAAGATGCTTAATACCCTGGAGTTTCCTACTAGGCCTGTGCTGTCTCCGTATTTTCTGAAATGCCCTTGAAAACAGAACTGGCCCAGTAAAATCTACTTTCTCTTGTTTCCTTATTTCAGCATGATGAGAGATTTATTCTAGAGAACATGGGTACAGGGAACATCAGGGCCAGAGCAACATCGCAGTCATCCACTGGCTCCCTGGACTTTCCATGATAGTGCAAAGCGACTAACAGAGACTTGAGCAGAGCGCAAGAGGAAGGCTTAGTACCGAGGCAGGTGTACCCTGGGATCCAGACCCTGGAAGAGGGGAAGAGGCTGGGACCCGCGGTGGACATGCCTCCAACATGCTACACACTACTACGTGCAGATGGGGGACTATATCCAAGCGGTAAGGGCAGGCCACAAGGGGAGATGGAAGCGTCCCCACACAACACAAAGAAGTTGCACGCAAAAGGCTATTTTACTGCACACTTTCCTAGGTAGTGAACAACAACAACAAAAATTCCGTGTAACTTGAGAAACATACAGCCAAATCATTGTATGCAGAGACTGTATCCCTTGGATTTTCAACAGAATCCATGTATTCCCTGTTTGCAAGCAGGGATTGATTTTTCAAAAAAAAAAAAATATTTCCTATCACTTCAGACAAGCAAGTAAAATAAAATCTGTGTTATCCAACCCACTCAAGGTGGTCAGGCCCATTCCTTCATAATCACTCCATGCTGGCTTGCCGAAAACAAGGATGCAGTCTAACCTTCTTTTCTATTTCCAGAGACCATGGGGCGATGTGCCTGTGGGAAGGGATGATAAATTGCTTCCTGCCAGGAAGATCCACCTGCCACAGCTTCCGTTTAGTCTTATTATATCCCTGTATCACTTTCACACCAATTTCTCCTTCCCTTCTGAATCTTCAGAAATGATGACAGTTACTCTTTCAAGCGGCTGCAGATTGTTGGGCTGATAGTTTCTGAACATCCCGGGAGCATTCAGCACCAGACAACCTCACCCTGGCATGTGGAAAGTCTTGTCAGGTTCTGAAGCTTTAAATGTAAGAGAAAGAGTCCTAGAGGTCACCCAGGAGGTTACACCATGGTTATCAAACACAGCAAGGGCCCAGTGCTTGTAAAATACAAGCGAAGCAAATGAAAAAAAATCCCTGAGGTTTAGGAAATGTTTGTAGTCAAACCAGTTCAGGATTAACAACTGATATTATGATTATCTTGGTCACAGACTTTTATCTTTCAAGATCACGCAATTTCAGAAGGAAAAGAAAAAAACCTGGATTGATACAATCTAGGAGAGAATTTTTTCAATACAGACATTTGGCAGGACTTCATGTTTCATCTTCTGCCTGGTTAGCACTACTCAAGACATATGGCAGTGAAAGGAAACAGGGTCTTCTGAGACCGATGACTCTGTACCTTCCTTTGGGTGAAAAATCTTATAAAACATCCAACACCTGAGATGAATGACTCACAACCCCGAGTCACCATGAAGTATAAAAAACAAAGGGACGTGGTTGGGGGTTTTGGTTGCGTCTGCTGCATCTGCATTATTATTCTGAGTTTCCCTAGTGGTTATTTTGGAAACTAGGGACAGTAACTGTGAGGTGTGACAGCAGCCCACCAGGCTGTGGTCACGTGTGAAGGAAGGCAGAGGATCTGCAGGCACAAGAGTTGGCAGACAAGGGGCAAGTTTTTCGAAAACAAGAGCAGGGGATGGCCCAGCTGTGATGACCAGCTAGTGTCACAGCATCCACTCGGATAAATTTCACAAGTGTAGTCTCACTGTCTTAAAGCAGTCTCAGAGTCATGAAAAAGCAAATCTGGAAATTGTTCAAGCCATGTTGCTTACTCCTGAAAGAGGGTAAAACCTCTCATGCAAATCTGCAACTATCACGATTTTGCAGACTTAAACTATGCATGCAGACAATTCTTCATGTTGGTTACACTTGCCTGGGGGTATTATGCTCAATCCCCAAGCAAGATATACTCAGTAAATAGCTCCTGCTTCATTGGTGGCTATGGTTTCTAAACTTATATTTTAAGAACTAAAGACTTTTGAGGGAAAAGTCTGACACCCCTGCTCCCCGCTACCCGACCATCATCTCTGTCATCATCAGTAGTGCAGAGCACAATGTTAGGAAAGCAATAAAAGCCATTAATTCAATCACCACCATCATGATATTCTATTGACACGGACCACATCCTGCGATGATTTGTAACAGCGCTATTTAACGCAAGAACAGAACCATGGCCTCTTAACTATGAAGAAGATAACACGTAGGTTTCTGTATCTAATTCACCCAGTTTTGAGTGGAAGAAACTGAAGCTCTGAAGCCAGGGCACGGTTGAGAGTCCAGCCAGGCTAGACTCAAATCTGGCCTCCTGGCCCTTGACCTCTGGCAAGCTTCCAGAGGATCAGTATTCTCAGCATCTATTCTTAGATGCACAAATTATACACATATTTTAAAAACTGATTTTGAAAGAATTATGAGGTGAGTCTGGTTTAATGTACAACTCTAAGTGTGCTTTCTACTTCAAGGTCAAGTACCAACGTCAGGAGTGTACCCACAGAGTACCTAAGGAGGATCCTGCTACAGAACTAAGACTAGAGTCTGGCTGGCGACATCATGTTTCATGGTCTATTTAACAAATGGCTAGATTGCACTAGTGGTTCAACAAGCACTAGAAGCAGCTTCTGATCCGTTGAAGACTTTCAACACGCACTCTGGTCAGTCATAGACCAATACACACCAAAAGCACCAGCTTCCTATGTCACAGAAACTCCTCCCATGCTTACTTTTGAAAAGCCCCATCTCTGTGTGGGAAGAGCAGAATCAGGTCCTTTGACTTTTGCTTAAGATGCCATCCCTTCTCATCATAAGGTCACGCTACAAATTCTGAACATCCACCTGACACTTCTTATGATGGTGTTGGTCCCTGAGAGCCGAGGGATGACAGCCAGCCAGCTACAACCAGTGATGGCCCACAAATGGCCTGCCTAGTATCTACTTCTGGGACGACTCGCCATGTTGGGTAAGCATGTCTCATCTTCTCATGGGGCACAAGCACCACGCGACAGCCCCAGACCCACATCCCCCCCAAACACAGCCAGGTTCTGAAGCAGCCCGGAGTGACCCACGACCAGGACAGTGTCAAGAGTAGAGAACTCAACAACGCCCCAGGCTCCCCACACCCCAGCTGCGGCACTGCTGGTCATCACAGACGTGAGAGCCCTTGATGCGCCACCCTGCTGCTCAAAAGGCTCAGAACACCCGCATTTATTAAAGGTCTCTATTCCAAAAGGCAGAAGGTGAAGATGACATTAAAAAAAAAATGCAAGTCAAAAGCTCTATGTGTGGCTACGGAAATCTCACTTGACCCATAATTACCTCTATCCCACCCCAAGTCAACCTGGAAGCTGCTACCAAGAGATGAAAATCTGAGGACAGGATATTACTGCTCCACATGCCGCCGGGCACTGTTCTACTAACTGGTCATGGTGAGAGTGAGCAACATCTTTGTAGCCGATGAATCCAGATTATTCAAAATCATCTAAGCATCTAAATGAAAAATAAACTCGTGTTGAAAAGGTTAAGTCGCCTTCTCACCCTCACTCTAAGCACAACTTCCAGGTCTCATCAGCTGCTACACTACCACAGCTCTCCTGGCGGCCACGGACTCTGACAAATAGGACCCAGTACCTGCGGATGGCCACCGTGAGGGCCTCGGGTGAGCTGGCACAGGGACAGATGACCTCCTGCCGAAGGCCTTTACTCTGGAAGACATTGAGAAACGCGTCACAAGAAGAAATAGACCCTGGAGGAAGAGAGGAACAGTGGTCAGATAGCTGCAGCACGGTGGCAGATGTCTACTACCTCATCATTTTCAAGTAATTTTGAAGTTGGTATTTTGGTCTGAATGGAATGGGGTGGTGTAGACAAATAATCTACTTAGTACGTTATTGACGTTAACATGAAAGATCGTATTCTCAAACTTACAGAACTCAAATTCTAAAAATCAAACTCCTTTGCTTAAGACATTTTCCCTGACTGATAAACTTCCTATTCCACCCATTTTTATGAGCTCATGTTTGCAATATATAATAATCACATTCGGGACATCTTTTTTTCTAGAGTTTGCTCCACCATTTTAAGGTTGCAAATTTTTAAAAAAATCTCAAGTTAACCGGAAGAAGAAAATGTTCTCTTATAACTTCAAGGAGATCCTGGTGTAATTAATAGGAGCCCCAAAACTATTTTCCAATAAAAATATACTTTGGCTTATGTGAGACATACTGTTCTATACAGAAACAAATCAGAAACAATTATCTATTCAATTATCTCACACTTACTGAATGATTTCATAAATGAAAGGATCATTTATACAAGTAATTTGTCTATTCATAAACCCACATTCATGTATCAGGCATTAGGAAAGAACATGCTACTTCAGTTTATAAATATAAATGTTGCCCAGTTGACATATGCAGCCAAGAAAACGCATTTACATTCCCGCTCTCCATTCCCTCACTCTGGCATTTACACAGCTCCTCTCACTACTAAGCGAGCCAGCTTCTTGCTTCAACCGATGCTAGTATTCTCCAGGTGTACTAATAATATTCTGTAAAGTGCTAATTCGCCTTATCTAGGCATTTTAAAGGATTTGATAACAAAGTTCCACTAAAAATGACAGATTAATTTATTGGCCAGTAAAATTACCAGAGACCTTAAAATAATAAGCTAGGGATCACATCATTTGATCCTCACACAACTTTAGAATTTAAGAGCCACTGAGAAAATAGGATTAGAAGAAGAAATGTCCTCAGAGAACTGAGCTGCGCGTCTACAGCCGAGGGCTATGAGGTGGCAAACACCTTGGTTTCAACCATTCTGCTCCTGAGCCTTTCAGCTACAGTGACTAATATAGGCCCGTTTCTTTAAGACAATTTTTTAAACATGATAAGGATTGAAAGAAGAAATGTCAAGCAGACAGGAAGGGCCCCGTGGTCTCGGGTGTCTCTAGATTTACTAGGGACTCGTCACTTACAGGGATTTGCTCCATCAGCCACTATCAACATGCGGAGGGAGGAGAGGTTGACGTCCCTTTGGTCTCTATGTGCCACCAGCGCCCAGTGCATGTCCCGTGACTTCACACAAGCCACTTTCGCTACAAAAAAAAGCAGGCACTTACTCATGTTGCCACCAGACAAATCAGGAGGGATCTGTAGGGTCTGGTGAGCCACCTCTGCCACTGCCACCACCACCACCACCACCTCCACCACCGTCCCCGCCAAGCCTCAGGGAGACCGACCTTTGTACTGGCAGACCTTCTGGATCCAGGAGAGGGGGTTCACCTTCATCAGTGAGTACGGGATGCTGATCACATGCATCATGTTCATGACGCTCTGAAATCAACAAACACACGTGAGAAGTCAGGGGGGTGGTGAACAGAGGAGCAAGGCTCAGACCTCCGGATCAGGGGGCACATGGAAACGGAGACTCTGAGAGAAGAAGGAACTGACATCAGAGCTTCACAGGCTCTCAGGGTGATGAACATAAACAGGGCTCTCAAAGGACAAAGTACCTGGAAGCTCTGGCCCTATCAGGCACGCACCTTCGTGTAGCCCTCAAGTGACTTCACAAAGGTTACACTTCACCCCTAGGTCTGCTTTTCCTTAACAAGCCCTAACCGAATCGATGAATCTAAGTCCAGTTTATTTTTAATAAAATCTGTCATGAAAATGACCCTGACATTTCTTCAAAGAGGACAGGCGACAGGTTGATGAGTACAGGTAAAAGTGTTTCACACCTGCAATCATCAGAGAAACACAAAACGTCACCACAGTGAGGTATCACCTTGGGCCAGTTAAAATGGTACCATTAAAAGCAGGTGCAGATGTGCACAGAGGTCCTCCCTCACCTACTCTCAGAGGGTATATTAATATTAGTTCGGCCATTAGGGGAAACAACATGGCCATGCTTCAGTTAACCAAAAGCACAGCTACCATATGGCCCTGTGTACCCCGTTACTGGGTATATATCCAACAGAGAACTGAAATCAGCATGTAGCAGAGACATCTGCCCTGAAGCAGTCACTGCCACACTGTTCCTAATACCTAAAAAATAGCATCTACCCAGGTACACACTGACTGAGGGGTAAAAGGAAAATATGGCACATATACACAATGGAATATCACACAGGTATACAGATGGCATGCAAGACTGTCATTTGTGGCAGCCTGGATAAAAAGAGTTACATGTTCTCAGTCACGGCGATGCTGAAGGGATGATGTGAGTAGGTAACAGAAGACTGATGAGAGGCTGGGACAGGTGCAGGAGAAGGGAGGGTCACTGAGAAGATGGGCAATGGTAAGTGTAGCCCCATGGGAGAAATACGTTCTACTGTTCCACAGTACGGGCAGCCACAGCTAACCCTCATCAGTCGAGCATTTCAAACCAGCCAACAGGATTGGGAGCATCTCCAACACAGTTACCCGGATCTGGTCTTCACAAAGGTATTACACATACTGAAAAGTCATGTTACATTCCACAAATCTGGATAATTATGTATCAACTACAAATAAACATTAAACACTCCTTCCACTGAATAATTTTAATAGCCTTTCAAGTGTAATTCTCTCTACCATAATAATTTTTGTTTCACAATTAATTTTGTTGATTCAATGATACACTGAAATGCAGTTGGGAAGTTGGCCTTCTCTCTCGACTTTCCACCTGACCTTGCTAATGCAGACTGAGGTACCAAGACAGGGCCGAAACACTCTAGGTAAAAGCCAACAGTCCAGGCCCCGTGGGTAGCGGTGAGACCTGGGTACCTGCCCAGGCTGCCCAACGCTGCCTCGTAGTCTCCGGGCGAATGAGGGTCCTCTGTGACTGGCAGAGGGCGCACTGGAGCTCTTGAAGGCTCTGTGAGAAGGACAGATGGACGTGCAGGGGCCACTCTCAAGAGAAGCTGCTTCTGTGCGGGGAGCACAGCGCCTCCTGGCAGAGAGGTCCATGTCGCCAGCCCACACCCAGCTCCCTTTCACCCCTGTGCAGGGACAAAGTGCCAAGGGCACCTCCAGGCTGACACAGAGCGCGTGCTGCTCCTGCCAGGAAAATGCCTGGCCGTGAGAGGCGGCCGCCAAAGAGCCTCACCAACTGCAAACCCCTGCGGTGGTGGGAATCCAGAACCAGTGTCAGGCACGATGACGTTATCAACAGAGAAGTGCTTGAGCAGAGACAGAGGCCCGGCTGCA
Source organism: Ctenodactylus gundi (assembly GCA_004027205.1). Lineage (NCBI taxonomy): Eukaryota > Metazoa > Chordata > Mammalia > Rodentia > Ctenodactylidae > Ctenodactylus > Ctenodactylus gundi. Next base: position 259,577 of record PVKB01002251.1, read on the forward strand.
GAAAGCAGGGTCGTCTAGGACAACCCCATAACCAGAAACATGACGCTGCCCACACTGGAGTATCTAACAGTAACAGCAGCTTCTCTCCTTGAAGATGTGAGAACGGAACGTCACGTGCAAAGGAGAGAAGTGGGCCGCCTGGTGGCAAATATCAGGCCCCACAATTCTCAGACTGGCCACGCTAACTAGGATAGTTACTGCCATTTGATTCACTGGCAAACACGCCTTCAACACAGGCACAGGATGCTCGCCCCAGTCATAGTCACAGAAGCAGAGAAGAACTTGATCTCGGGGTCACTGACCCCAAAGCCTGTACGCCCTGCACCCGCCACCAGCCCACCAGCGCCTAGAGCTGCACTTCTGCAGCGAAGTGACCCAGGTGTGGGAAACAGATTGTGTGTATTGTGTCACAGAGAGCAGGTGACTGGGACAGAGCCACAAACCGTTGCTCTACTAGAGTTCCCATCCCCTGGGCCAGACACCGGTACTGGTCTGCGGCTTTGGAAGTACCCACGTGGCAGGAACCAATGAGCATCCAGCAGGAGGGGAGCAAAAGCAGAGCTCCGCCTCCTGCCAGTGCACTCCTATCAGGCTCTAATGCCACCACTGACTGACAGGAGGTGGAGCTGTGTCCCTCCCACCCCCACTTGGCTGCCATTTCGAAGCCATAATCCAACAAGAGGCTGCAGAACAAGTATCCCCCACAATCCACCCACAGGAGAAGGGTCTTCCACCAAACCCATCCCTGGTGTCTGAAAGGTTGGGGACCACCGCCACGCAAAATACTTTCACGTTCCAATTTTTCAGAAAAATTCTAGCCTAACGGGCCATGACAAGCCCTATTTTCTGTCCCTGTAACACCACAGCTCATATAAAACCTGAATTTTAAAGGGTAAGCAAAAGAAACTATCAAAAAGGTAACACGATGTGAAGCAGACACAGGAGGGTGCATGCAGGTATACCCCACATATGTTTGCGAGAGGAGACTATTTCTAGACAGCTAAGACAGCTAGATAACCGGAAACGTGCAGCCCATGAGTCACTGGGCTTTCACCAGGGACGACTCTACCAGAAGTGCCCACAGCTAGCACTGTCATCACTGGTCATGCGGCACTAGCAATGATGAGACCAGTATCTCTACAACACGGGCAGGTGCAGGATTTTTATCTTCAAGGGCAGGTCTGTAAACTCCGTTTCTACCCCAGGGCATAAGGGAACAGCAGATCCCCAGATCCTCAGAAAAATAACAGGAACACCCCACCAGCCAGATCGGAGATATGGAAGTGACCACACATGAAGATGACACTGCTGACATTACTACGGACCCCCAAAGTCAAAAGTGGAGGAAGAAAGAGGATCAGGTTCCCGTCGACATTTCAAATGTTGCTCACATCCACTGGCGCTAGTGGGGGTGCTATGGGTACCTCTTCAGACACGCCGAGGGGCCCCAACAGGAAGGCTTTTCTTCTAATGTGACAAGGAGGGACTGACGCAAGGCAGGCCACGTGCAGATCACACACTAACCGCCAACACTGAACGTGTCCACCCAAGCCACAGACTCGGCACTGTGGGGACAGAGCACCACTTACCGTGAGGATGCCGTGCCACAGCCCGACGTCCTTCTTGAAGTCCAACACATTCACAATGGTTTCAGCTGCATGAGAAAAAAAAAATCCCAAGATGTTTTCTGACACACAGCAAACCCCTCCTCACTGCTGGGCTAACACATCTTAGAAGAGTAACGTCTCACTGGTTACCCTGAAATCCCCCAGGCTTCCTACCATCAGACCACGCAAGGTGCTGGCCAGAATGGGGTGCTCCGTAGGTGGACGCCCAGACTTAGGAGGAAGACGGGGTGAATTCTACCATCTCTCTCAAACACGTTTCTTCTCTTGGCCTCTTTCTTTCCTCTCTCCTATCCCTGTTCTCTTTTTAAAAAAGACTTCCCTTGGTGTCTTTTCTAGACATGGACACATACTTTGCCACTAGCTGCCTCACACAGAGGGGAAGGAGCCAGTTCCTGGCCATGGATTTATCTATGATGTTCCGAGAGAGAACTTCAGGGCTGGGGGCAGGACAACATGGGAACTGATGGTTGTGAAGACACGGATGAACAGGTATTCAAGAGTGAGGGAGATGAGGCTCTTTATAAAAGGCTACAACATTGCTAAAATGACACTGTAGAAAAAATTATGAATATTACTACTGAACACGGCCGTAAGCATGGACAGTCAGCTGGCAGTAAGGCTAGTTTTGTTTTGAAACACTGAAGATGGAACCTCAGTGCCCTGGGCACTGAGCTACATCCTTCTGCCTTAGCCTCCAAGACTGCTGAGATTGCAGGTGTGTAATATCATGCCAGGCTCGGAATTTTCTTTTTAAGTCAAAGTTGCAAATCCAGGCAGTCAAGAGCCTTGGCGGCCCATGTGTGAGATTCATTGCTGCCACTCAGCGCCCTGGGCGTTTACCACCATCACATCTTATCAAAGTAGCCCAGAGTACAGCACCATGTCCCCAGCTCCCCCTCAGAGGCCGAACTATCAAGGGTGAGCGAGCGGAGGGACTTTTGAAAGAAATATCTGAGGCTCTGTTCTACAAAGAATTTAATTAGGGAAACACACATGTCCACACTTTCCAACCCCGTCACCCCGAGGGTGACAGCCCTGGGCCCTCAGCACACTGGGGCCAGGAAGACAGGGCCCAGTGCTATGACAGTTAGGTCGTCCTCAAGAGGGTCAAGCCAAGCAAAAGGCACATCTCCACCGGATTCAAGAATTTTGTTTGAAAGGATGATTACCAGAAGGCCAAGAGGCCAACAAGGGGAAAAGAAACCCACTCTACTCTAAAGTGGAGACACAGGCGCCACTAGCGGCTTCTTCAGAGCTCCAAAGAGACGCCAGCATGTGGGTCCCCAACTGGGCCATGCCCCTGGCACAGGAACCTGGGCCACAAGCCAGAAGGCAGACAGCTGGCGTGTTCAACCTGTGCTCACATGACCTTGCGCTGCGTGAAAAACACTCAGTATAGTTAATGCATGTGAGTCATAAAACTTCCTTTTTTATTGTTGGCATGGAGAGACTAAAATAGGCAGCATGCAGGCTGGACATGGCTGCAGGGTGGATTTTGGTCTAATCCTCCTCCTCAGACCCAGGTGAGGGCTATTCCCACGGCTACTGTGGCTCACCAGACCTCGTTGCCTCCTGTAACTCTCCCTCACGGGAAAGGAAACCCATCATGCAAACCAGGCATCTTTACCATGACAGCCCACCTGGGCACCTCAGGAATTCCCAGAGGCTGCCCAATGAGGACATGTGGGTGAGGAAAGCCCATAACGTTGACTGCAACGGACGAAATTATGTGCCCCCAAACCCATCTAGTAAACACTAATCCCCACGTGACCGTGTCTGGGGACGAGGCCTTAAAGATCATGAGCATTGAATGGGATTGTCACTGCCACCATTGTAAGAGGAGAGCAACCTCTACCCATGCACACAGATCAAAAGCCCATGAGCGGACATGGCAGAAGGCACCACCACCAAGTCCAGAAGAGATCTCACCATGAGCCAACCGAGCCAGCACTCTGACCTGCCACCTCAGGCCTGCGCCTGGTGCCCAATCACATCAGCCCTAGTAGTGGCCTCCATTTTGAACACAGAGCTAACACACGAACTCAGGTGAGCAGTACTCAAACTTACGCTACTTTCATGGCTACTCATGAGCCACTGCTGGCTCCCGGCCCTGGTCAATAGCACACCTCAAGGTCCCCAGTAGTCTTGGTCCCGTTTGTACCTTCTGTGTAGCCGCATGCCTGGGTGAGGGCCTGGCAGTGCGTCAGCAGGGCAATCCGTGTCACTGTCACACCGAGCACGCTTCCGTCCTTACAGGTCTTGTACTGAAGTAAGAGAAAGTGTGCAAAGAGGTGATTCTGAGAGACAAAGTACTGGTCCCTCTCATCACTTTCTGGAGGTATGTGATGCCCACCCCCGGTACTGGGGATTGAACCTAAGGCTTTTGCACACAACTATATCCACAGTCCTTTTTTCCTGTTTTGTTTTCAGGCAGGGTCTCACGAGGGTATTTAGTTGCCCAAATTGGGCTTGAAGTTGTAATCCTCCTGCCTCAGCCTCCCAGAATGCTGGGACTACTGACCTGCACCACCATGCCCAGAATCTCAAGGTTATTTAGGAGGCTCTGAGTCACCCGCTCGCGGAGTGGGTGTAATTCTCCAAGTACATGCCCCATCCCAGGGAGAGGAGACACGAACTTACCTCAATATAAGCAGTGTCGTTATTGGCATCTTTAATGTGTGGGAACCAATCTCGAGGAGGTTTAGAGAGGTGTTTGGACTCTGTGACAAACCACAGCAGCTTTGGCCAACCTTGGAAACAAATGATAAATTCCTTTCAACCAAGAAACACCCAGGACGGAGGTCTGTACCCCTACTGACTCTCACTCACGTAGCCCACAAAGGAGCGCCTGCCAATCAAGTCACCCACATCCTCAAGAGCCCTGTGTCTCAGAGGCGCTGATGGGCGACAAAGCCTGGGTTCCGGACGTGACAAGGCTCTCTCCCCAGGAGCCAGTCTTGTGACAAAGGGTTCTGGAGAAGCCTGCGGGCTCTCCACGGTTCTTCAGCATACCTTTGAACTGTGGGATCTCTCCTGTGGGGCTTTTTGGCAGTCCTTTATGACAAGCATCACTCGTCAAGGCCACGGTAACACCACAGCTTCCGAGCAAGAAGCCTATCTGCTGACTCCCGGCGTCCTAAGAGAGGGTGAAAAGAGGGAAAGGCTAAGAAGCCAAGGTCCCACTCCTGGCAGAGACACCTGTGCAGCCTCAGGCACTGGGGATGCAAAACCCCTTGCTAAGCCCCTTCTCCCCAGTGACCTGGTAACTCTAGCAAGAAGTGGGATCACCATCGGTCCCGCCACCTGCAACGATGTGGCCTTAAGCACTTTAGCCCACCTGTAAAACGAGATAAGAACAAGCATCTCCCAGGTTTGTGTGGAGAGATGGGTAGGAAAAGTGGATACGAAGGGCGCACGGGTGGCGCTCGGTGGAACTCGCTAAAACTCACTGCTGGGGGTGATGGGGCACACCTGTAAATCCACAACTGGGGAAGCTGAGGAAGAAGGATCACAAGTTTGAGGTCTTCCTGGACAACCCTGAGACCGTGTCAAAATAAAAGGGGTGGGGAGATAGCTCAGTGGTCAAGCACCCATAGGTTCAAATCCCAGAAACACACACACAGTTTGCCATTAATTCTCCTATGGTTTAATACACTTATGATTATAAGAATTATTGTGGAAATCAGAAACAGTCCAAGAAAACACTCTGTGTCAAATGTACTAACACAGACTGCCCAACTCTTCGATTTTTAGTTTTTCAGTACTAGAGCTAGAACCCAGGTCCTTCACACTGTGCTACATCCCCAGCCTTTTACCACCTTCTGGACTGCAAGACAGGATCACAGTAAGAAGTGGTCCAAGCTGGGCTTGCACTTGTGATCTTCCTGCCTTGGCCTCCCAGAGTACAAGGTGACAGGTGTGCGCTACATCTGGCTTGCCTGATTTTTAAATACGCAAAGACAGTAAGTGTAGCTGTCACATCTGGTGGTTGCAGGCATGAGGCAGAGCCTTCAACAGCCGGGCCCACCTCTTCCCACACAGGCAACACCAGCAGGCCATGGCCACAGGCCATCAACTCCAGGCCAGAACGCCCAGGGGGCTGCCAAAGTGGCCTCTCAGAGTGTGGGCAGACCCTACAGGCAGGGCTTGCCTGGGCTGCAGCTGCCATGGGAACTGTCAGTCTGTGGAATTTTACACCCCACTATATGCAGCTGCCTACAGCAGGACAGCCAGCAGCGAGCCAGTGGGGCTCAACCTCTATTCCCACAGGAGCTCTGCTGCTCTGCAATGGTTCGGTTCACTAAATCACATGAGAGCCCTTGAGTGGCCAGTGTTCCTGGAACCACAACATCCCAGGGTGGTAGAGGAGTCAGGCCACACTGCCCAGCCGGCTCTGCGTGACCTCCAGAGCAAGATCAGCACAGCCTGGTGGCCAGCGGGGGACCACAGGCCACCGGAGACATGGGGACTCCACCCACATCGTGCCAACAGAAACCCATGGGACGAAGGGCAGGCTTTCTACCTGCACAAATTAAGTAGTGTTAAAATTTCAAAGCTGTCGTCTCTGGGGTGGGTGTGCACCGCTTCGCTTAGGACAGACTGAAATCTGATATGAACATGTCTCCCTCCACGTGGAACTCGCATGAAGCAAAAGCCCAGAATGTGACCACGCGGTAAGGGGAGGAGGCCTGGGCCTCAGCAATGGGGCCATCCCCACTTGGGGCACACTCCAGCGGTGCTTCTCTCTGGGGTGAACTCTATGATGGTGTCGACAAGGCAGCTGCTGCTGCTCTGCAGAGGTAGGGAACACAGGAGGGGCAACAGGTGGGGAGCTGGCCCTCTCCTCAGGGAGGACACCACCAAGCCCCAGCGAGCAGAATGACAAGGGGCGGGGTTACAGCTGTGCGCAGTACACCCACAGGCATGAGCAGAGGGTGCATGACATTCTGACCTCGGGTCTCCTGGCAGAGGCCCCACCCTCCCCTGCACCGTGTCCTCTATCTGCACGCGATTCGGCGTACCAAGTGACAAAAATGAAACGAGAGACCAGAAACCGTGAGGGCAAGAAATGGACCAGGATGCTGCTGCTACAGAAGCAGCAATGTGGCCCTCACACCGGCGCCGCCTCCTCTCCGCAAAGCCCATCTCCAGGGACTCCGTGCCCAGCCACTCCACAGCCTTCCACACACAGCCTTCAGTAAAGACCACAGAATGCGCCACCTGACACCGAGCAAGCTGAGAGCCAAAGCCAAGGGGAAGCAAGTCCTCCGTGGGCCTCGGCTTACTGCACAGCACCCTGAGGAGAAGATGCTCAGCTATAACCCAGGTGGACAGCAATGGATTCCCACGATCCACAGGGTCCCCATCCTGTCCCTGGCAAGATCCTAGCGGCCTCCGTCTGGCTGGATCCGAGGTCAATTCAGGGAACAGCAGCTATACCTCAGGAAGTAAGTGAAGGACATGAACCTTCCCAGGACACACGCTCTGACCCTGACATCTCCGTGTGCCTCTTCCCTAAGCGGCAGCCCTTTTCTGGGGGGCAGTTTCTTTCTCAGACCCAGATGGACACAGGGCCACGGTAGAGGGGGCAGGTGGGGCCCACATGTGCTCTCATTCACCTCCCCAGAAATACTGTTGCCGAGGACGATGGATGATAAATCCTTTGTCAAAAACTCTTGTCAATTTCTTTTCTTTGGGAAAAGTCCCATCAATCGTTTCCTAACATACTCAGAGTTGCCTGGTTCAAGCACTTTCTACAAGGCGCTTCCCTGACTACAGCCCTGGGCAGTAACTCCTCCAGGAGCTGCTTTGGAGAGGCCAGTATGGAAGTGGCAACTTATCACGGCCCATCCCGCCTTCGCCCACGCCTGCTGGACAGCCGTTCAGTCACTCACACAGAGGGTCTCTCCCCAACCAAGATGGTGGGAGCTCACGCCAGCCACCTCCCGCGAGCTCCTCCCGGCTCTGTAGCTTGCAAAGCTTCCTGTGTCTCACCCCTTGCCCATTCACACTGCTGACTCCACAGTTAGCTCCATCTTGGGAGACGGCGAGAAAGAAACACGGAAAGACCTAACAGAGGTGAGCCTCAACCACGCTACTCTGCGGAAGGGACACAGAACACGGCACACAGGTGGGTGGAAAGACGACTGTGGCAATGCCACAGGGTGGGGCAAGGAAGTGGGCCCAACTCCCTTTCCTTATCAGTACTAACCTCAGTCATGTGTTTTGGAGAACCACTGTAGTTGTATTTACAATGGATGTTTTCAGTGACAGAGAGAAAGAGACGGAAATCTCACGTGCCCGTCACTGAGCCATCGGTAACGGCCAGTGTTCAGCCCATCAGACTCCATCCACTCTCCAACACACGCTCACCCATGCACACACACGCGTGGTGGTTATCAGTAACAGTGACATACCTTTCCTCAGCGGATCACAGAGTTGTCTACCTGACATGCGCAGCCTGATGTCTTCCAAACTAGAGCAGTTTGCGTTAAAGAGTCATTTGAATGAAGAAGCAGGGAGGGGACTTTCCTGAGAATATCCGTGTGACAGTCCCCCGTGGGCTGCCGTCTCTGATACAAGTGGATGACGCAAAGTGCAACTTCAAAACCACCACAAGGAACGAGGGAAAGCCTGAGGTGGCAGTCACCTGGGCGGAGTAAGTCAGTGCAGGGCTCGGAGGACAGGCGCGCTTACGCCCCACCTCTGGGAAGCAGCCCCTGCAGCAGCCAGGTGGCAAAGCGACTGCGCCTCTGTGGACAGACTCACGAAAACCTCTCCAGAGCCTCGGGAAGACCAAAAACGCGTCAGTGCATCTTGATCTATGTCTAACTGAGATGAAAAGCCATTTCAGAAACTGCTGTCTGCATGCTGTTCTTTCTTTTTATTTTACTGTGACAGAGTCTGGCTAAGTTGCTCAACTGGCCAGTGGGACCACAATTTTCGGCCTCAGCTGCCCAGAATGCTGGGGTCGCAGGAGGGCGTCCACACTGCTACCCAACACAACACTGAGCTGCAAGTGGGCCTGTCCCTTCCCACCAATGGGCTTGAATCAATGCTGATTTCTTTACCTTTCTCGTGAGCGGCACTTCGATAGGCACAGGGACCACTTCAGCCAACAGGCAGCCATAGAAGGCCACCATGAACGCTGCGGGGTCGTTGTTGGGGAACACCAGCGCCACCTGGAGGTCGGGCCAGACAGAAAGAAATTTCAAGGTTAACAGAGGTCTTCCACTCAAATGTCAAGGCGGGACTGAGCCATCCTCAGATGACAGGATTACAATCTGAATAAGGAAGGATGGTGGAAAAAAATGAAATGCTCTATGTAAAATCCTTTTTAGTAAGAGGCACTAAATACGTCTACCCAACTTTATGTGGAAGGCCAACAACAGCAGCCTCGTATAACACTGTTACCACAAAACAGCTACCTTCACCTCTGTGTGTTATCATCCCTCTATATCTACACACTTTTTACACAAGCCAAATCATAGTTACAATCAGGCTGCACATACAAACATATGGTCAACATTCTGTTTCAATTACTTCCAGTACACAGGCAGCAGAGGAACTGCTAGATCACTGGTGACTCCATGTGTGATTTTTTGTCCATGAAGTATTTTGCTACTCTGGAAAATCAGCTGACTACATACACACAGGTTTATTTCCAGCCTCTTGGTTTGTCCCAGTGGGCTCTCTGTGTGCCATGAGGCTAGTATTGTATTGTTTATTATCACAGCACTGCAGTAAGCTTTACAACCAAGAAGTATTACATGTCAAACTTTTGAAAGAAACTTGTTCAATAATAATGAAAAAACAACCAAGAACAGCAGCCCACCATGGCATGATGAACGAGCAGCAATCCATCTTCTGAAAACTTCTCTAACAGGATCACATCCTTGTGAAATTTATTTTTTGTTTTTTTAAGACAGGGTATTTTCTGTAGTGCAGGATGGCCCTGAACTCATTATGAAGTCCAGGCTAGTCTTGACTCAAGGTAATACTCGTGCCTCAGCCTTCCAAATGCTGGGATTATAGGCATGTGCCACCACACCCAGCTTATACGGTGCTAGGGAATTGAACTTAGGGCCTTAACTGCTGTGCCATTCCTCTAGCCTCATTCTTATGAAATTTGGTAAGTTTATGATCTTACTGGGCTTTAGGGTTCTCAATGATATTTCCAGATAACTCATCCACAGCCATTTAGGCTGGAAAACCAAGGGCCTACCTGGGCCTCTTGAGCACACAGCAGATGGGCAGCACACTCAACGACAAGGAAACCAGATTCTGGGCCAAGTTCTACATCCACATTGGGGTAGAAAGCATGTATTCAATTATTAATTGCTCAGGTATAAACCTTAAGATGAAATTATTAATATGTCTCATGTCCTCTATAACCTGCCGGGTTATTTTAATTAAAAAGGTACACTCCAATGGAAGGAAATAGCCTACATTTAGAAACCTAACATTGGGGGTGGGGGAACCGAAGCAATATTGTTTCCAAGATTCTGTCTCACTAGTGTGAGACACATTTCAACTGTCATTGTCTCGCCTGCCCATGCCAGTAACTGCGTACATTCCAAGCGAGTGGTTATATATGACAGCGCTTAACAACTCATTAACAAAAGAGGCAGAAGGGCTGGTTGTGCTACTTAGAGCCTGTGCACCCTCACCTGGTCAGGTACCCTCGCTAAGCCTAACTTGGATACACAGTATCAGAGAGTGTACACAACTATTGTGAAGACAAACTGACGTTCAATGTAGGTGCCCCATTCTTAGTAAGTGTGAAGGAAGACTTATGCGGCAGTCACAGAAAGAGGACAGGCTGAAAAACCAGACGTGAACAGATGACATCTTCCCCACCTCCCAGGCTATATGCGGCAGATCCAGTACCATCAACTGCACTTACCCTGTCCCCAGGCCGCACCATAGGCTCTTGCTTTGTACCTAACTTATGCAGGATGTTGTAAGCAACCTTCATACTTCTCGTCCACAGTTTGCCTGTCAATACAAAGTACAAAGACATAAATTTCATCATACGTGAACAATTTCAGTTACATACAAATATGCCCGATCAACTATCGGGCAGTACTCTCCAACTCAAAGTCTAGTGTATGTAACCACCTATTGCAGTGTCTGTGGCTGTAAGTCTTCCAAGAGGGGTCCAACTAGGGCAACGGGTGAGCCAGCCTAGCAACAATCAGAAAAAGCAGAGAAGTAACAGGTTTTAAAGATGAAGCTTCAGAAGGGAGAAGAAATGAACAAGAGCCACCCCACACAATGCTGGCCTATCTTCTGTTGGGTGTGTGATCTAGGGAGAAGTTGTCGAGTCATGATCCAAGAAGAAGCTGATTGGTTGTGACCCAGGGCTTTGATTAGTTAACAGCACACAGCCACCAGACTGGGGCAAGGTCTTCAGAATCACACATGTTTCATAGATGAAGTTTACGCAAAGCTATTTTCATTCTTAGATTTCAATGGATTCCAAATTCCTTGACTTGAAATGAGAAATAAGCCACTAGCAAATCTAAGTCACATAATCACAGATGTCTGACCAGGCTCAATGAAGTTACCAAAACTTAATGAAGTTCCACCTAGCGTGGAAAGTACAGACAGTGAAGTCAAGAAGTCCAGGCCTTATTGGAGTTATGAGGAAGACTTCTAGGATGCTAAGTACTGTGTGAGGAGGGGAGGACACTGCCCTTGCCGCTGTGTGGTGCATCCAACGACACATAGGCTTGCTAAGAGATCCTGTGTTGTGTGACTTCAAGGAGCACAAAAATGACCCTTCTAGATTACTCAAAAACTCAAAGCTCCTTTCCTCCCAAGGCCTGAGTTTCTTAACTTCAAATCTGCCTAACACCAGGGTTTCAGAATTTTGAAAGAGCAATCTTTGTAGGGTTTAGAGAATGGTAATTATTTTATACTTTCAAACTCTTGAAAAAATGATCACAAAGTAGGATTAAAAAGTCTTTTCAAATTTTTCAAAGTTTTTTTTTTCTATACATCTTAAAAAGCTTTAGGGGAAAAAAAAGCAAGCATTGAAGGACTTGCATGCTTCATTTCTGATGGCGTCCTCTACCACAGACCCCAGAGCATCACCAGGTGAAGGTGCATGGCTGGAGAAACCGTAGGTCTTCACACGCTGAAGAGCTCTGAACAGAAAGGTCTTTCACAATCTCCTTTCAGAGACTTGCACACCGAGAGTTTTCCAGAGGTAGTCAAGGTGTCAGATGTTAATACGATAATAAAAAACAACTTTAAATATTTTCTGTCTACATAGTTTTCCTATTGTAATAAACTAAATCAAAGCATTCATTTTGCTTAATGAGAGACACATTTTTGAATTTTAAAAAAATCCTAGATTTGTTCTGTTTCACACTGGAACCGCAGCTATCCGAATTATTGTTGTTTCTATTTATCAACCACAGGACTTATTAACTTGTTTCTCCTTCAGTGGAGACCAAAGAAAATGTCTAACACTTGCTCTCCAAATTAGGACAATTTCTGGTTCATACTACATGCTCAACAAAGGTCTCTGGGTTGTAGTAAAGTCATGGGCAAACTCTAACAGCATTCCAAGTCACAATAAGCTTTTTTATAGCAAAATTCTTGAGCACACCATTACTAAGTTGAAGACTTCAACCATGTCCCCTTCTCCCACCTCCTCAATTCTCTAGTTTTCAGGCCAGTCATCTTCAAATTCATTTAACATTTTACTTTGGGATTTGTCCTTTCTAGAAACAGGCCATCAGAAATAACTCAAGGAGTGTTATTTTCCCCTAAATACTTTCACACTTCTTTAAGGAGAACAATGTAGAGAAGTATTAGAGAGAACAATTAGTCTGTTATAACTGAAAACAATCAATGTGTTGTAAATGAACAAATCAATTACACACAATTAGCACATGATGGTTTAATTTCATTCTCAGCTGAGAATCTTCTTAAGCAGGGTATCATACATTCATACAAAAGTTAGTTTTCAACAGTGTCATTTAAGAGCAGAATAAATTGTTGGTAAAATTCTCAAAGTAAAGCTAGTATTGCCCCTTGCCTCTTTCACAGAGAAAAGGAAGGAAAAAGTTAGGTGCTGATACACATGAGAGAAAGGATCGCAGCTCCTGCCCGGAAAAGATGATCTGGAAGTGGGGAGGCACCACCGCACGGGAGCTTACCAACTTGATTTGGCTTTGAATGAGGAAAAGACAACTGCACCAACAGTGTTAAGTGCTGAGGGCAGTGCAGGGGGCGTGAGGGGGCAGCAGGGCAGCAGCAGCAACCAGTGTTACCCACAGCTACCTGGGAAATGGAGGTCATAAGACAGGGTGGGAGGGAGCCTCAGAGACAGAGCGGTAACAACTCTAAACACCAAAAATAAAAGGTGACTCAAGGATGGCCTGGTGCTCTTCTAGTTCAGGAATCTAAATTTCCTAAAATAACTGGAGAAAAAGCCAAGTCATTAAAAAAAACAAAACAAGAAAAGAGAAAGGGAAAGAAGAAAAAAATGAGTAAGAGCATTTGCTTAGTAGAAGAACAAAATACATGTACCAGCAGCAAACTAAAACTAGCAAGAAGAGAGAAGACACCACAGAGTTCCTTCCAGATGAGGCAACACAAAGTAAGTATCTATATTAACATAGCTTATTAAGATTATGGAATTTGAGTTCCGTGCATAAAGAAAGACCTAAGTACAAGATGTTTTGTAGGTTAATTTACAACTTTCTCTGCCGTCAGAATTTTCTATTAAAGATCCTTAGTTTCTCAGCTGGGAATTCTGTTTTCTCTAGGACTTGGCAGGAAGCAAAAATGTTGGAGTTGAGGGAAAATTACAAGACTTTAAATAGTATAGTTCTTCAAATTATGCCACATTAGAACAATTCAAATTCAATGAACATGTTTTCTGAATCTTCTCAGCTATTTCCAATCATCAGTTCATCCATTTTAATGTTTATACACAAACAATACTTTTCTGTGGCATTAGTTATATCAACAACACTTCCATTTTGTGTCCAGATAAGCTCAAAACTTGTATTTGAAAATGTTTTCTTTTCTTATACTCCTTTATCGAGTAAAAGGCTGACCACTAGCACATGACGAATGAAGAGGTTTCAAATACAATATAATCTAAAAGCAGCAGTTGGAATGTTTTGGTTGTAGGTACAATGCTTTGATGAAACTACATTTTTATGTTAAAATTTGCATCTTACATCTCAACTGATGAGCAGGGCTTGATGTCCAGTCTGGACAGAAGGCCTGAGAGAAGTGTGTTTTACTTGCCTCCAGTTTCTAAAGCCTTACAGGCACATCTGCACACAAGACATGTTTAATCCCCCTGGTGAATGGTGCTCCGGTGCATACACACTCACGCATGCACCCAGGCTAGCCCAGCACTTTCCCACATACAAGGTCACTGTGGAGTAAACATCTGTCAAGCAACAGCAATCACAAGTTCCTATGTCACTGAGGCTGAATCTGGCCACATATGAAGTTCACACAGAAAAACCTTGTATCTCTTCTGATTTAGTAAAATTTATTTCCAAGAGCAAAACTTAGAAAATATGGAATAAAATCAAGCTTATGCCTGTTGGTGAACAACATCACCCATTCATGTAAACCACAAAGGGACAGAAGCACTGTGAAAACAGTCTCCCAAGTCCACAGTGCTCCTAAACCGAAATCCTACGCTGGTCAGGAAATGCTCAGGTCTAGAGCAGCTGCTTCCTGGGGCCCCAGCTCCAAACAGCTGGGAACTACTTAGGCTCCAGGATGTAATGTAGTATCTGGGCCTTGATCTTGATGGCAAATGTAGAAATCAATTTCTTCCATATCTGTAATCATATTGTATCATAAAAAATAAAACCAAAAGTTAAAAAAAAGCCATCTACCCTCACACATAACAGAGTCTGTTTTGATCCTTTAGTTATTAGGCTGGTTTCTTGGCAAAGCCGAAGCAGAGGGTGTGAAAATAACCAGATAATCTGCTTTCTGTGTGGCCCTTTATCTGCTGGGCTACCAAAAAGGCCTCTCTCCGGGACAGCAAACCACATGCAAACAGTCTACAGACGGCAGCACTTGTGTGAGGAATAAAGCAAGTGTGTTTCTCTGGCTTCCTGAGCCGTCTATGTCACAGTGGTGACAACTCAGAGTTCCAAAAGACGATTCCAAATGCCATAGTCTTAATAGACCATAACTCCTCAAGTGTAAAATCCACACCTCCCACCGCCCAAAAAACCCATCACAGTCCTGAAAGTTACAAACTTCTAAGTTGCAATGTACAGCACGGGCAGGGAGGAGGGACAAAGACAAATCTTGGGTGAGGAATCACTGAAATGTTGATTGGATCAGAGCGATTGCACAGCGTCCGGCTGAGCAGCCAGTAGAGACTTGGTCAAGCATTATCTGGGGTGTATGTTTCCAGAGAAGATCAATGTGAATATCGTCCAATCAGCTGGGGACCCGGAAGAACAATGGGAAAAGGTAATTAATTTCTGATCTGGCACTGGTTCCTTCTGCTGGGACAGCAGAGCTCCAATCTCAGCAGTGTTCAGACTGCAGGATGCACACCAGCAGCCCTCTAGGGCCCTAAAGGTTGTTTGGTTCCCTCTCTTTCCCACTGGTTAAAGCTGTCACCTTTTTACAAGCTGCTACACTAGGATTCTCACCTTCACATCATTTCTAGTGTTAGAGGTACAATTTAGGTAGAGGTTTTCAGATAACTGTAATTAATTTTACGCATTTTCTTCCAATTTGACTCTGTGAAAGCAGATGAACGCATTGCGGACTTTACGCGGGCGTTTGTGTACAGAGAGAAATGGAAGGTTCCTCACATGTAGAGATGCCTTCTTTGTAAACCTGCATTTGTGAGCAGTGAAACTGCTTGAGATCTCAGCTCTTTGGGTGACGGCAACGGCAGATGTGATCCATCATTTTTTAAACATTTACACTGCCCAAATATGTGAGCTGTCCATCACAGTATTTCAGATGGCCACTGTGACAGGCTGAGCACACAGAACAGCTAACCATCATGACAGTGATACGCGTTACACATTTTGATTTCTGACCTATTTCTTTATGAATACAGTTCACCTACCACCTGCCCGAATTACTACACTTGTATGACAGTCAGTTTATACATGACACGAGCCTTTACACGTTTTACTCATAAAATATTCTATCAATGTTATGTTTTTTAAACCCTTTTTTAAAAATGTAAACATCTTTTAAAGAATTTATACTTGTTCCAGAATATTTTGGAGATTTTGATCTTGGAGATTTTTGGACTTTAGGGGTTGTGAACTTTCGATTTCAATACTAGGGCTCACAGCAGTTGGGACTGTGTCTTTCTGAATTAGGACCTGATCCCATGTCAACGTGTGTTTATATATGTTCTCTACTATTCCTTGCTGAAACCATTTTCTTCAAAGAAAATCACATACATATTGAAGTAAAAACGTAAGAGTTGTGACCACTACTTTAATCATCCAATACTGGCTGGAACTGAAAATTGAACAATTTTTCCTATTGATAAAAGTAATTTTTCTAAAAAAATTTCCTTTGATTCCACCTATTTCTGTGCCTGAGACATACAAAGCAAGACAAACACAAATTATCCACCCTGGCCCACATTTAGCCCCTTCACAGTCAAATGCGGTTATGTAAGGGAGCAGGCAAGGGAGGGAGGAGCGGAGCTTCCAGGACTTACCGTAGGTGAGGATATACAGGGGTTTTCCATTTGTGTCCATGGTGGTCAGGCAGGGGGCCTTTGGGGAGATGGTCCCCCACCGCTGTAGTGCAGCTTCTAAGGAGGGTGGCCAGTTCGTGACCACCCCAAGTTGTTCCCCACGCATGGCCAGCATCTGGGCACCCTCTGGCTTTGGTTGGTTTGGATCTGGCTGTTGAACTGAACAGATTTGGATACAAAAGGATTTTAAAACATACAACCACAGTATTAAATGATTGCTTTTCATCTTTATTAGAAAGTGAAGACATTTATACTCCCAGTAACACTTCTGTAAGCTGACAGAACACTCTTGTCCAGAATTAGGGACACGATACACTTGGATCTCATAAACATAATGGGAACATCAAACTCTTATACAAGGCAATAAAGATAGGAAAACCCAGACAAACATGAGTGCATTTGTAAAATGACACTATCTGTAAATCTATATCCTTATGGTATTTAAGTACCCACTTAAAATTTCAATGATCAATACTTCAGTCATCAATATACAGTAATTCGGGACCCTAAAGTCCTCAAGTATTTATCACTTCCATTTTCCTCTGAATTATGGAGAGGTCAACATAAATTTGCTAAATAATAAGATCAAGGAGCAAGTCTGAGTTGAGGATTGGTCATTCCTGACTTCTGGCCAGAAAAATTACTTGAAATCCACCTGCCAAGAAAAAAAAATTAGGAGCCTGAGTTTGATAT
Source organism: Ctenodactylus gundi (assembly GCA_004027205.1). Classification (NCBI taxonomy): domain Eukaryota; kingdom Metazoa; phylum Chordata; class Mammalia; order Rodentia; family Ctenodactylidae; genus Ctenodactylus; species Ctenodactylus gundi. Next base: position 276,635 of record PVKB01002251.1, read on the forward strand.
AACCAACAGGTTTGATCTGTTCCAACTTTAAAGAGCCTGTATTACGAGATCCACCAGCAATCTCGGCAAGGGCACCAGCTCCCATGCTACAGAGCAACAGGAGAAGGACCAAAGAGCCAACTTCTTCCCCCAGGCCTCTTCACAAACCCATTCTGATACAGCTGCACTACTATAAACAAGACTTTCTACAACTTAAATTTGTATTCCTACAATTTTATACAGAGTCTTTAAAAAGACACTGAGCTCACAGAATAAAACACATTCTGCTGAGAGAGACCAAGTACCAGCTTTGGAGTGTGAGCCGACCAGGCAGGGCTTGTTAACCGCCCAGGAGCCCTGTTAGAAGAGGACCTACACTTTTTTTTTTTTATATTTCCACCATCCATTTCAGGTCAAGGTTGTTTCTCTTAATAGAATAAAACAGTGACCTGGAAAAACATATCATTGTTTATAGGACCGTAAGAACATCTAAAAGAGGGAAGGGTGGGAAAAAGTTCTTTTACCTTCTAATAATTCTTCAAAGTCATCAACAAAGAATTCCCGTAATGGTGGTCGTTTAGGTCGTTTGAGGGTATTGACGAGCTGCTGAATTTTTGCTGACACCCGGCTGCTTACCGGTACTCCTGAAAGACAGGAGCAAAGGGGCAGATGAACGGACCATTTCAGTAGGAACAAGGCCATTTGGGGGCAAAAATGGCAGAGCTCCAGAAAATCTTTCTATCAAACCAAACAAAAATGTCAAAAGACAGTCTCAAAATATTGTATGGGTACTCTCAGGAGTAAGGCTTTAGTCTTCAAAGTACTGAAAAATATACTACACAGAATTTTAAATATCTACACACACTATTTTTCCAACTTAATTTGGCTCAGATGATGCAAAATCACAAGCAAGGCCAAGAGTTCTCAAGCTCAGCCTAGAATATACAGGAATCACTCCAGGCCCATCCCACAACTGCTGCTTGACTGTGTGTAGCCAGAATCTGCACCAACAAGCACCACCTTGGGATTCTGGTGGGGGGGGGCGCCACACGTGCAGTCTATACCATACACGATTCAGAACTTACCTGGGGGAACAAAGGTAATGATAATGAGCTTCACAGATAAGGTTATTCACTGATGAGCAGAACCAGAAAGGCCAATTTAATAAAATAGGATCTCAGGGTACTAGAACACACTGGAGAGCACGCAAGGGGAACCAATCCTACTAGAAAGCGCAATGGTCTGCATTCTGTCAACAAATGTGAGACTGGGCTCAGGGCTCCTATGCTGTTGTGAGTCGTACAGGTTTCACAAGAGGGTGAACTCAGCGAGATGGACGGCCCAGCAAGCCTACCTTGTGCATCTCTCAAAAAAAATACCTCCTCAGCTGGTCACTGGATTCTATTTTAACTTTCGATCTTGAGCAAGGCTAAGATATAAGGAGACAATACAGCAAAATGTTTATGCCTGAGTCTTGCTGCTCAGACTGGGTAAGAAAACAACCACAAGCATGAGAACACGCCAACATTACGAGCAGGAGACACAGGGGGAAAGTCTTCCGGGTATTTTACCAAAGTCCTGCTAACTTTTGTCTTCCTAACTCTAAAGCAACATATTACCCATTACCTGTCAGATACTCTGCTTTACACTTTTTAACTTTGGCTTGTTATTTTAAGTAACCATTCACAGACTCTTACACTCTAACCTCTCAACTGTCCAGACAACATAATTCATTACCAAGAACATGACCATCGCAGTAAGACTTTTCCCCTTACGTCTATACTTCGGCAACATTTACATTTTTCCCATAGGGTTCTTCTGATCAACTCTGAGGTAATTTGCATTTCTTGTGGGTAGGTTCTGATGAAGGAGGGTCTATGTGAGGCTCATAAAGCTTCTGAAAAATCAAATTCCACAAACCAAGTGGGTCTCTAGAAGGAACACATCCAATCAGAGCGCAGAAAGACAACTCAGTAGAAAGAGGACCTGTGAGACATACCGTCCCCCGTCTCCATGAGCTCAGCATTGCCGTACTTGGGTGCCGTCCGGGACGTCGTTGAGCCCTGTGGCCTTTCCACTTGTATCGAGTGCTCTGAGGTGTACGTGGTTACATCAGGAGGTGCAGAATGGTTTTCTGCAAAGAAGTACATAATGAGGCTTTCTAACGACCAGGATGGTTATTCCCAAGTCTCAACAACAGGGACTCAAAAACACCACTGCCCACAAGGTGAAATGACAAACACACGTTCATTCTTTGGCACAACATCAACAAAAGATTACTCTGGACCAAAGCTCATCATGAAAATCTCTGTACACAGATGATCTTTAAGATAATGCATACTACCCTCAAGGGAACATGTTAGGTAAAACTTCAGATATCATTCTGCAACAGCAGTCCCATCAGGGAATTGCTAAGTAGCATTTGGCTTGTTGCTAATGGACAATATATTATGATCTCCGTGTTTGTTCACAGCAGTGAGAAATTTTTCTTGTCTAACATAATAGGGACAGTAAAGAGCTCAAGGTTTAGCACCAGAAGATCTGAGATTTAACAGCCACCTCTGCAAATTCCCAGATATCGGAAGGAGTACCTTAACCTCTCTGTGCCTCAGTGTCCTTATTCATCAAATGGGAACAATAACAGTTACAAGTACAAATTAACTGGGGAGGTAAAAATGAGCCAATATATAAAAAGCACCCAATGGTATTTGATAAAGGGGAAACATCAAGAATAGTATTTTATTACATTGATATAGTATGAACTCATCCAACAAGACAACTACAGCCTAATACAAGTGCTATGTGATGCCCAAGACACAGGCAGCACATGGTTAAAAGGCAGGAGGCATGAGTTTTACATTCGTTAAGTAAATCACTAGGGAAACCAAGCCCAATGGAGACCATCAGCGCATTTAACAGAGCTTAAGTTCTAACACTGTGTGTTATATAACTAATTCTGATCTACTAGGCATTATTAGAAACTTCTGTCCCACAATCCCTTCCAATGGGCCTGAAGGGCATCAGTTTGTGACCTTGAACGCGGCATTCATACTGAAAAGCCATTCTCCTCTGCCCACTTCAGCGCTGTACCACTAACAAAAGTCCAAAACTGCAACAGAGAAAAAGGTAACGGGTCACGGGAAGGGCCCTGTGGAAGCAGCAAGGCTGCGGTCAGCTCTTTTATCCTCTACCAGGAACATGTGTGTCCAGTGAAGAACTCCCTGGTGGCCTTGTGCACACCTGAAGGATCAGGAAATTCCTCTGGGTATTGTTCTGGCATTTACAAACAATACTAAGTGGGCAATTTTGCAAGTGCAGAACCTGTGCAGGAGGATGGCTACAGAGGTGAGCTTGTGCATGCTACAGAATTCCTTATGCGAAAGACTGATCGTTGGGAGGGGTAGTTGGCCTTCCTGGACATGTTTCAAGTGGCCACCTCATCCAAACTTTTCTGCCATGTCTCCAGGCCACCTGGGTCCTGGAGGTATAGTAGAGCATCGTGCATAGGGCTGAACCACCAGGGACACATTCTGTAACCAAGTCTCTGTTCTTCTGTTTCCTGTTTTGAAAGTAGACTTGACAATACCTACTTCATACTAGCCTATACAGCTGAAACCCAGTAGGTACACAAAAAGCCCTTAAAACTGGGCTATCCCTCAGGTAAACAAACACATCCAGCAATGTCGGTGAATACTAACCTCAGTGTGTGACTTGCGAGCCCAGGCAGAGACAGCAGGCCGCCACTGCAGCTGATCACCTGGGACCTGCCCCCTGGAATGTTCTCTGCAGAGCATAATAGGTGACACCAGGTCCCTCAACACATCATGCCGCTTACCCCTTTCTTGAGAGTCACTACCTTGGCAGGACCTGAATTTTGTTCCTCTAAGTTCACAGATTAAATCCCCAAAGTCTTGATCTCAGAGTGTGGCTATGTATTTGGAGGCAGGGATTTTCAACAGGTCCTAGGTAAAATGAGTCTGCTGGGGTGAGCCCTGTTCCACTATGACTTGCACCCACACAGGAAGAAGGGTCCAGGTCACAGAGAACAGGCCACAACAAAGCAGAGAGAGGGCAGGCCCCTGCAAGCCACGGAGAGGGGCCTCAGGGCAGCCAACCCTGTCCACACCCAGATTCCGGACCTCGGGCCTCAGGAACTCTGGGAACACAGATGTGTGGTGGCCAAGCTGTCGGATGCGTGGTGTTCTGTTGGGACTGCCCAGCACACGCGCACACCTCAAGGGCGGCATCTTAGATCCCAGCCCAAGGAAGGGTGGCTGTGTGAGGGAAAGGACAGGGAGCGGACGGTGTCTGGCAGGCGGGGAGAAGCGCAAGGCAGGAAGATCTGCCATGTCTCTGCAGTGGGGGGACAGAAGGGGACCACACCAAAGCTGCCCCCAGCACCTCAGTCCTCTCTGTCTTCCCCATCACACTCCACCGGGGACTTTGCCAAGCCAGCTTCTGCTCGTGTTTCCAAGGGACACCATTCTCTAGAATTCTATCTCCTCACGGCCGAGCAGTGCAGCTCGGGCCTATGGTATTTCAAACGAAGACACAACAGATGCTAATGCGCGAGGTGTGAAATTTACCATTAGGCATCTAGAACATGAGCTTGCTGCACCTTGCCTCGGTTCAGCTCTGTTACGTGACTCGGGTTGACCAAGCAGGCTTTGCGTTGAGCAGCGTTCCCACTTCCAACATGGGCAAAGTAACAATCCCGATACATCTAGCGATACAAAACTGAGGAGCAGGGTCAGCTGGATGACTCCATAGTGTTTTCCAGATTAATCTGTATGTCCTCCGTCTCCTTTAAAAATACCTCACAGATGGCAGTATCGTAAGATGGTAAATCCAGCAGCTGGTTTCTGGTAGGAGGCCAGAGACATTCTGCCATTGTAGCAATCCATGATGTCTACTCTGACAGAGATTGCAAATCCCATTATTAAGTGGTTATCTATCTTCTGAGGAGGATTTTAATGAGCCTTGACGGTAACAAGATGCCACAGAAATCTATGTGGGGATGAGAAACACTGGCCCGAGGATCAAAGAGCAGGTTCACATGCTCATGAGCTCCAGGCACCAGGTGTACAAACTCTCCATCAGGAACGTGTTGGAGGCTAAGGACTCTCACAAATACTGAGCAGGACTGCCCACCACTCTTCAGATTCATTTCGCAAGGCTTTTAAAACCAGGATAAAAATGGTGGTCATCCTTCAAACTCAAACTCAGAGGTCACCTCCACTGTAAATGTGGCCCCAAGGGCTCTCTACAAAATCTTCATCTCTGACGGCCCCAACAGCCTGGGAGAGGCTCCGTCTCAGGTACCCTGGCATCATTGTCACTCTCAGCAGTGGACATGGGCTTCTTAGGAATCTGGAAATGAGACTATGTCTTACAGAAAAGTTGGAGGGCGACATGAGCATTTTTACGATAGTATCTGCAAGTTATTCCAGCTCCTTCCCTACCTGGGGGGCCGCCACTTAGGGGTCCTGAGGCTGCTATTCAGGCCAACACAGTTCGACTCTTCTGTGCAGCCATTTCCTGGCCATGACCAACTCCAGGTTGCCTGGGTGACGCCGGCTGCCTTGACTTGATGGCTTCCTCCTCACAGGCCGCTGCAGATCTCTGTTCCCCCCAGCTCCGTGCTGGGTACCAGGTGACAAAACGTCCTCCCCAGACGCTAAAGCTACAACACACCCTTCCAAGTCATCCTCTGCACTCAACAAGTGTCAGAGGAATGCTTCAAAGACTGAGTAAATTAATGAATAAATTAACAAAAACCTGACAAACAGAGATAAAATGCTGCGGTTCTAAAGCCAGTGAAAAAGCAGCATTTTTAATTCTAACTGTGTGACTGGGAGTCCCGAGCGACCAACGGTGACAGACTCCCACCTGTAAGCCATGTTTAATTATTTCTCAGTCTCTACATAAATTCCGAGTGAAGAAACAAAGAGTAGAAAACCCGGTTCTCATAGGGAGAAAGCAGCGCACTTGCAATGCGGTACCTGACAACGGAGAGCGACTTCAGCTCTCCAAGGAGCCTAAGCCTGTGCACAAGGAGAACATGCAATTCCCAGTTTCCTGGACACAGTCACTCAGAAAGAAATGTGTGCCCACCTGACGAGAAGGTGCCTATGAGACAGGCCGCGCGACCATCCTGTCTACCCAGCTGCTCCAGTTTCTTGGCAGGCCACACACTGTGCCTCTACACGGTGATGTAAAACAAAGCGCCCCAAGGACACCGCGCAGGTGAGCTAAGTAGGCAGGCAGGGTTTGACTACTTCTCAACGCAGACTGCTCTGCAGTTCTAACTGTAACACCCTCCCCATCAGCTCAGTTCTTGAAACAAAACTACTAAGAGACTCAGACCTAAGCCGTTCAGCAGATCTACACGAGCACATGCTGGCCAAATCTCGTGTCTGTCCCATCCAGACACATCTGTGTCAGACAGATGTAGCCACAAGTCGAGCCATGGCAAGAGGAATGAAGAACGACATGGAAAAGGAGGAGCCACCCCTCGCGATGTCAGAGCATCTAACAGGGTGCCCTCAGCCGCCTGCTGCTGCTGGAGGTCTGGACAACTTCAGTGCCCACTGTGCCAATGCTGTCCTCCTTTGTAATGCATCAGAAGGCAAAACCTCCCAGTCTCACTAGAGCAAAGTCTTCTGTTTGCAGCTCTAACGGTGTCTTAACCCAAAGGGCTACGGCAGTGCAAGCAAGGGCCTATCTAAGCAGGAAAGCTAGGACTCAAAAAATAATCCCTCATGATAGCCAGGCAAGTATCTTACTTCTGCAAGTGTCACTCAGGGACAAGATAACACTCTTAGTTTAACCCTGCCTTCTGCTATAGATTCATTTTTCGTGTGTGTGTGTGTGTGCGTGTGTGTGTGTACCTGTGCCGTACTGCTAATAGTGATGCACAGTTGCTTTAAAAATGTATAGTCAAATCATCTGCACATTAAACAAAGAGCTGGGTAGAAAAGCGTCTTTGGGGTTCCGTACTGGATCACTCCCCTTAAGAATTCCAAGAGCCAGGGTTGAGCCGCACAGAATCTCAGATCTTAAATCTTTCTCCTGCCTTCATTCATTCATTCATTTTTGGGATAAGAGTCTTGCCCTGCAGTCCAGGCTGGTAGGGAACTCCCTAGGGAGCCCAGGCTGGCCTCAAACTCATGGCAATACTCCTGCCTCAGCCTCCTGAGAGCAAAGACTATGGGCATGCACCACCATGCCCAGCTATTATGTGCTCTGGGGCCTCAAACTTCCCAGGCAAGTGCTCCCATCACTGAGCTAAGCCTCCAACTCCACACTTTCATTTACTGTAGAAAGTTCCCACGAAGTTTCAATGTCACAAATCGAAGGAAGTACGTTCTAATACTGGAAAAGAAACCTTCCATTTTTACAAAAGCTCCTTGGTTTTATGTCCATGAGCTCAAAATCATGAGAAAGGCTCCAGTTTCCGGGAAGCATATGTGGCCCAAAGATCCTGGGAACTTGTGACAGAGCACGCAAAATGTGATAGTGCGTGAGTCTGAATAAGAGCCCTCCCTGCCGTAACAGGCCGCGTCAGGGCGAGAGGCACTGCGTGAAGGGCAAGGGCCCCTGGAGCTGCCTGCCCAACCGCATTCCCTGCGTGTTCTTCACCAACACTGCGTGGGACGGGAGAGTGGAGGTCGCAGGGGATCCCAGGCCTAGGTAGCCAGGTTTGGGCCAAAGTGACAAACTTCAATCCGTAGACAGTATCTGAAGACTGTCAATGTGATACAAGTTTCCATCAATGAATGAGGGCCATTTGTCGCCACGGTAGCTATTAAAACCCTCTGGGTGTATCTGCTAGTAAAGACAATCTAGAATCAAAGGCGTACAACAGGCAGGCCATCCCTAGTTATGCAGCGAGTGCGCCCACCTCTGGTGCGGGGTGTGGAGGGGCTGACTTCCAGCTGAGGTCCGGTCTTTGTGACAGGCACAGTTATAAGAAATTGACGAGAGCTTGGAAGCTAGGACCAACAGCATAAGCTGACAGCAACATTAACGGCAAGGGAATTTCCCAAAACGGGGAAACAGTAACAACTCCCGTAACAGCAATTATTCCTGGCTAACAAAGGCCCTGCCTCATCCCCTGCACGTTAGACGAGTGTATTAACCAAAACTTCAAAGTCTTAACAATAAATTTGGAGTCGAAAAAATAAAGAGAAAAGCTTTCAAAAATTAAAGGAATTTTTTTACTATGTAAAGTTTGATTCTGAATACCTAACAATGTTTTTAATGTTTTGTCCTGAACTTTTATTTTAGCAACATATTAGTAGGGTCCCTCCAATTCCACTTTTTTCCTAAATAATTCCAGAGTAGTATTTGATCCTGAACATGTTTTAGAAATACACCTTTGGAAACTTAAAATCACTCCATTAAACCTGCTGGCTACGCTCCTCCATTTTTGATACTGGTCAGTATTTTAGAATATTAAGCCCTTCACCTCTAGCTGGGGCACGGTTCTTATGTCGTGGAAAGGATCAAGAAGCATTCTGGGCCTCACCGTGGAGGGTGGGCCTGCAATGCAGTCCACCGGTCATTCTGCCCGTGACACAGGGAGTTTTGGCACCGGCAGGTCTGACACTTTTGCATTACCAGCTCACACATGCTCAGGGCCCAGCATCCAGGGATGAAGCTTTTCAGCATGACAGTCCTAAGCCAGCCCAGTAAGGTACACAGCAGGCCAAGAGAAAAAGAAAACAATTCAAACTGGGTCTTTGCAACCTTCATCTAGACAGATACACAGAAGGGGCCCCACCAACTGCTGGCATGGTGATATTCATAGAAAAATCTCAAAAGAGCTTCAGATTTTCTTGAGCGACAAAGAGAAAATGGTGCACACTGGAGTAGGCGCCGGGTGCTGTTCAACACCCAAGCTTCTCTGCCTCTTGGGTCAGAGAAGTCTCTACTGTCTCCAGGTTGGGGGAACATCAAAGGTGACGTGGGGGCCTACTTGCCCCGAGCTCTTTTACACAACACTGTGCTCGCTCGCTTATGCTTATTCTAGGCTTGTAACTGTCTCAGCAAAAGGCTGGGTGGTGCCAACTCTGATATTTTTACTTTAATTTTGGCAGGGTAATAAAGTATTCTAACTCCCCTAATCAGGTTAATTGTGCCACTACTTTCCAAAAAAAAAAAAAAATCTCTTTTTCATACTTAACAGAAAACTCGTAGATATTCTAGGAACTGATCCTCATGCCAAATGAGAAATGACTGAACTGTGACACACTTGCGAATTATATTTAGGTTACACTAAGCCTTGATGAACATGAGTAATGCAACCTTTTATAGTCTGGATAATTTTAATTCTCTGGGCTATCATTTCCTCCAGGACTCCAAGTGTAAACCCGTGAAGGGAAAGCTAAACGCAAGTATTCATGCTGTCCGAACCTCGCCCTCCCCCCAGGAAGACCCAAAGAACCCCTTTACAAGTAAGTGGACAGAATCGGAGACCACGAATACTTGGAAGGTAGTGGAGGTGGCACCTGATCCTCCACCCAGGTGCCAGGTAGGGCGGACACAGTCTCCGCCATCCTCCTGGGTTCTATCACACACGATAAATGGTACCTCGGAAAATACTAAACAGCAGCACACTTCCCAGTCACGTCTGACTTCTGTGATGTCAAGCAGAGACTCGTAGTTTATAGTAAGACATGTCCCGAAAATGTGTTCGGCTGAACTGGACAATCCCACTTTGCGTGGGAGGTATCCCTTTGGAACTTGTGAGGAACATTCCCATTTCCTTTCCACTCCCACCACTTCTGAGTGGTCCAAAGGAAAGAAAGCATTCTTCTAATGTTTTTCCCATCAAAAGATGAACGTGGGGGAAGATCTCACAGTGTCAATGTGACAAATGAGCTGAGTCTTCTCTCCCAGCCACAGACACGTGGTCTCATTTTGGACCTGAAAATGGTCCATGCTTATTTTAACTTCAGCGAGTGTGAATACGGGAAAGACGTCAGATGTCAGTAAGGAACCACTCGGCCTCTCCGTCAGGTAGCCCACAATCGAGAAAGAGACGCTGAGCGTCTGACATGACCGTGGAGTATTAAACTCACGCCCCGCTCTTTCCAAAAGTAGAGTGCTGCAGGCATGGCGTTTCCCTGCAGAAGTGCATGTAGGGCTGCACAGTGCCCTACATGGTCCCTTTCTGATGACACCGCAGTAAGCAGCCGCCTCCCAGAGCCTGACCCTATCTCCCCACAGCTGTGTGAATGGAGATACCACACTCAACACAAGTAATTTACTTCATGGAAAACTTTCACTACCGAGCTGCTGAGTTATCTTAATCCATGGCAGAGAAAGAATGAGAATAGACAGGTGTCCTACTTGTTCCCAGCATGTGAGGACCCGCCTCGGCCTAGTGACTCCAGGTGGAGTAAGAACTGTGTGTGCTGTGACCCATATCTCATCCACTCACTCCTCCAACACACGCTGACATTCTGCCTCCTCGCTCTTCCTCTCCATTTCCACAGGAACATTTCAGCACAATCCCTTCTAACTTGATGCCTTTGTCTAGCCCAGAGGGTTCCCCTTGGTCTACAACCTACCCACAAAATACTGGCAAATGCCTAAGAAATCTAAATCTCTGCAGCTGGAAAGAGTAGTAGTAGCTAAGGTTCCCGGATTAAATGATTACCGAAGTACTGCAACTCTAAAATTCCTTCTCATCAGCACTACTAAAGCTTCATTTAGAAGCAGATTTTTGCACAGGGAGAAAAAGCACACATAAAGAGATAGGGGTGCAAGCTTCCCTCATGAGCCAGGAAGCAAACCTTTATGAACCGAAGGCGCCTGAAACTCCAACTAGGGGGAGGAGTTTGGGTGTGCCCAAAGGAGAGAACAGAAAAAAGTAAACAGGACACCTCAGGAGGCCAGGGGCCTGGGTGGTATTACCAGGGGGAGCCTCTGGCCAGGATGCAAACAGAACAAGCAAGTGACCACTCAGTGCATGCTGATACCACGAACACAGCTGGGGCACAGCGCAGACCCCAGGTCGCCACGGGCACTTACCGATATGTGTCTGGGCCATGACGTCTGCCAGCCTGTGGGCAGCCCCGCTGCCCCCACTCTGCGTGGATGACGAGGAGGTGGTGGACGTGGTGGAGCCGTGGATGGCCTGGCTGATCCAGTGCTCCATATTGATGCTGCCTTGGCTGGAGGTGGGGGTTCCCTGGGAGTCGCCCTGCACTGAGCCTTCATCTTCTGAGCCAGACGAGGTATCTGTGTGAGAAGAGATCAATCTGCCATCTACCACAGAGTAGGACACCCCAACCTCGACTCTCTGACACAGACTCCCCTCCCAGGGGAACCCCTCAGTGACACTGGGCTTCCAACACTTATAAAAAGTGGCACCATTTTTGTATAATGCCTTTTAGATCCAAAATGCCTTGAACATGTCTTAAAACATCTCCGACATTAGAATATTGAAGCAAGACATAACTTCTGGCACACAGTTTAGAAAAAAGAACAGGTTGACGGTGTTCTTTAGGGGGAGGAGACAGTATCAGAAACTGAATCCTGAGCCTTAGCACTGAGCTGTATCATCAGCCCTTTTCATTCTTTGAGATGGGGTCGTGCACGGTTACAAAGACGACCAAGAAGGGCTCGAATCTGTGCTCCTCCTGCCTCACAGCCTTCCAGAGTGCTATGGGAAGACATCAGTTTTCTTCCTATGTCCATGAAATGAGCAGATGGGGCAGTACTTCCAAAAGGTGTGGTGCGCATACTATGTTCTCGTGTTTCCTAGCAGGACTGTTTTTACCTGGAGTTGTTCTGAAATGCTTTCCTGATTATTCTTAGACTCAGAGTAAATACAAGAGACCACGCACCTCCTCAGAGACCGAGCTACCATGAAGAACCAGGACTGATGGGCAAATGACCTTACAGCAAGCAGCCCTGCCTCTGCACCACCACTGTGACTTCTCAAGGTCTCTGCCTTTGGTGAATGGCATCAGCCTTCACCACATGACATGTCAGTCAAGCCAAATCTATTTACTTTTACAGCCAAGAGACATCCCTGCTTACGAACTAGAGAACTCAGTATGTTATGGTGGTCATTTTCCTCTCATCCAAGGCAATCCTTCATTAAAATCCCTGAAGGGAATAACTTTCAAAAGCAAAGTCCAAAAAAATAAAACTGGTGAATGGGATTTCATAAAGCTCCCAAGTTTCACAAGACTGTAATTTTCCCATGGCTAACAAATCAACACAGTGAACTGTAACAACACACACACACACTACCTAACAGTTCTGGAGGTCGGAAGTCGAACATGGAGGTTTCAGCAGGGCTACGCTCCTTCCCAACGCTTCGAGGGCCAATCCAAATGGCGAACAGGTCAACACAATGTGGGACATTCATCTGCTGGAACTCAACTCACCACAGATGAATCTCAAACATGAACTGCAGAGGTGACATGTGCCCAGCCTAAAATACAGTCCCCAGTACGTGCACACTGCAGCTCCGCTGGTAACCTCTCAGCTTTCTTGTTCTCAACTCACTCTGGTTCCTAAAGTTATTTTCACTCCATCCCATCAGTGGCTTTTACCTCATCATCGACAGACATCTGAAGGTGGCCTTCCTTTGCCTTCGGCCTCTACTCCACCTTAAGCCATTCTTTACTCAAATCATTGCTCTCCCACAGGCGGAGTCTCTTTCCACCTGGCTACTCTGACGTCTGGATCGTCTGGATCGCAGCATTTCTCCTACTGGGACTTAGGCAATTCTTTTTATGCTTGTTCTGTTTAACTCACTGAGCTTCTGGGATCAGACCCTCGTGTTTCACATCCATTGGAAAAATTCAACCCATTAATGCAAGCAATGTTTTTGTACTCTCTTCTCATTTTTTTCTTTTGGTGTGGCCTGAGGTTCTGTTCATTCTTCCTGAATTCTGTTCATTTTTTCCCCTCTATTCCTCAGTCTGATTAACTTCTCTTAATGTACCCCTCCAATTCACAGATTCCAACTGTCTTCTCCATCCTGAGGTGAAGGCCATCCCCTGACATTTTCAGTTCTAGGGTCTCCAACAACTTCTTCAAACACCATTTCTTATGAATAATTTCAGGATCACAATAAAGTCAAAAGTAAGGCACAAGGACGTTGAATTTATCCCTGCGCATGCAAAGTGTCAGTCTTTAGTGACCTTCATCTCTGGGAGCCTGAACTTCAAATACTCTAGAGGACTTGTTCTCCCCTTTAGGTGACACAGGAAGGTTAGCGGGGGCTGAGGTTGGGCACCTCTCTTCCCCCACTCAGTTAGGCTCCGGTAAACAAAAACCCAGCAGCTAAGCCCGTAGTACCATACTTCTCCTCAAGGCAGATTTTGTTAAGAGTTCCCTGGTATTTTTCAAAATGATCCCTTTGCCTAACAGAAATATCTTGTGAGGCTTTTTCTCTGATATTTATCCTGAGAACCTCATCAAAACTTCTAAAGGAAAAATTCACTGAGTGACTTCAGGACACCTCGGGAACAGGTCCTGCCAGCAGTTCAACTCAGACTTGTCTGCAGGCGGCCTCTAACACCTTGTCCAAGGCCACTCAGGCTTCCCTGCCCCACAGTGGCTCGTGCTAGGGACTTGGGGATCCACTGACCTCATCCATTCGTCTCTCCAATTCGGGGAAAGCAGTTCACAAATCACGACTTGTGACCTCTGTTCTCTCACAAACGAGAGGCAAATTTCACGTATCCTACTTCTTACCGTTCTTAAGACAGAGCGGTGACACAGAGCTCCTTCGCATGGGTGACGTGAACTTCCCTCATCCACACTACTTTTTAAAAAAAGATTTTTCTCTGCTCAGCTCAAGCATTAAACCCCTTTTTCTCTATAGTTATTGCTCAGTGGACAGGCTCAATATGGAAAGAAAATACCACTGATCATATTGCCTCTTGTTTTTAAAGTCATTATTTCTTCAACAAGTGGTTTAACCAGGCACGATGGCACATGCCTGTCATCTCACAACTCTGGGAGGCGGAGACCGAAGGACTTCAAGCCGGAGGCCAGTGCAGGCAACTTAAGACTCACTCTATTTCAAAAAAAAAAAAAAAAATGTAAAAAAGGGTAAGGGCACACCTCAGTGAAAAAGTCCTGGGCTCAACCCTAACATAACATAAACACACACACACCTGGGCTCAACCCTAACATAACATAAACACACACACACACACACACACACTCAGAAAAATGCTTACTTCCCCAAATATAACTAATTCCACAAGTTGAATTAAATAGTTTAAGCAAGTTTGTAATCATTCTTTTTCTCGTACACAAATATGTGTGTATACCTACCTACATACATACATATGTGTGTGTGTGTGTGTATATATATATATATATATATATATATATATATATATAAAAATATATATATATATATAAATTTTTATCATAAAATTTTGGCAAATAGCAATCATAAACCCAACTGAGTTAAGTGTAGGAATTATTTTTAAATAGTCCCAAAGCATGTTTTGTGGCTTAGCATGGAGAAGAGGTGAATAAGTAATTTAGCAAAAAAGGAAAGAAGTCTCCCTTGCCTAAGAGACTATTATCTTGAGATTAAGAATAGTGAACTGCTTATAAATAAAACAAAATCCCACAAAGAGATAAACTAAGTTGAGTTCTTCCACCTTTAAAATCTGGACTATCTAAAGAGTTGTTTGAGGGGTGGGCTGGGGAAAAAAAGTTGTTTGAAATAATAATCCTGCTAAATCTTGGCCCCATCTCTGGTTTGAGGTGAGTCCTCCTCACACTTCCGTGTTTGCGAACACCCGAGCTCAGCTACTAAACACAAAGGAGTGCCACAGGCGTTCATCATTCTTACTGTACCTTAAGCTTCTCTTGGGGTGCAGGTGGCACTTAAACCGTTCCAAATGGAATGCAAGGTAACCCAAGCCTACAGATTAGAAGGACACACAAAAGGACGCGGCTGCCACTGGACACGGTTTGGCGTGTCCCCGAAGGTTTCGTGAGTTTTAATCCTCATTGAAAGGATTAAGAGGGTAGAAAGTTAATCCAACCACAGTGCTCAGAGTGGCACCTTTGAGAGCTAATTAGAATTAAGGTCAGCAGGGGGGAGCCCCCAGGATTAATTAGTCCCCGTGGCTTGAATGAGTGAGACCAGAAGAGATATGCCTACAGAACAGGAGCTCCCTGTCTCTCTGTGCTGTCAGCAGCTGGGGCCTCCAGTCTCGGCACCCCCAGAACTGGGAGCCAAAACAAGCTACCTCGCCTGAGCACCCACCCAGGCTTCCGTATTGCATCATCAGCGATGGAAGTCAGACAGACTCGGACACCAGCAACACAAGATCAAAGGAAGTGGATTCAATTCTTCCACTTCCTCACAGAAACGTGGATAATTTAACTTTCCCTTTCAGTTTGGTTTTGAAGACCAAGAGACAGAGTTGATGATAACTCAGGCAGAGAGAAATAGAGAACTTGGATCGTTATTTAAAATTCAAAATGAAAAGCACCACTACACAAGTGCTGTGGTTTAAGTTTGTCCCCAAAGGCTCGTGTGTTGGAAACTTCAGCCCCTGGTTCTCAAGAGTACTGAGAGCTGGAGCAGCAGGGTCTAGAACTGGCCCTGGGTCAAGGGGACACGCCCTAGGAAGGCATCAGTGGACTTCTCAGGGCCCTGGTTAGTTATCAAGAAACCAAGCCAGAAACAGAGTGGCCTGCGAAACCCTCTAGTTTCCTCTTATTACACGCACCACCCCCCACCCCCCAAGATGTCATGTGCTGTACTGTGTGGCAAAGTCAGAAGGCCTGTGCCAGAGCCCAGGCAACGCACTTAACACGCTCTTGAATCCCACAATGATGAGCTAAAATCACTCTCTTTCCTGCATAAACTACTCAACCTCCAGTATTTTGTTACAGCAACAGAAAACACCTCATATGGCAGGAAAACAATCATCTCTAGTTATTTAGATCAGGAGTTATTCCGACCTATGGCGTGAATCAGACCTACTGTCCCTTTTTGTAGATAAAGAAACTGATACACAACCACATCCATTTGCTGATCTGTGACACACAGCTGTTTCCACGCTACAATAACTGAGTTGAGTGTCGTGAAACAGACCTCATGGCCTGCAGAGGCTAAAATGACACCTGACACTTTAGAAATGGAGTTCAATGACCTCTGATTCAGGTAACTGCCTCAACTGTCGACTCCCTTTGTTTCAACAATTTAACAACACACTTACATTATAAAAACGTGAGAATATGTATAGCCCAGTCTAAGAAGAAGCAAAGTCCAACTCCAAGGAGAGCTAGGGGGATACAAACTTTCCTACATACAGAAATAAGTAACATTTTCTAATACTTTAAAAGTATATACTTGTGAGTCTTGATGCAAAGTCTAAAATACATTTTTAGATACACACTTTGTCATGTTCATTTTCCTTCTCTGTTTAATGTAACTCTGATGCTATTTCTGAAGTTCTGGTTCATAAAAACAGAAATTATGAATTATAGCATCATTGAAGAAGATGCTGGTTGCCAGGCAAGTCACCACTGAATTCTAAGACAGGCTTATCACTTAGCGGCAGCAGAGCCGGCTGTGGAGTTGCTCACCTGGAGGGGTGTAGGCGTCCATCGAGGTCTGCACAACCAGAGACCTGCGTTTGGATGGCATGGGCACCGCCATCTTCCTTTCTTTGTGTTTAGCAAGAGCTGCCTGAACAGCTTCCGTGTGCACATCTAGAACCAAGAGAAAGCCCAGTTACTCCGGGGTTCTGCCCTCCCTTCTGCCCCAAGGCCCACAGTACATTCCCGTAGAAGCTCGCAAAGGGAGGATGGAAAAGCAACGAAGTGAGATCTGCCAGCCCCAAAATTCTAGCCAGAATGCACCAACACTTACTCCCAAACACTTTATTATTCATTACATTATCAACGAATTGGTACCAATCATCAACCAGTTGTAAATGGCTCTGTGAATTTCCTCAGGGTGACTAGACAGGCCTAGCTCCTTGAGTATTTCTCTACAGGTCACATGCGTATGCCTTAAAATTCATTTCAATGTTCTGCAGAGGTAAGGAAGTCCCCTGTACCACTTGTTAGTGATGGCTGGAGCTTCAGCTCACTGAGGGCTCAGTGACCGGACAGGAACTATGTTGGTTGGGCATTTCACAGACATGAGCCCATTGTATCAACTCCACAAGTATGTGCTGCCCACCTACACCGTAAGGCAGCTTCGTGCCAGTGAGGATATGGGATGGTAAGCTAGAGACAAATGCAGTGTCTCAGGCTGCTAGGGGACGAGAGGCAAACAATGACCAGCCAAGAGATAACCAGCACAGGATCTAAGAGACGAGCACCGAGCAGCTACTCCGAACGTGGAAGCCATAGTAGAGCTCAGTGTGGAGCCTGAGTGACAATGAACAGCCACACACGGTCCCATTTCCCTTTTGGGAAGCATCTTTCCAGAACTGCACAGAAGCTTGCAGGAGACGCAGGGAAGCTGGAGTTCGAGTCCAGGCAACACGCCCGCCGTGATACTATCTACAATCCTAAGAAGGAGGTACTCTGATTAATTCCCGTTTCTACCCAAGCTCTCAGAGGCTATAAAATCCGCCAGTTATTGAGCAGGTGAACAGCTTGGCTCGGACATGAACTCAGGTGTGACTACCTCTAAGGCCTTCACGTGACACCATTACACTCTACTGCTTCTGACAGTGGCTTCTGTGAGCTGCAGACACTGCTCCTTCATGGAATCTCCCCCAAGCTCACCCCAATCACTCCAGTTCTCTGGCAGCTGGTGCCAGAGAACTCAGGTGACATTTCAAAACAGGGATCAGTCAACTGCTGTCCATGAGCCAAAATCTGCCTCCAATTCTTTGTGCAAACGTTTTCCTAGAATATGGCCACAATGTGAACGTATATGTAGCCTATGGTGGCTTAAATGACACAAACAGAGCCAAGGAATTGGGACACAGACCACAATAGCCCAAAATGCTGAAAGTATTTGTCATCTGGCCCTTTATAGCAAACACTTGCTGTTCCCTGTTTTAGTCTATTCCATAACACATGTAATTAACGTATGACACCGTTTCCTCTTGTTTAGCTTTTGGGTGTCCTATTCCCTTTTTCAACTAGATGCAGTCCTCACAGACAAAATCCATCAAAATCCATCTAGTTTTCTGGTCACGTTATTTTTGCGGGGGTGGGGGGTGGGGGTGGGGTGGGGTGGGGGGGTAAGACAGCATCTCGCTCTGCAGCCCAGGCTGGTCCTGAACTCAGTGTGTAGCCCCCAGGCTGGCTGTGGACCCAGAACAATCCACCTGTGTCAGCCTCTGCAGTGCTAGAATTACAGGTGTGTGCCACCATGCCCAGCTTTATGGTGGTACAGGGGAAATCAAACCCAGGGCACTGTGCTTGCATGGCAAGCACTTAACCACCGTACCATTCCCCCAGCCCTCTAGTCACTTTTTTGAAATTTCCAGACAAGGAAAAAAAAATCACTGATTGACATGAATTAATGACCTAAAATTGCAGACTTACCACGTATCTTTGCTTCTTCCATTAATCTGATATTAATTACCCACAAATTAAGCACATTTACTTTTGCATATTCTTTTTAGGCATTTTTAGATATAATTTCAAGTTTACAAAAATCTGCAGGAACAGTACAGATGATTGTTATGTGACTTTTACCCAGACTCACCATCTGTTCAGATTTTACCCACTGTTGTCTTACAGTCCTCCTCCCTCTCCACACACTGGTTTCTAAATTACAAAAAAGTAGCAGATAGTGGCTCTTCAATACCTAGTATCTGAACATATTTCGTAAGAGTAAGGCCGTCATGTTGTGTAACAAAACTCCTCAAAATTCTAGAAAGTTACCAATGATCTGTACAATCCAAAGGCTATGCTAAATTGTGTGAGTTTCCCAATAGTTTGCATGATCGTTATTTTGTCTAATTTATGACCCAATACAAAATAACTGATTGTTCTGTTTGCTATATTATCCTTGAAGCTGTGACTCACATTTTCTAGAATTACACACTTTAAAGAATACAGGACAATTATTATGTAGCTTGTCTTCAGTTTGGGGTTTCTGAATTCCTTTCGGCATAGTCTTGGATCACACACTGCAGCAGGTACATCAGTCAGACATTTGCCCCTGGGGGTGTCGTTACCTTTGGTCCTCTGGTCACAGCAGCATCCACCAAGTTCAAGAGGAAAGATGCTACTTTCCCACTGCAATTAAACTATCCCCTCGGGAGAGGACGCTAAGACGCTAGACATATACTGCTCTTCATTAACTGTTCAAGCTCTTCTCTACCTTAGACAAAGGCAAGATGTCACTTAAGGAAAAAAAAAAACACTTAAAACACATTTATGTTTTCTCTGCTGAGAAAATGTGTCTTTAGGCACGGCCTATCATCAGAGCTCCCTTGAAAAACAGTTACATCTCATTTCTAACATTGCTTATCACCAAATCTCAGTGCTTTTCTACTCTTAAGAAATTCTTTCAAGATTCCTGAGGGAAGACTATTTTAAAGGGGAAAGTGGTTATGTGGCTTACCTCAGGCTAACCAGTAAGAAAGTCAACTATTCTTGTGACGTACATGATTTTTATAAAGGAAAAGAGCAGAAAACACTGCATCATTGTGAGATTCTGTTTTCTCAAGGAAGGCAATGAGTCCTGGGGAATTGTGGGGGCCTTGGATGGGAACCCTGTCATCTTAAATGGAGTCTGGAAAGCCAAGACCCAGGATTGCTTTAACTCGTCCATGTTGTGAGAGTGCTCGGTCCGCTCCACGCTGCATCACAACAACTTGAGTATAATTACCTTAGGAGAAAAAAGTTGCATCTCTACATACATCTAATTTTGAGAAGGATAAATACGGACAAGAGAAATACATCTAAACCACTGCAAAAAAAAAAAAAACTTTTTTATTAAGGTAAAAAAGATACTTTAAAAAACTGTTAGTCCTCTGCAAAAGTTTACTCATTTCTTTCCTCATGAAGTTGAGAAAAACTGCTAAAAAAAGAATTTTAAGAACCACAAAGAGGCCAGAGTGCCTACATGAAAGGCTGCTCCTTTGGGTTGAAGAAAAAGATGCAGAGGAATTTACCTAGAACTAACCTGCAGAATTCAGGAAACATGAGCCAGGAATAAACACCACTGCACCCATGATAATATCACATCGCTGGCACAACAAAATAGAGCAATACAAAAAGAGTAAGCCACTAAATTCGAAGTTATTTTCAAAAGGCAACTAACTCTATGTTCTATTTCAACCATAAAACAGCATAAATGTTTAAAAATACCTGTATATAACATCTTGAACATTCTACTACAGCATATTGAGTAAGTTTTTTTAAATGAATTCTGCGTATTCTTAAGAGGTGGGGCCTGGTTGGAAGGAACAGATACCTGGGGCTTCCGGTTCAGTGGAAAGCCTAGACATGGGAAATTGCCAGGCATGTGCACGTCTTCAGAGAAGTCCACAGGAGCTAGCCCAAAAGGGGAAGCCATGGAGGTTGTAGCCAGGCAGAAGCAAGGCCACAGTGGGAGCAACCCAAGGCCTCTGGAGCTCCCATCTGACCACGGCACGCCTAGGCGCCGGATACAGCGCTCCAAGATGAGCTACCATTTGCCCGGCTGGCTTTCACTCTACTCTGGTCTCATTTCTTTCTCTCCTCTTGTTTCTCCATGTTGGAACAAGAACATCTACCCTGTGCCACTGCGCGCTGAAGCTTTTAACTTATTTTCACAGGCGCTCACAGCTCAGTTTGCCTTGCCTGAAGTCTCAGCTGAGACTATGGGCTTGGACTTTTTACAGTGCCGTAAGTATGATTCTGGCAACCCTCCGGAAATGCGGTGACTGCATTTTGCTTAAGGAGGTGGGCCTGAGTTCTTCTGGGGGCCAGGGATTTCAGGTCATGGTTTGGCTCTGGAACATCCTCCCAAGGCCTCAGGCATCTGGATGTTGTAGAGTATCTATGTGCTGTTATGAGGTGGGGCCTGGATAGAAGGGGAAGACACCTGGGGCTTGACCTAGAAAGGGCAGATCACGGAGGCCTCACCTGCAAGGATGTACGCTAGCCCCACCCTTCCTCACTCGCTGGCTCCTGTTCTCCATGCTGTGAGCAGCTTCTCTCCAGCCAAGCCTCCACCATGGACTTCCATCCTTGCTGGTCACTCATAAAAGGACTGAGATCTCCTGAAACTGTGAGTTACAATAAACCTGTCCTTTCTCAAGTTGTGAATATTAGGTATGGTTTCCAGGCAACGAAAAAGTAGCTAAGACAATCCCTCAGCCAAGTAGGAATGTTAGACTACTAACTCTGAAACTGTGATTAGAGGAGAGGCTCACCCACTGTGAAAAGGTAACTCTGAAATATGATGATTCGTGGGGGAAGGAGAGACAAAACTGGCAGAACTGACTTGAAAGCCAGGCACACACTTTTCCTGTCCAACCAGAAAGAAAACACCCACTGTTGTGATGGGTGAAAATTTCTAAGATGCATGTCTAAACATTAATGAGTCAATTGCTAGAGGTGAGCTCAAAGAGGGAGGAGGAAGATCTGACTACTCGCCAAAGACAACGCGACAAAGTCTACTTCTGCAGGCATCAACACCACAGGGTCACAGGAAGCCATGGGAAAGGCCCAGGCCAGTCTAAGCGCCCTGGATGCAAGGAAGAGGCAGCACTGAATGAACACAGATATGACAGAAATTGGTGAATGTTAAAATAAAAAAAAATCTTCGTACAGTGAAAGGCAGATTGCCACTTAGCCCCCTCAAAACACTTCCCCTCCCTTCCACAAGAATCATCGCATTATTCTCAGCACTCTCTGAAGCACTTCTGGAAGTCCTCTTTCACCACAGTCATCAGTTGTCACCTGGGTGTCCTGACTTAACCCAAAATGTTTACATTTCATGGTCATTTTGACTTTGGGGAAGAGCCAGAAGTCATACGGTACCAGATCCTACAAGGTGAACGAAGATACACCATCAGGTTTTTAGGGAAGTGTTTTTCCACTGGACGGCACATGGCCACAGTGCTCACCATAATTACGATCAACCTCAAAGACACTCATGAAGCAGGACTTCCACAAACGCTTCAAAAGTTGCGTCCACGATGGGGCAATGACGTTTGAAGTCGGGGGATTGATTTGGAGAGAGGATAATGGGCATGTGTCTTCTACCGTAATAGATATTTAAACAGTAAATATTCACTGTATTTTCTCACTACCTCTTCCCAAACTGAAAAGGAGGGACAGGCAAACAGATAAAAATAATTAGATTTCAGATCAGTCCCAAATGAGCCCATAGGATTAGGAACTTTCAGAAATGTGCTAACGTGGGTAAATAGGCTGCTCCAAAACAAATCTTCCCTTTATTTTCATAAAACGAGCCCATGAAAGAAATTTAGCAGCTGTGATGCATCAAAAACCCATTAAAGCACTTGATTAAATGCCCCACAAAGTCTTAATTACAAATGTTCTGATACCATCTTTACCCAGCCATGTCAATTAGACACTAGATGAGAGGCTGGGACCGGCAAATCTCCCCTGTGCAGGGAGGGACCAGGCAGCACGAGGGGCTTGGCAAACGTGTGAGCATCACCCTTTCTCCTTCAGAGTGTTTCTTTATTACACTCTTTTTAAAGAGTATACGGCACCAGAACCGATGTCCCATATTTCCATTCTACAATTAGTAATTGTGTATTTCATGTTTCATTTTTCTTAGTTAACTAAAGGTTTATCGATTTTATCCATTTCTGTGGTCCCAAGGATGAAGCCCGGGCTTTCACACTGGGCTACCTCCCTAGCCCATTTTTATTTTTTTATTTAGAGATGAGGTTTTTCCTAAGTTGCTCTACTGCCCAGGCTGGGCTCAAGCTTGTGATCCTCCTGTCTCAGCCTCCCACAGTGGTGAGATTACAGACCCACACAATGAGGCTCAAGTTCCAAATTTTCTTAACCAATTTTTGTGTTTGTTTTTACTTATTTCTTCTTTCCCATTTCAATTCGTTTTGCTAAACTATTCATCTTTGCTTCTACTGAGTTTAGTTTTTTCCTTATTTCTTAAGGGTAAAGTTCCGATTACTGACTTGGTTTTTTTTTGTTTTGTTTTGTTTTTTTGTTTGTTTGTTTGTTTTGTTTTTTTGTACTACGTCCATTCAATGCTATTACTCTCTAAACATGGCTTTTCTTTCAGGCCACAAAGTCTGACCATTTGTATTTTAAATATTTTCAATTATTTAAGTATTTTAAGATTCCTTCTCTTGAGAATTCTTGGATCTATTTAACCCACACTGCTGAATCTTCAAGTATTTTGGGGTTTGCCACCTGTTTGACAGTAACTTCTTGTTGAATTCCTTGGTGATTTGAGGGCAAACTTCATTTCCTGTTGCCTCATGACGGGATTTATGGACCTACCTTCCTGAACGTTCTATGTCAAAGGCCGGTCATTCTGGCGGAAGGTGTTCTACATATGCAAATGAACCCGGGCTGACTGAAGGTGCTGCCCAATCACTTGAGTCCTTACAGATTTTCTGTTGCTGAAACTGAATAATACAGACACTGGGATACTGACCTCTCTCATAGCAGCAGATCTCTTTCTTATCCTATACTAAAGGTTTTGTCTTACAGTTTTGATATTTTGCTGAGTGCCTATGCACTCAGGATTCTTCTGTCTTCTTAGAAAAATGACCCTTTTATCATTATGTTTCGTGTGTCTTTCTTTACCTCCAGTCATTTCCCTTAATCTCAAGTCTGCTGGCCGTCCTGTACCATGATAGGAATTTATCTCCCTTGATTTCAATCGATGTATAACTGGTTATTAAAAGTAGACTTCTGATAAACATAGAGCTGGGTTTTCTTATCCACTTTGAAAATCTGCTTTTATTGGAAAATTTAGATCAGTGAAGCTTAAAATGATTACTGATATCTGAATTTGTATCTACCCAATAGGGTATCTTTTTTGCCACCTTTTCCTGGCTTCTACTCTTTCTAGCTTTAATTATTTTATATATCCTTTCCCAATCTCACCCCACATCAATTATTTTTCTTTTTCATACACATTTCTTTCCTGGTTGCCCTTGAGTTCCCAATACATGCTACTCTATCTGCTTTTAAATCACCCTACATCACAACTCACAGATGTGGTAAGGTCTTTATAATACAGGGTCTGTGATGCCTCCTGCCCACTACAGCTCCATTCTAGAGGAAGAGAAGAGCCCCCCAGGGACTGGCAAGGACACAGCATCAACAACTGGGGAATCAGCCAAGGATGCGGCCTTCCAAACGCTTGAGGGATGTGAGGAGTGGGGAAGGACAGAAGGAAGGGGACCAAAGTTGATCCAGGTATGATACATGCAGCACCCACTCCCCCAAATGAATGTAAATAAAATGTTATGTACCAGAAGCATATACCAATTTTTTTTTTAAAAATCAGTGTTTCTGACTGCTAAGAACTTTCATGCACAGATAAAACAGGAAACATTTTTAAACTACTTCAAAGTTCATGAAAAACAATCCTAACCATATTAGGAAACAATGTGCTAAAGTTTAGTTCTAACATTCTTGTCATAGCTGGTCTTCGTTACAACAGATACAAAATGTATCTCAAAGTTTTCTAAAGTTTTTGGTTGGGAGAGAAGAGTTAAATTTAGCTGGCAGCTGAGTTTTAATTTATGCTTAAAGTAATATACAGTCCTTCACGTACTGTAGTCACCCCATAAATGCATACAGATTAGCTTTCCAAATCAAATATAACCCCCTCCACCTAAAACACTACTTAAAAGACAGTCTAATATTTAGAACTGTAGTAAGACTTCATTACAATGTAAAGTCATGGGTTTAGAAATAAAAATACACAGCCAGGAGAAATTAAATTTTAGATTGTATGGCTGACTGGATTGTTAATTAGGTCAATTACCTAAGAGATAATAGAACTGCTTCTTGGCTAATGCTAATTTGGTTACTGGAACAACCACAGTAGCTCTCTGGAAGTTAAGTGATCCAACAGTTCCTCCTGAGGAGTTTTAAACCTTTTTCTTATGATTGCTTAAAGCTTCCGAGCTGGCTCAACAGAAAGTAAACCAGAAAATTCTGGAACACGTACGCTGGCAACAGATTTAAATAAGCTCCTCCCATAACGTACCTCATTTTTAAATTCATATACAAGCCTATACTCTATGAGAAGGTTAATTACAGCATACCAACAAAAACCTAAGTTTAGAAAGCTCACAACAGATACTTTTGACAGCAGGGAATTTCAGGAACTATGGTGCTGAGATTATCAAAGAAATTCCCCAAATGACTTAGTGCGTTTTAGTAAATTACTTTAGGGTTCAGGCCCTGACATGTGAAGGGGGAAGGTTCTGTGTAGTCGCAGGCAAGCCGAGCTCCATCAGAAATCTCGGAAGCATTTTGTAGAGGTCACCTGAGTATGTGTTCTGTATAGAAATAGTGATTATTTATGCAACACTAAAGAGTAAAAAACAGGAAAAAGGCATTTTCCATTCTATCTTTCTGATGCTTTGAGGAATGTCAACAGAATTTTTCATAGCATGCACTACAAAATAAGTTTTGTTTATTTTTGCACCTGTCAGGAGAGTAGCCAGGGCCTCTACACCGAGCCCTATCCTCAGCCTTTTTTTGAGGTAGAGTCAATCTAAGTTGACCAGGTGAGGCTCACACCTGGGGTCTTGCCTCAGAATTTTACACTGCTGGGATTCAGGCTTGATCTACTGTACCCAGCTGCTCCATACGGCATGTTAACAGTTGAGATCAAGTCCATTGTCCTTAACTTGCCAACAGGAACCCTCATTCTGGAGACACAAAAGTAGGTGCAGAAAGAGAAGCTGCGTCTGTGAAAAGGCACACCTCAGGTACCCAGGAGACCCCTGTCCCTTCTGTCACACACAGCTGTATTAACACAGCCCTCAGGCCCTCCTGCTCTTCCAAGTTCAACATCCGTTTCCAAATCGCTCCAGACTGGACATGTTTCATATTTCAATTTCCAGACTTTGCAATATTTGCATACATATAACAAAATATGTTAGGAGCAGAATCCAAGTTCAAGTAAGAAGCTCGTACATGTTTTATACACATTTTATATATACAGCCAGAAAGTAATTTTACATGTTCTTTTCAATGCACCTGTGTTTTGACTGTAACTCATCACAGGAGGTCAGGTGTGGAATTTTCTACTTACAGCATCAAAGTGGTGCTCAAACATTGTTAATTTTTGGACCATTTCACGTTAGGGATGCTCAACCTGTGTATTCTAAACATTCCTCACATCTTTCTGGTACTAACCTGGAGCTCTTAAACAGCTATCACATTCAGACACTCCAGGCCTCCAAGCTGGCATTCCGCAGTGCCCCTGAAGTCACCTTCAAACTCTCAATTTGGCCCCACTCTGACTTAACTCTTTAAGGGTACCCTAATATTCTCAAGATGAAGTCCAGCTTCCCAATACTTCATAACCTGGCTCTCCTACCCAGCTTCCAGCCCATCCCAAATCCACTGTGCTCCTGATCTTCCTTCCATCAGAAAACAGAAACCAGCCAAGCCAATACTCCAAGAGCTTCGCAAACAGAAAAAACAAACAAACAAAAACCACTAATAATTGAGTCCTTGTCTCTGCAGACGTCCCATTCCTCGGGAGAAGATGGGAGGTAGACATGGGGAGGTGACTCACAGGTGACAGAAGCAGGAGGATTAAGTAGTCAGGTAAGCGGCTGTGGCTGGCAGGTAGGTGACTGAGGAATGCACACAGACAGAATATCATGTGGCAGTAACTGCAAAGGAGATACCACATCAGGGACAGGGAATGGTAGGGACAGGGGTGGGCTGCCCTTTTACCATTTTAACTGGTTGGTTGGTAAACAGGGCCAGGGAAGGGCAGAAGTTTCCAGGGTCACGTGCCTGTGTGCTACAGGACACCAGGAAACCAGTGTGGCTGCTGACCGGCAATTCCACTATGGAGGTGACGTGATCAGATCCCTGCTCTGGGAGGCACCAAGGAGAGTGGCGCGGTATAATACTGCTGGAAAAGGCCAGACCGCTGCCATACTGAGAAGAGCCAACTCAGCGGCCGAGCAGGGAGCCTGCAGTCACTCCCACCACTCCACCTTCCAGGGCTTCTTCTACTGCACATCTGTAAATCTTGGGCTCCTCTGCCTACAAACTTTAGGAGGTGACTGTGTCTTGCTTTTCTGTAGGTCTCTCTGTCCCACAGTGTGGATATCCATACTAAGATTATTTCATCCAACACTTCTTGGAAAAACAAGCATCTCTGGAAGATGGCAGCCCAGCTGGAGTTCCAGCATTGGGGGTGGTCACCAAAGGCATCTGAGCTGAGGCCGAGAGCCAAAGGAGGAC